>JAQIUQ010002463.1:305000-568239 GCA_030378365.1 Hybognathus amarus | reverse complement strand
ATGCATGCTTCATTTCATATTGTTCACACTGTAAACACTGAGGCAAAATATGCGATTCAACCATGAATCAGGAAATTAAACGACAACATCTCAGAAGTACTTCAACTTATTAATGGTTAATATAGCAAAGAGTTTACAGCAACACTATGATTCAATATTAGAAAACGTTGATGATGGAAAAAAGTAAAAACAATGTAAAAAATGTTTAAATTTGTAATGAAATCAAGTCGATTATTGACAATGTAAAGTATAACTTTGATAAAGTGAACAATAACAACATCCAGCCTGACAGGCCAGAAAAATCCATTGTAAATGCATGAAACAACTATAATAGCAGAAGCGATTGAATAATTGTAGTAGCTAACCTAGCAGCTGATATAAAGCCTAATTTGGATGGAAGTATTAGAAGCTAGGCAATAAATAGCTGGGGACCTGCAAAATATGACAGGTACCCAGGGCCGAAGAAGCACTGAGGAGGAGGAGGCAGTACCTGTAAAAGTGAAGATCGTCTGGGCATAGTTGCCATACTCTGACTTGCTTGAGTGAAGTTAGCCCTGGAAAATGTACGGAAGAAGGCATTGGCAAGAAGGCAGGCAGTTTGTTCCTGTGTAGCATGGTCAGGACTGGTCGGTCTCCGTCTTAAGCGGCAGGATTGGCTGTGGAAGAGGAGAATGAGAGCAGGCAATCAGAGCATTAACCATGACAATTCACCAACAGACAGAATTACATTAAGCAAATGGCCAGGAGCTAATTAAGGTGTCCCGGCTGCATCCACCAGCAGCCAGCAGCATTTACACAGAAGTGTCATCCATCTCTACTGATTGGACTTAAGGGCAGTATAGATGACTAATCAATGAAAACATTAATAAAATGTACATAAATAGAAGAGAGCAGCTGAACAAGGACATGTGTCCCTTTTTAAGGGCAAAATACTTTATTTAAATGCATATACCAGTGCCAGATCTTACATAAACACTATATTCGTTGGCCAAGTAAGAACTAGCTTCTATTGAGGGGAAACAGACTTGACTTGCCTAAATTTCTTAGTGTGTATTGGAAGTGAATTCTGTTTTTTTCAATGTTAAAAATATTGTCATCTATTTCAGCTAAATGCAACCTGTCACTCTATTAAACATTGTTACTAAATTGTACTTAGAATATTACACAATAAAGGAATAAATGGGTCGGGAGCAAGCATCCAGGAAAATTACAACATTGTTGTTCTGCTGTAGAAATTAGTGATAATATTAATAGTGTCGCTCTTTTGCAGCTAGTGTGAAGTGTCCATCACTTCCACTCGTTTCCACAGCCACTGAGCCATGGCCTTCTATTTTCTGCCCAAGGTGCTAAGAATATGAAACAATGAAGGACACCATTGACTTTGTGTGCCTACACTAGATTAAAATCTTCCAAGGTATCCAAACTCGTTTAGCCATCTCGCAATGTAACGGGTAAATGCTATTCTTAACCTTTCCATAGCTAAAGAATTAAATGGGTTCATTATAAAGGTCATTCACTGGATAAAATCAAACAAAAGCACATAAAGAAGAACAGGTCTGTTACATTTTTAAATGTACACTACCATTAAAAATTTTAGGAGTTAGAATTGATTTTAGTCTTCGTTTGATCGTTTTAATATATCTGAATTGAAACCTTTGTAACAAGGTAAAGGAGGAAATGACTTGCTAAGAACTTTGATAAATTTAATATCTACATTATTTGTTAAAAAGTGTTAATTCTATTAAAAAATACTGACACTTTTGAAAGATAATGTATTTATTCTATTGCATTGGTTGTGTAAACCAATCTTATGAATGCCTTCATCCATGAATAGAGTCTTGCTTCAAGAAACAAATCGTCCATTGACTATTACAATAAACATTGACAACCTTACCATGTTATGTCCTAAATAACAAGAAAGAAAAAAATCTAAATGTCAAATGTTCTAATACAAAAATAGAATAAGTAATGAAGCCTTTAAATCTTTCTAGGGGCTAAAACAACATTAATGGAAAACAACTGTCAGGAAAAAGCCATGTTGTTTGAATAAGACACTTGAACCCAGCTGTCAACTTGTCATAGACAAGTATTGTCAGGTGTCAGGAAAGGAGAAAAGCGATATCAGAGACACCATCGTGGCAGAATGACAGTCGGTAGGTGAACAAATGTTATTTGCATTATCTGGGCAAAAAGACCTTTGCCAATAAAATGCATAAAGCCAGAGATTGCACTTGAATGACCGATTAATAAATTAAATATTAACCTTATACTAGTGGAGTTTATTTGGCAATCACAGCAATCATTGTATCTCTCCTATAGCCTCAAGCATCAAAACAGGTGAATTCAGGGAGTTTAATAAATAGAAGAAAAAAAATCTCACTCAGTGTCGCAGGAGGTCGTAACAAAGCTTGATCTACTGCACCAGAGAGTTACCAGAAACGTAATTTTGCAGAGCTCCCGCTGGTGTATGACTTCACTGAGGTGGAAATAAAGACAGAAGCCACTCACTGCACTAAGACCAGACGCGATCGTAGATCTCTGAATCAGGCAAACCAGCCACGCTCGTGATATTCATTCTGGCGCTAATGTTGTCAAAACCGCATGACGCTAGCATCAGCAACCCTTTATGATTTCAGCAAAGATGAATACGCTACTGTTTTCTCGACACACAGATTTACGACACACTTTCTATTATAAATATATTGGCTGCGATTGGCAGCGCGCTCAGTCATGGGGCCATTTCATCAAGGTTACTGGGTGTGCTCAGCTGATTAAATGGGATTCCTGGAACAGATGCAAATGAATTGAGGAAGGAGGAGCGCTGGGCTCTTCTGGACGGGAAACCTTGTCTGACAATTTAGCCAGAGCATTATCGCCCGCAAAGGAGGCCTGACTAAATGCTGTCATACAGTAATGACCTGCTTGACATCGTAAAATGCTCCTCTGGGTCTAATAAGTGGAGGAGAGCTGACAGGCCGGATGGACCTGAGCTGAGGTTGCAGGAGTTAGACCTCACTAAATCAAACAGCCTCCTTTGCTACGTGAATCTACTCCTGCCCGAACCAGAACCAGTTATCAAAACATACTACAGTCTCCATCAAAATACAACCAATAAGAATTCTTAGGGTGGACAAAGTCATTATTTATTTTGATTTATTTACTTTTTGATTTGTGAGTGTATAAAAAGGAGAATAAACAGCAGATTTTTCTTGGTGAGATTCCATTATGTGTACATGACGTATTATGTTTGGCATTTTACACAGACTTGTCTGGGCATTAAAGGGATAGTTTATAAGGGGGCTCTGTCTGTCATTACGTCTGTCTTTCGTTTTATCTTTCCTCCAGAGAAGCAGAATCATATATTTTCAGAATATTTCAACTGTTTTTGGCCATAAAAATGATTAGCAAAACAACAACATATTTGATGTTCATTGTATGATGTGGGTGGGTGATTACGTTGATTCATATCCTGTAAACCAGAGTTAACTCATAGCATGATTTTTACATTGATGGAACATATGTTCTGCAGGTCACTGTGTTTACTCGGGAGAGCACAGGAGAATCCCAGCTGGGAGACCCTCAATAAGGAGTGGTTGTGTGGCGCGAAGGGCTATAGGCTTGGCATGAGAGTTACTGTGCAGCTGAGCCAGTAGAGTGAATCTATCAGAGCCCAGCTGCTCTGACACTTTCATTTTCAGGGTCAGGGCTGAGGCTTCAGGACTACAAATTTATGACAGGGAACAGGTTCACTAATTTGTATTTTGCTGCTTTCCATAGCCATTACACCTTCCGTTGTCGATCAGAATCCAGGAAGGTGCTCAATTTGTGACAATTATTTGGAGTCCTACACAATTTCAAGATATCAGGAAAGAAGGCTTTATTCTGACGAATCTTGTCTCAGGAGGGATTGGGCGTGGTGTAATCTACTGCACTGTAAATTATTACATTTGTCTCTTCAGCTTTAAACTGAAATGTTCCACATTCCAAAAGCTGCTGTAAAATCATCCTCCCTTTTCCGATACAGTTTCAAGGCTCTGGACTCGCTGACACAGTTAAAAACTGGACTCAAGAGCGCTGTCTTTTTCATCGGGCCATTCCACATAATGCTTACTTTTTAGTCCTCTGTTATACCATCCGGAACCATTTGCTACTAAAACTGCTTCAACGCACCAGTGGGGCTGGACAGCCTTTGTGACAAACGGGTCGGCGCGTATGGTCAGGTTGCGAAAGTTTGAGATCTGGTTTCCTTACACCGACTCCCCGTATAAAGGAAATCATTATGAGCATCAGCTATGCTAATCATTCCCATCTGCCTTTCTGCTGTTATGTCGGACGTTTTGTCCCGAGAGAATGTGGCGTTCGTCAGGTCCAGTTTTGTACCCAGCCTCGCACAGGGATTTCAGATGCCCAACGCCTGTGATGAGAAGACCAATGCCTGTGCATCAGACGACTCAGACGCCGATATGGTTATGGTGCCGTCTTTATATATTAACAATATTTATATTTATTATCTTATATAAACAATATGAATGTGAGCCAGAGGAGAACTGGCCCTAGGTTGGGTATCGGAAATCGAATCGATTGAAATCGACTAACTTTGGTTTTCTGGAATCGTTCAAAAGTTAAAATTCCGATTCCTAGTTTCGATATTCACAGTACGCCGAACCGGAAGAAGAAACCGCTGAACAACACCAACGAACAAGCATTACGAAAGTGTATGCATAACGGCACGAGTTCGAACCTGAGTAGCTTACGACGGCGGTCCAGAAGTGTGGCTTCGACTTTTCTAAAAATAACGAAAATCTCGGCAAAATGCAAAGATTTATTGACAAAAGAGTATTTCCTTCAGAAAGACTGTTGGTTAGCAAGGTTACATAAAGCTTTTTTGACCGATTGCCTCTTGAAAGAATCAGAATAGAGAATCTGAGGAACCGGAACTCGAAACAAGGAATAAGAAATTGGAAATGATTAAATTGGACAAGTACCCAACCCTAACTGGCCCCCAACTGAGCCTGGGTTCTCCCAAGGTTTTTTTCTCCATGCAATATGATGGAGTTTTGGTCCTTGCCACTAGGGTTAGGTATACAGAAATCAGAATTTGCGATTGGGACCGGACCAACTTTTAGTTTTCCCGGAATCGTTTAAAAGCAAGGTTAGCTGAAACTTTTTGACCCTGCCTCTTAAAAGAATCAGGAATCGAGAAATCGATTACGTACCGGAATAGAAACAAGGGATCGGAATCGTTCAAATTCAAACGATACCCAACCCTACTTGCCACTGTTGCTTTGCTTTTGGCTTGCTTCAGTTGGGGATATTCAATATTTAACAAAATTATTGATCTGTGTTATACTACTTTCATGTTATCATTGTGAAGCTGCTTTGATACAATCTGTATCTGTGAAAAGCGCTATATAAATAAAATGTGACTTGACTTGACTTGACACTGTCCAGAATATTGCAGACTCATGTGCAGAATATTGTTTTAACATCTATTGTTACCCACAAATTGCTAGTCAACTTCAAATATGTTCACATCTCAGCCACCAAAACCCTAACCAGATTAGGGGGAGTGAATTGAAATATTTAAATGACCTCATTAATCATCATTACATGAGACTCCAATAAGACAAACAACCATCGAAAAATTTGCTCAGATGGACCAATAGTTTCGGTCTCAAATGAAGACGATCATTTTCCGATCCAACAGAAACATTTGTCTTGCAGTGAGTCACAAAGGCAGTTACCCTCAAAAAACACTGATGACATCATGCTAGGCAGCAAGCTTTGCTCAAGCATCCACAAAAGTGCAATCCTGTATCTAGCCAATGTATAATTAGAAATCATTTGAGTAATGTAAATTCACTCCAGAACCTTCTAGAACTTCCTTCGATATATTTAAGGTTTCCATGACTGTGGGAATCCTGGATGATTATTGGTGCATTTAAAAGATGCATACTGTATATTTAATGTATATATACACTAATGTGTCAAAAGTTTAAGATCGGTAAGATTTTTTATGTTTTTAAAAAAAGTCTCTTCTGCTCACCAAGGCTGCAATTTTTTGATAAAAAATACACAAAAAACACAGTAATATTGTGAAATATTATGACAATTTAAAATGACTTTTTTATGTTAATATATATTAAAATGTAATTTATTCCTCTTGAAAAAAAGCAGAATTTTTAGCATCATTATTATCCATGTTGAAAACAGTTTTTTACATTTTTATTTCAGGATTATTTGATGAATAGAAAGTTCAAAAGAACAGCTTTTATCTGAAAGGGAAAGCTTTTGTTACATTAAACACTACCCTTTAAAAAGTTTGGGGTCAGTAAGAATTTGTATTTTATTTTTGGGGAAAATAAATAAGAAATCAATTCTTCTATTCATCAAGGATGAGTTACATTGATGAAAAGTTACAGTAAAGACATGTATAATGTTAAATAAAATAAATAATTAAATAAATGCTGTTCTTTGAACTTTCTATTCATCAAAGAATCCTGAAATAAAAATGTAAAAAACTGTTTTCAACATGGATAATAATCATACATGTTTTTGGAGCATAAAATCATCATATTAGAGTGATTTGTGAAAGGATCATGTGACACTGAAGACTGGAGTAATGATGCTGAAAATTCAGCTTTTTTTCAGAGGAATAAATTACATTTTAATATATATTAACATAAAAAAGTCATTTTAAATTGTCATAATATTTCACAATATTACTGTGTTTTTTGTGTATTTTTTATCAAAAAATTGCAGCCTTGGTGAGCAGAAGAGACTTCTTTTAAAAACATAAAAAATCATACCGATCTTAAACTTGACCGGTAGTGTACCTTATTTCATATTTCATACATTCAATTATAAATTACATTATTATGACTAAAAATGATATTCTAAATTAAAAAATGACAAAATACAATGACAAGGCCTGCGCTACTGCTCCATTACCCTGAACCAAAGCAGGGAGATACCATATTTTCAGTATGCAGCATTGCGTAAAGACGCCTTTATACTCTGATATGGTCTTGTTGCGTTATATTCTGCTGCAAAAAAACATTATTTGACACTCTAGCACAAGCACAAATTTGACATGCACAATTCAGAACTCTCTAACTGACCACTGTTCGGTGATGTTTCACTTAATCTCTTAAATTGAAAATCAATCGCCAGCTCTCCAGGCTGACATACCAGTGCCCTCTGTTGATGCAGGGAAATAAGACAGCTGGCACAAGCACAGCTGTAAGAAAGCATTTAAGTAAATATTTATGCTTTTAATTATAATGCAACGATATTCTGTATATAAATGGATGATATTCATCAATACCCCAGACAATTTAGAGAACAACACTAGCACAAATCCATAAATAACCATTACACAGGGGAAAGTATGCATGTATGGGCACCAGCATACTTAACAACAGCCGCAAGCGGTGAGAACGACACTACATTAATTCATATTTACATCTAAATGTATAGATAATCAAGAGCGACTGTTCTCACATTTATGCATCTCATTAGTGGGGATGGCCCTAAAGGGTTGATGCTTGAGTGTTATGGTAAAAACAGAGAGAAGATCGTGCAAGAGCCAAAGAGCAAAGGCACAGCTCAAGCTCTTAAGTGGACAGTTTAAGGAGCCGTCCACTCAAGCATGCTTCATTAGAACGCGGTGCACTTTGCTAATGGCTTTGATTGGCTCTCTTA
The DNA here is from genome assembly GCA_030378365.1 of Hybognathus amarus. Classification (NCBI taxonomy): domain Eukaryota; kingdom Metazoa; phylum Chordata; class Actinopteri; order Cypriniformes; family Leuciscidae; genus Hybognathus; species Hybognathus amarus. The sequence goes on along the minus strand of JAQIUQ010002463.1, from coordinate 560,535 downwards.
TAGATTTAATGGCTCTGGTTAATTAAATTTGATTCAGCCATAAAAGTCACAGACAGCTATTGATTTACACAGGTCTGCGATTATTCTATCAAATCATCTTAAGCATGGAGGGGGCATTCTGACATCTTGAATGAAGCCATAACTAAGAAGAATACCACTGTAATAAAGAAATGGCTTTTGACTATTAAACAATGTCTGAGAAAGAATGCACACACACAGAACTAAGATGTGCTTGACTGTGGGTTTAAACTATGGAAAGCAAAAATTATTACCACTATCAAACCAGCAATTGTACATGTATGAAATGTGTCTGGTATGTTATCTAGATAAAAGTGTCTGCTAAAAGATCCATTAAATCCTACGCTTCAAAAACATCCTCATCCACAGTCATGTAACAATAATATAGCATAATGAAACTGGTGTCTGGTGGGCAAGAGGTATTGTCAGGACACTGTCTGATAATTTTACTCCACCTACTAAAGTTACAACCAGTGATCGAATTGGGCCAGTAATCACCAGTATTGGAAAGTAAGATGTGGTAGCTTGAATCACCACTAGAATTATTTGGAAATAACTTTTACTGTACATTCTGATCACAGTACACAGCAAAAAAAAAAAAAGTGGTGATCTTCCCAATTCTTGTTTTCCAGTGCAAATGTCTGAATATTCTTAAATGTCCCATGAAATCAAAAATATATATATTTTTTGCCTTTTAGTACAGATATGTTAGCCTTATTGTTATCTATAGTGTGCTCCAATAAAATTACACAATTTGTATTTAGAAAGATATAAGGATTAAAAACGTACAGTCTCTCACTTCTGCCAATAGAGATCAATGATTTTGATAAAATAACTCATCAGATTTTATGTCCAATCAAATGCTCTCTAGAATCTAAAGTGCCCACCCCTTACATCATAAATCGACGCTGATGCTGTAGCTAAAATCTGTCACTTGTTCATACATTTACTATTTTCTACAAGGTGAATGGCACATAGTGCACTAGGGTAGGGATAGGCTAGGATAGGGAACGATTCAGAGTGTACATATGCTTTCCATTGGGGCAAATGAAGTCTGGTCTCATATTAGCATCATGCGAACCGCCGCAGCACGCGCGCGTGCAATGTGCTCCAGTCCAGAGACACGATGGCACAGAGCGGATCACAAACCAGACAACATATCTAACCATTTGAACTCTGCACAGAATGCTATATTTTAAAGCAATACGCCGATTTCACACAGCCGCCATTTTGAAAACGTTTGTCGCTTTTAATCATAGTAGAGTCACGAATTTGATGCCATATTTTTGTGTTTAATGTAGAAATTAGTTATTCTAAAAAAATTATATATATATATATATATATATATATATATTTCTTCATACTTTAGACTACATACAGTGAAATTCTTTTATATAATATATATTTATATATATATATATATATATATATATAATTAAGAGAGTGTAAAAAAGAAGCAGGAACAAACTATATCCTATATTGGATATTAACATCCAATAGTGTAAATCACGGTGGCAGCTTCATGTTGGTAGTCCACGGCATTGTTGTCTATCTGTACTTCCGGGATTCTTCCCACCGGAGCCTCGCTTCGAATTTCAAAATGGCGGCTGAATGAAATCAGCGTATATGGAGGAGATTAGGAGGAGAAAGAGTTAGAGATTAGGAGAAAACTGCGGCTTTATTGTGCTCAACGGCTCTGACCAAGCTGTGATATTAACTAAATGCCATTGGCTATTCTAAAAAAAGAAGAGGAGCACTGTTTAAGTGGAAAGTACATCAACACATTGAATAATGTTGCGTATTTCTAGGCACTTCAGTGGGGCTTTGAATCTTAGATGCATTTACTAGAAATACAAAATGTTTTCTGTTAAACAGATTCAAATGAAGTGAGTTTATGATTAAAACAAGAACAAATAACTACCAATGGGCTCAGAAAAATCAATGTCATTCAAAGGGAAGTTTTCATAACTTGTTTAAGTTTTAGAAATTTGTTCTTGTTTAGCATAAAGTATAAACTCGTGTAATTTTGATCCATTTCACAGAAAACAATTTTTCAAGACTTCATTTTTAATTGCATCTCAATAAAATCTATCTTGATTTAAAGGAGTAGCTCACTTTAAAAAAAAACTTTTGCTGATAATTTCACCTTGCTCTTCTGTGATGCGCGTTCGTGACTTCCTGTTCGAACTCATTAATCAAAATGAATAAATCTTTTTCCGAGTCAATTCATTAATTTTGTTCATTGACTCAATCAAATGACACGAAAAAAGATTTGATCATTTTGATGAACGAGTTCAAACAGGAGAGTCACGAATGTGCATCACAGAACAGAGCAAGGCGCCTATTTGAGCTTATAAAACTTAAAGTTTTTTATTTTTATTTTAAATGAGCGATTGTTTTCGCTTGATAAGACCCTTATTCATCGTCTGGAATCGTTTAAAGCCCTTTAAACAGTTTGCAGTTTGCACTGAAAGTGTCTTTTGGACCTTGAACCGTTTGGTTCCCATTGAAGTCCATTATATGGAGAAAAATGTTTACCTGGAATGTTTTCATCAAAAACCCTAATTTCTTTTCGACTGAAGAAAGAATGACATGGACATCTTGGATGACATTGGGGTGAGTAAATTATCAGCAAAAGTTTTTTTAAAAGTGAACTACTCCTTTAAAGATTTTTAGATATTTGTATTGGAAAACAGAACAAAAATACTGAGGAAGATATTTAATTTTTGCAAACCATGCAACCTTTAATGTAATGATTTTATGAATTTAAGACTTTCTGCTCTAATTTAAGCACTTCTTAAGGGCTTTATTTGTGTGTGAGAGAATTAAGACTTTTCAAGACCAACAGAAATCCGTGCAATCAGCTTTCTTTTGGTCAACATGGTGAATGCAATTTTACTTTATATGAAAAATAGTTCAGAACACTGATTTGATTTGTGACAATTTTTTACACTAGTGACAACAAGCAAAAACAAAAAACTGATGTAAAATTCTTATGTACCTACACAGTTAAAAAAAAAATAGCAAACTGATGTACCAAGTTAGCGAAGATCACAAAGAAAGCCAAAGGGCCCCAGTTTAAGTCAAGCTCTTTGTGGAATAAGAGTACTCAACCCCAAGCGTTCTTATGTCATCTCCCTATTAGAGCCACCATCAAGAGCAGCTTCTGGCTATGTGGAAGACCGTGCTCCATCTGTTGAGTGTGTTTATTTGCAGTAAACAGGACCCTCATCTCCCTGGCCTTCCTCTACCAGCTGCTGCTCGTTATGCTGAGTGCCCACCTCTGTCTTAATTGACTACTGCTGGATGCAAAGAGACCCTCGGGGACGAGGTAGCAGAAGTGGCAGACGGCGGACTGCTTGGTGCGCATCCACTTGGAGGCTAACCTGCTTCTTCTCTTTGACTGAAGAGCGTAATTCCTTTAGTGTGCCAGTAAATTCAAACCAGTCAGACTAAACAATGATGGAACATTTTCAGTCTCATGAGGCCTTCTGGTCCTAACATACCGCAAGAAATCTGACTTTAGCATGCTCACTTCATTAACACCATATAGCAGCTGCGGTTACTGATACAGATCGTCAAAAGTGCATCACAAAAATTAAATGTAACCAACTGGGGCCACTTGACGAATACTTAAAGTGTGTGTTTTTTTTCTTCTAGCACTGATTGAGTACCCAAATAATCTGCCTTTATCACTGAATTGTGTTTTACTGTACAAGCATAATGTAAAACGGATACTGTTATTTGTGCAGGTACAGTTTGTTTAAACTCATTAGTGGTTTGTGCAAGTTGTAGATTTAATTTATTACTTTCTGATTTAATTTCCACTAATGACACTATCAAATGCAAATCAACCATCTGCATGCACATTATTTGGGATGCTTTTGAAATGATCCAGATGGGGCAAGTCAAATGCTTCGTACATTATTACATGATGAAACTTCGGCACAAATCCATTGGACAAATGGACACAATTGTTTTGATCATCTCTATTTTACACACACACAAAAAGGCAAAACAAATGTATTCCTTACCTTTCGCAGAGAATGTTCAAAGCTGTGAAGTCCCATCTTTTAGCATGCACTGTGTTGTAACTCAATATTGCATCCTGTAAGATTACGAGTGCTAAACATTAATATTCCTTTTTAAATATAAACCATTAAAATTCCTAAAAACCTCAAATTTGTAGAAACGGTACATATCTGAAAAAATATATACCACTGAATCACATTAAAATAAGTTAATACTACAATTTGTCAAACTATAACATTTATAAGACAATTAGAGCCATGAAAAGCATTAAAAAAAAAAAAAAAAAACAAGAATACTTCACATCTTGGAGCAACTCTGCCACCTTCTGGTGGAATCACACTTATTCATTTAGCAAAACTCTTACGATTAGGCATTATACCTACATGAGTTGACATTTGACAGTTCATTTCATTAATTTTTAACTAATTAAAGAGATAAACTAAAACCTACCTTAATGTCATGCGAACGTTTAAATTCTCTTCCCAAAGCAGAGCGAATCAACTTCCATCGACTTTGCACTACACTTCCATCCTGAAAAAAAAAAGACACACACATCATATATAGACAATATACACTATACTGCTTAAAATTTGTGGTTCAGTAAGAATTAAAACAATATATATACACACATTTATTTATTTTTTTCAGGAAGGAGTCATTAAATTGATCAAAAATGACAATAAAGACATTCATAATGACACAAACGATTTCTATTCCAAATAAATGCTGTTCTTTTAAACTTTTTATTCAATTATTTTTAACTGTAGTGTATGATGTAATTATGTTCAAACTATCATTTCACATTAAGGTCAATAAAAAGTATTAGCTATTCAATAAAACACCACTTTCATAAATAGTGCAAAGTCAATACAATTTATACGATTTTCTTAATGGCACTATTAACCTAAAAAAAGACATTACCTCATTCTCCACAGGAAACAGGTTTTGTTCTGAGCAAGGCATCTTTACAGTCAGATCATCCCAGAAATCATGGTATTTGCTTGGATACGGAATGGGATGTGTCCTTCTTTAAGCAGATCTGTCTATAAACCAGAGAAGAGATAGACTAGGTATTTAGCAATAAGTTTCACCTTTTAATCACTTCAAACAATGATTTAATGCGGTCAGTATGTCATTCTAGTATTTTAAAACAATAGGGTTTTTTTTTTTTTGCTTTATTTGGTTGCTTCTAAAAATGTATCAATTAAAAAAAAAGAAAAAAGTCTCCTACAGGCTCAAATACTTGTGATGAAAAATCTAAAGTAAAAACTAGTTTCTGTAAGGACAATTTAAGAATGATCCGTCCACTTCAAATCCTTTCAAAGAAACATCAAAACACTGAGTTCTATGTTGTGCGGGGAAAGCGTAGAGCTGCTTGGACATCCACAGCGGTATTATTCTCAAACTGACAGGAAGCCCTTAGGCACTGGCTGAGAACATCACAGTGTCGCTGTGAAGAGCAGCGTGGCTTACCCTGATGAGTACTTTGTGATAGTGTGTTGCCCTGAGGTGTGGCAGGGACTGTCCACACTGAGGCATTCTTCTAAGCTCCTCTACTGGGGTCCCCGCCGTTCCGACTCTTTCTGCTCGGACACTTGCTGACTAGACATCCAACAAATGGTGTTACTTGCATTGTTATAATTTATTACATTATAATGGTTAATTATTAATAATTATTAAATATAATAGCATTATTATTGTATTCCTGTTTATTTCATATTGTCATATTGGTTACTAGATTTAGATCAGCTGATATAGGTTATTCAATTGTACAATGTCATTTAGTTTTGCATTTAGATTACCTATGCAGTCACTTAAAAAAAACATCATTTAAAAGCATTATCAAATGTATGCTACCATTCAAAAGACTGGGATCAGGTTTTTAAAAAATATACACTACTGGTCAAAAGTTTAAGGTCGGTAAGATTTTTATGTTTTTAAAGAAGTCTCTTCTGCTCACCAAGGCTGCAATTTTTTGATAAAAAAATACACAAAAAACACAGTAATATTGGGAAATATTATGACAATTTAAAATGACTTTTTTATGTTAATATATATTAAAATGTAATTTATTCCTCTGAAAAAAGCTGAATTTTCAGCATCATTACTCCAGTCTTCAGTGTCACATGATCCTTCACAAATCACTCTAATATGATGATTTTATGCTCCAAAAACATGTATGATTATTATCCATGTTGAAAACAGTTTTTTACATTTTTATTCCAGGATTCTTTGATGAATAGAAAGTTTCAAAGAACAGCATTTATTTAATTAGAATCCTTTCTAACATTATAAATGTCTTTATTGTAACTTTTGATCAATGTAACTCATCCTTGATGAATAGAAGTATTGATTTCTTATTTATTTCCCCCAAAAATAAAATACAAATTCTTACTGACCCCAAACTTTTTAAAGGGTAGTGTTTAATGTAACAAAAGCTTTCCATTTCAGATAAAAGCTGTTCTTTTGAACTTTCTATTCATTAAAGAATCCTGAAATAAAAATGTAAAAAACTGTTTTCAACATGGATAATAATCATACATGTTTTTGGAGCATAAAATCATCATATTAGAGTGATTTGTGAAGGATCATGTGACACTGAAGACTGGAGTAATGATGCTGAAAATTCAGCTTTTTTCAAGGAATAAATTACATTTTAATATATATTAACATAAAAAAGTCATTTTAAATTGTCATAATATTTCACAATATTACTGTGTTTTTTGTGTATTTTTTATCAAAAAATTGCAGCCTTGGAGAGCAGAAGAGACTTCTTTTAAAAACATAAAAATCTTAAACTTTTGACCAGTAGTGTATATATTTATAATAATACAATTTTAATAGAGATCTTGTGCAGCAAATCCATATATTAAAATGATGACTGGAGTAATGATGCTGAATATTCAGCTTTGCCATCACAGGATTATAAATTGTACTCAATTTACTCAAATAAAAAAATGGTCTTTTAAAATATATTATATTTCACAGAATTACTGTTTTTTTTTTTTTAACCGAAGACACTTCCAAAAATCTGACCAACCCCAAACTTTTAAACAGTAGTGTAATCTTGATCAAATCTCAAAATGAATACAGATTTGTCATACTGTTGTGATGTCTAAATTCATAGATCATGTTTTTATGATCTGTTTCAACAAAATGGAATGTATTTTTAATATTGGCCAATCTACAAAATAATTATCAGTAGCAGCCAGACTTCCAATTAAACCATTTTCCAATTAAGGAAATACACAGCAATATTCCCAAAATCACAATACCTTCTGAAGATGACAGTTGGTGTCTGGTTTCTTTCAGGCTCAAGCTTATCAACATTTTCAGGAACAAAAGCACCAGCACCAGAATTTTGCCCCTCTGTATCATCTGTTTCCATAGGTGTCACTTCAGATTCACTTGTGACATTCTCTACAGCTTCTAGACTGGGATTGGGGGTTTGGGCTCCTCTACTGGGCCAACTTCTGAATGGGACTCCGGCAAGTCAGAGCAGTCAGAAGCTTTTTCCTCTGAATTGCTGGGCAAGACGCTTCGCATGCTGGACTCATCTTCACATCTACGCTTGGTGTGTCACTTGCATTAACAGATAAGATTAGGTTGGTCTCTGAGCTCTCTGTAGACACGCGAGTCAGCTTGCCCAGGTCGGCATCTGGTGGGTTTGATTCAAATGCCTCTTCTCCATTACTTGGCTTTGTCAGACCGCTTGCATCCTTACTACTGCTGGCATTCGATGACCTTTGAGTCCATGTCACGGTTTGGCAAAGAGGACTGTATCTGGTCCTCCAGATCATCATTCTGGTCCTTACATTTTCTTAATTCACACAGCTTACCAATTTCACTCCCGGTTGCTGGACCACTTTCCTCCATTTCATGCCCTAAGGCCTCGGTAGATCACTTTCTGTAGCCTCAGACTTTGTTACATCGCCGCCCTCACAGCTGTCAAAGGAAACAGACAAAATGCTTTGGACAGAGGGTTTTTTTTACCAATTAAAAAACAGAAAAATAACTTACCGGTTCAGTTCTGCATCCATATTTACTTTAAGCACACTTCCAGCCAGACTACTTGCTTTAAAACAAAAAGTGAAACTTAGAACTGAAACTTAGGTCTTAGAACTGAAAGTAAAAGTTATAGTTACAGTCTAAGAAACAAACAAAAACCATCTACAACTGATAATGAAATAATAATAAAAGGAATGATGAAAAACAAGAAAGCTGACATTTCGAATGACAGTTTACTAGAGTTACTGTAAAAAGTGAAGCAGGCTAAATGACATTCTGCTTCCCATTTGTTTTGTATGTTTTTAGTTTATGCTATGGTCTCAATTTTACATAAAAAAGATCGACAAAAAAGCCAAAATATTGCCAAGTCATGACAACGTCATTATATGATTGTTGTTAGTGAGTCATTATAAAGCGGCCCCAATTGAAAAGCCTGATATAAACAACTGCATCGTTGCATTATATTCAACATTATATGCTATTGGCTGCTATTAGTGCAGATGACATACTAGGTTGCTTTACAGTATATGTATAGAATAAGGTTCATAATCATCAGGTTTATTGTTGTGAATGGCTAAGCTAGCTGATAACAAAAGGCAGGTCAGTGTTTGCATGGATTTATTAGGTTAATATATATATTAGCCTGGAAAAAATTTACTATAGTGTGCATCTATTAGATCATTTTGTATTATCATCATAATAACACCAATAACTGTAATAAAAGCTAAAACACACACCCGTCTATCAGATATCTGAAGCCTTCAAATCAACCGCACACATTTTTAAGACCTTATAGGTAGCCGCCATCATTATTGCTAGAAAAACAGCACTACTGCTTCAGTACTTCGTGCAATGATTAGTATATAAGTTAGAATATAAGACAGGCTGGTTTACTGTCAGACTATTCGCTTTGATCACGCATCAAACAATCATACTTGCACTCTTTTCAGCTTTGTCTTCGTATCGCTGTGCACACATATTCGAGCTCTTTTCCACCAGGCAGGGAAATTACACCTATGCAAAAGTTTACTGCTTTTATCACACTATTCAAGACAGAAAGACACTGAAATATAGAATTAAACATGGACTGGGAAAGGAGCATCCGTTCAGTTCCGGGTCGTAAAGTTAGCTGCTGATTGGGTAGATTCTTGTCACGTGATTGGAAATGTTTAGTGGCTGAATAAAGACGTTTCTTCATTCAAAGTTCAAGAGGGGCCGGTTTCCTAGTCTTTCACCGTATCTTTTACATTGACATTTTTTATAGCAAAATACACTATGTGGGTGGGTCAACAATTATATAACAACTCTGAGTGAAAGACAGTTCGTCACGGTTTCTTCAGGCCATAGCGCGCCCCCTTCCATTACAATAAGTAGCTACTTATCAAATAGATAAATAACAAATTCTAAAGGTTTACAATCAGTGTTTTCTAAGCACCACCTTAAAAAAGAGTTTTTTTATGCAAATGCAAATTAAATAGTACAAATTGTGTATTATTAATGCAATTACTAATTATAATATCATTTTTGGTATCTGAACACAACATCAAATAATACAAGAAATAATTGTTTAATGAATAATGAACGACAAAGGAGCAGATAAAGAATGGCAAGTTCTACAATGCAGTGTAAAAATGCCATAATTACTCAAACATAAGATTTTTTTAAAAAAAGGAACATCAAACAAATATAGTGCAACTTCTAGCAGCATTGTAATTTGTCAACCCAGTGTTGTCTCACAAAAAAGATTAAAAGAATATCACTTGGAGTATGTTAAAACTTCAAGTATTTTTAAACACAAAATATAGGAAAATACATATAAACAACATTTGTACTGGTTCTCCATTGACTGTTTCGCACTGCAAGTTGCTCTTCCAATATCTAGAAATTTAAAACGGCTTTACCAGATTTCATGGAAATGTAGTTCTGTAAGAATAAAAGGGCAGATTTAGTAAATGCAAATCACTTAATTACTTTGAGAAAAATAAAATGTGCTCATTTAATGATAATATTTGGTAAAGACTTACAGGGAAGGAATATAAGAGGATTCCAATAAACAGGATCACCAGTGTTAGAATAATGACTCCAATGAAGATCCATTTAAATCTGCGCCATACGATGAACTTCATGGTCTTGCATGGATTTGTAAACCAAAAGAAGGACGTATCTGGGCGGCTGTTTACAGATATTACAGAATAAAGTATTACTCACATCTTCTAATTAAACATGATACTGAATGACCAAACACTGATATTAACATACTTTGGAGGATCTAGTTTGGGTTCATGTTGGGTTCATCTCTTCCTTTCCCAGCTGGCCTCTCATCTGCCTCGCTCTCTTCCACCACTTCCAAAGTCATCTCCACTTTACCCTAATGCCGCAAAGAAACGGCCTTTACTGTTAGTACCGTGCATATACAGTATGTCATACCTTATTTTTATCCATATGCTTGCAAGCTTCACTCACAGTCAGGATTTTTTTGCCATTTTCCTCCATGGCACAAGGCCACCAGCCTCGCACTGACTTCTGGGAGAAGAGTGATGTAGGTGTGAGGTTCTTGCCTGTTTGTGTTAGCATGTTAGAGAGCACTTTCAGGGGTCTTAGCTGGAGGGATGAGGTGAAGCATATCCAGCTCCACCGTGCCTGTTTAAGAAAGCAGTGATATCAAAAATCTGATCCAGCAGATGATATACCAATTCCCAAAACATCAAAACTTACCATAAGCATTTCTAAAGAAACCCAAAATATGCATACACTCCAAAAAGAGAAAGAGAAAGATTAACCCAGTCTGGTGGGTACATATGTAGATTTGAACAAGAGCATTCACCTAAGTAATCATCCAGGGAGAATTTGTCATTGTCCCAGATTTGAATGATCAGTTTAGGAGGGATCCTGAACTCGAGTTTTGTCAGAGACTTCCAGAAGTGTTCCTGGAAATAAAAATAAAGAAACAGGCTTCATTGTGACTATCAATGAATAAAAACACTTCATATAAAATGTAGTTACACTTTTTTAAACCGCTAACCTTTGTAGACACAAGACACAACTGTTCTGCTGGCAAATAATCAAAACCAAAGACAAATCTCCAGTTGAAATTTCCATCTCCATCTAGAGACCTGTAATGGACATCAGTTTTCTGCTTGTCCTCCTCCATACCTGGCATCCACCTATGAAATACATATGATAATAAATATAAATAAATGAGCTTTTTTCAATTTTATTATATTTTAGAAAATAGAATATTTTATTATAAAAAATGTAATTATTATTTTAAAATATTTTATTATTTTAATTATATTATAATACTACAATATTTTAACATTTATATTATTTTAAAATATTTTAAAAATTATGGTAAACCTGATTTTTTTAGCATTTATTATAAAATGTAATTATTATTATATATTTTAAAAATGTTTTTTTAGCATTTTTTTTAGCATTTTGCTTACATTTTTTGTAGGATTAGAAAGTTCTAAAGGAACGGCATTTAGTTAAAATTGAAATATTTTGTAAATTCATAAATTAATTAAATCTTTGTTGAATAAAAGTAATTTCTTTTTCAATGGCAGTGTATTAATTAATTATAATTAATCACAGTAATTACATTCACAGTAAAAATGACTTACTCCAAAAATTATTATGCTAATATTATCATCAACCAATTACCCTTTCACATAGATGTCACTCATGTTTTCTCCTGTGATGCTGGTTTCATCCAGGATGACTTCAGTTGTATTCCAAATGATGGCTCGCAGTAAATACCTTCAGTGAAAAGGGGACACATTAGAACAGCAAAAAAAACACATAGTAGTTTTTCTAGATGTGAGGAAGAGTAGATGGTACTTTTTAGGTTTGCGAGGAGTGATGACACAAACGGGTCCTGGAATACCATGGTTTTTGGGGAATATTTCAACCCACATCTGCATTTTGCCCTGCAAAGACAAAATGAACATGAGTGACGCATCTGGATAAAATCACTGCAAAGTTGAGTATGTATTACAAAGGCTGGAGATGTGGGAACTGACTTGAGAGAAGTGGGCTGGTAGGAACTGTACAGGGTCCTGGTCTCCACATGCTCTGGAACGAGGCCTTGCCTTCTCAACACATGCAAGCAGATTCGCTCCTTAGGTGGGCCCAGGTGTTGGTGGATGATTTTATTGACCTCTATAAGCAAAGTAATATAAATTTGTTTTGTCATCATAAAATGCTTATTTAGCAATATGGTGCTGCAAGTTCCACACCAAAGTAGAAATGCAATATACATCATGTACATTTGTGCTGAATCAAGTAAAACTGTAGTAACAACATTGTATCTTTATACTACCATAAAGGGTTTTTTAAGTTCATATCTTGTTTAGTTTCCTAGTTTATAGTCATGTTCTGTTTTGTTTTCTGAGCCACTTTTCACCAACGGGCCAAACCGTTCCATTCCATAGCCCGTAAGAATATGATTTATTTTCCACAATAGAGGGTATGCACGTGATGTCACCGTCAGCCGGAGTGCCTGCAGTTATATATATATATATTTAGACACATTTACATATAGACATATTTTACATACAGACATATATAGCATGTCAATATCCATGGATCACTGGATCTTTAGTAACTTGTAAGGAACACTATATTGAGTCCAACATTTAGTTTTAATTGATAAAATTGTTCGTTTTAGTCGCATTTTCGCCTATTAAATCCAATCACTCAGTCAGGCTGAGGGGGGTTGTTCTGGCGGGAAAGTGGAGAAGAACTGTTCAACCCGATGGTGGAAAAGCAGCTTTTGTCATGGTTTTCCCAGTCAGTTTTGCCTGTGTTCTCATTCATTAATTTAATTGCACACCTATTTCTTGTTTCTTTGATTATCTTTCCCCGTGTATATAAGCCCACGGTTTTCTTAGTTCAGTGTTCCACATTAATGTTTGTGGTATATGTGTAGCATTTATGCTCTATTAAATTCTGTTTCATTGTCATTCTGTGTTAAAATGTAATTTATTCCGGTGATGCCAAAGCTGAATTTTCAGTAGCCATTATTCCAGTCTTCAGTGTGGACAGTTTAGGGTCCAGTCAATGATTTTCAGTCAATGATCCTAAATCATTCTAATATTCTGATTTAGTGCACAAGAAACATTTCTGATTATTAAAGTGTTGCAAACAATTGCCCCGCTTAAACATTTTGTGGAAACCATGATACGTATTTTTTAAGGATTATTTGATGAACAGCATTATTTTGAAATAGAAATGTTTTGTTACATTATAAATGTCTTTACTGTCACTTTTGGTCAATTTAATGCATCCTTGCTAAATAAAAGTATTAATTACTTTAAAAAAAAAGTTAAACTTTTGAACAGTAGTTTATGTACATGATATTGAGGCCCAGGTCCAATGGTTTGAATGAGCATACCCAGTTCATCTAGCCTGTACTCTCGTCCTCCAAAAGACACACAACTGCCATCATCTGCAACATGAGGAGCAGGAATTCCTTTCATCCTGGCCAGATTCTGTAGCATCTGAGATGGTTTGAGCTGGTCCCTCCACTGGTTCACCCCAGATCTTTCATACAGTATTTCAAATTAGTACTCGAGTACATGAATATGTCTAGTAATAGGTTATGGGACTTTAAAACTATTATGAAAAAAGTGTCCGTTAGTAAAATAACCACTTACACACAGTACGATTTTGGGATTCCACAATGTAGAGCCCAAACCGAGAAAAGAACTCGATTCTCAAGGTCTATGACGTGTTTCCCCCAACCTTCTCATCAGAGCTGGAGCAGATCTATAATCATAAATGGAAATCTTCAAGTCCTTATCTTGTGGAATGTAGCAGTTTAGTTCAAATACTCTGTGAACACATATAAAAAAAATTAAATGGAAAAAATCAGAAATACACAATTACATGTATATAAATGCTTCACTATTCATATTCTCACCTTCCAAAATCTGGGATTTAGAGTATTAGGTTTGTAGTGATCTCTGTCATCAATCATTTTCTTTCCCAGAGAAATCTTTATGTAAGGATCACACTTCAGAAATAAAGAATATGTATGAGACACATAAAAAAATTCACCAGTCAAAAGATTTAAATGTAATGCCTGATGAACCATCAAAATCTCTACATACTCACCATGCCATTGTTGTCTTTAGGCTGCAGGTCAATGCAGCGAATGATGTAGATTCTGACCAGGCACTCCTGGGGACAGCTCTCAGGCAGCTCCCTAAACTGCCGAGGTGGGGTCTGACGACATTTGGGTCATCTGTACAAGGGATACACTTCGAAACGACCCCTGCAAATGCAGATCAAGTAAAATTAGCTTGGTTAGTCCAATGTCTACCACTAGATGGCAGCCTAATATAATTCCTTCTCTTAAACTGATCTTACTCTGTTGTTTTACCCACTTTCTCTGTTTATAGTGTCCATAATCCCAGAATTTGGAAACAAACTTTTAAAATGTTGTTACTATTGCATGATACTTTACACCAGAAGGTGAACAGTTAAATAACTATATGCCTTACACAATGTCACAATAGTGTTTGAACAGGATGGGTTTGAAAAAGCCTTAAAGGGGACATATCATGCAAAATCCACTTTTTTAGAACTTAAATGCATTTTGTTGTAGATTTTTTTCAGGTTTTCTCTGTTTAGATTATTTTCTTCAGGTGCTTCGTTTATATTCTTTATATTCTGTTTTGGTCATATTTTTCAACCGGTTCAGATTTTTCTGTTGTCTATGACGTTTTTTAAGCAAGTACGTTCACTGTATTTGCAGCGGAACTCTGACAAATAAGGACATTGACTATCCGGTCCAACACTACAAGCAATCCGCCATTATTATTTTTCTCATTTCGATTTTGTAGTCCAAGCTCAATCATGCAAAAGTTACGAGAGGGCTAGTCAAAATGTTCGGTTGTTGGATGTAGTGACCTGAAGCACTTCAAGGATCCCCACTTCAACAACCTCAGCCAGTATACAGAAGGGTTTGCCGGGTAAATTCCTTCTATCATTTAGCTGCTGTGTTTCCTGATGCTTTCTAAACGTAAGTTATCATTTTATTATCAATACAGATTTTTAGTGGTAAGATCAGACCGCAGTCATTTATCTTGTCTGTGTGCTTGTTTTAACAAGAGAAATAGTCGACTTTCACTAATAACACAACATAGTTAACTTATAACCTGCCTCCATATGAAGACTCTGCAGGTTTCGTCGTCTGTCATCTTTTTCAATCGCTCGCTCTGGCTCGAATATGTAAGGCTTGGTGGACAAATCTTCCGTTGTTGACTTTTTGTTAATGTGTGAATAAAAATGTTCTTTGAAGCTATAGTAATCGTGTCTCTTTATCAAACTACAATAATGGCCGAACGCGGAGAGTTGAACCTGAGTCTGAGCTGACCGTGAACTCAGCGTCAGCGACCTGAAGAGCGGGCGGGGTAAGACGGTACGCCTTTTTATTTAAAGGGGCCGCATTGAAACGACTTGCTCACAGAAGCACATCAGAAAAGGGGTAAAAAAAGGGCCTGTGGAGCTATAATAATGAGGAATTCAGACCCAAGCATTGCAGTTATACTTTTATATAGACCACAAATGTATGATTTATAAGTAAAAATTAATGATTTAAAAGCATGATATGTACCCTTTAAAGACTTGGACTGAACCAACAACCTTTGTGTAAGCAGCCAAGCCATTTAATGACAGGAAACCGTCACCCTTTATGAAAAGCTGATCACTTCAAAAGTAAAAGAAGCTCAGTGAATCGCTGACTGGCAATGACTTGCCTTGAACTCTCCCACTACTGAGGGGTCTTCCTCATCATCCTCCATTTTACCCCTCTGCAATTTAAATGTATTGCAGAAGTCTGTAAGCCCTCTGAATTCTGGGACTGCCTCAAGCTCAGTGTCATAGACCTGAAACAGACACACACTTTTAAAGCTGTTAAGTTACAAACAACAGTCATACCTTATCTTCGAAACATTAGCAGGATGCAAACTTCCACACAGGATGGTAAGAGCGGGCAAGTTAACTCACAGTTAAAGTGTCATATCCCTTCAGGAGATAAGGGCCACACTTTTCACGGTCGTTAATGGAGGCATAGAATTTACTCCACCAGTCCACTGTGTCGTCTCCTACAATAGATTGGGGTATAATAGATGTGAGTTTGCCTGTTTAAGATGCTGTAACAATCTGTCTGCAGCTATTTTGCACCATAACAACATAGTTTCCAGACTGTTATGTAATGACAGAGGGCTATTTATTTGCCTTTCTGCAGGCAGTGGGAAAATCACGAATGGGTAGCATAGGGAAAGGAGATGTAAACTAGTTATTATAAAGCTAACAAATAAATGAAAATATTCTGAGGACAAAATTCATATATGTTCACTGTACCTGTTTTAAAGGGTTGGGCATTCTTTCTCCCATATCAATGATGACATCTCTGGGAGCTTCTGACATCATAGCCACTGAGACAGAAATTATACATGAAATAATTACAGTAAAAATGAGACTGAAAACGGTCACACTTTAGATTAGGGTCCAGTTCCCACTATTAACTGAGTTCTGCTTAAAATAACTACTGCTCAAAAGTTGTTAAGTTTAGGTATTGGGTAGGATTAGGGATGTAGAATATGGTGATGCAGAATAAGGCATTAAAATGTGCTTTATAAGTAGTAATAAACAGCCAATATCCTAGTATTATGCATACTAATAAGCAACTAGTTAATAGTGAAAATTGGACCCTAAACTAAAGTGTTACCCTGAAAACCAACTGACATAAAGAACATTAACCAAAATATACATATTATTTTCATTTAGATTTATACACTACTCTTAAATAGATTGATGGAGATTCATTGTGCAGAGTACAGTCATTTTATTGATTTTATTTTATGTAAAAATGTGTTATATGATTAATGTTGATTTATATTTATATGAATTTATTATTTCAATTAATGATAAAATGATTCTAGTAAAACGTTACCCTTGGCAGACATAGCCACCTCGGTGGTAGCAATGTTAGGATCACATCTAAACTCCTCTAGAGAGTTTATAGTACACTGCCCAATCAACTGGTTTCCGACCAAAGGGCCTGTGGTCAATAACTTTGAGCACAATGGGTGGAGTGTACATCTCATCTTTAGGAAGAAGCTGGAGAAAGAGACACATTGTTAGGATTCTGCTTGTTCAAAAACAACAAAGCTTCATTTATTATGGTTCTGCTTGTTCAAAACCAACAGAGCTTCATTTACAAACACAACTACTTGGTAATGATTTTTATATTTTTATTTTCACTGTATGTATTAGGATCAAAAACATGATTACATTTGGACGCAGATTTCTATAATCTAATCTATAGTCTTTTAGTAGTTGCTAGGGCCTTGCTAGGTGGTTGTTAATGTGTTCTGGATTGTAGCTCACTGATCTGATGTCAAAAGAGCCGACTCTATTTATTTATTTTATTTATTTATTTTATTAGGAAAAAGTGTACAGTGTCCCTTAAGTCATATTCCCATGTTTTCATGTGTAAATATAATCTTAATGGAGATCTGTACTCAACAAGCCCCATAATCTGTGTTTACTTTTTATGATCCTTTGATTTGTATACACAGACATGTCAACAGCACGGTTTAATTTTGTAGGTTAGCAAACTCTATTTCTTATATTTTAGGAGGTGCTGTACCACTTTGAGGAACAAGACAGATCCAGGGAAGTTGGGATTTTTCTTGATGTTCTTGATGATGGCAGTCTGAACAATCTGCCCTCCACATTCAACTATAAGGCTGGGTGAAGACACTGTAGCCAACTGATATGCCTTCATGTTTCTTAAACCCCAGGCCAGGATCTGTCAAAACACACAGTGTGACACTGGCAGGAATTTTGAATGATTTAAACACATTATTCATAGGGATGACAGCATTACCTCAATTGCAGTGAGCTGCACCACAGGCCTGATCCCCTGAGGAACCATGTACAGATTCTCACTTCTTCGAGGTGGGACCAGGGGCAGGTTAACGTCATTTGCCTGAGGTCAACAATGAACAGCATAGTGGATTAAGCAAATGATCATGGTGGTGTGGTTAAGATGACGTGCCAACACATATGATACAAACTGTATTTAACTGTATTTGCGGACAGATGATGGTGAGTAGTCTGATTATTAAAAGCATGTCGTTGTAAAGTATATATATATATATATATTAGGGCTGTGCAAAAGTTAATTGCGATTAATCGCATCCTGCTAACATAATATATTTGTGTGTGCTGTATATAATTATTTTGCATATATTAATACCTATGCATGCATGTATATATTTAAGAATTATTCCGCTTAAATTATCTATATATATATATATATATATATATAAATACCATAATCTATATCATATAAATATAAAAATTGTATATATGAATAACACATTTTCATAAATATATACATGCATGTGTGTGTATTTATATAAACAAAATAATTATATACAGCACACAAAAATATATTATGAACACACTTTTATTTTGGATGCAGTTAATCGCAATTAACTTTTGCACAGCCCTACTATATATATATATATATATATATATATATATTAGGGCTGTCAAATGATTCACTGCACTGTGTATAATTACACCCACATGTATGTATATTTAAGAAAAAAATATTATTTATATATAGAATATTTATATTTAAATATAATATTAATTATATATAAATCTATATACAGTATATACATGGAAATATTTCTTAAATATATACATATGCATATGTGTGTGTATATATATATATATATATATATATATATATATATATATATATATATATATATATATATCAATTATACACAGTGCACCCACATAAACAAAAACTTTTATTTTGGATGCAATTAATCATGATTAATCATTTGACAGCCCTAATATATATATATATATATATATATATATATATATATATATATATATATATATATATATATATAATTATTCTTTTAACATTATTCTTATAAAACCTATACAGATCATGTGTTTGTTATTCAAATATTTGGAGTATATTTTGTAATAAATACATTGATTATATGTATATGTGATAATAATTACATATATATTTCTTGTGTTTATTAAATTGTTAATGTATGGGTATTGGAAGAAAAATAATAGCACATGAGAAATAAGAATTAAAACAACCTGTTCTTTAAGCAAGAGCTCAGCTGCTACTAGTATTTCTCCTGCATTTCGTCCCTTCATGGTGACAGGGAACCAAAGGAGTTTAGGTATTAATGGGGTGGCAGGGTTTCAGCTTCACTACTGGAGGACATGTGCACCTGCCCATAGGTTCATCCTTCCCCTGCAACACATCCAAGGATCAAGATCATCAATGAAATCATTCAAGGGTCAAGCAGTCCTTTTTGCTAATTTCATGCAGACCTGAGTTTGGATTAACAGAGATTCATACCACTTGGTCACTGTCATAAACTTCCAGAACGATACTGGGTTGGTTATGGACGATGGTCTGAGGGTCTCGCGTAGATTTCAATGTCATCAAATATGAGGGTTTGATCCCATGTGGGGTTCAGGGTGGACTTAACTATCTCTGTGGTCTTGCTTACATGTAAGAAAGACACATGCACGTAGGGATCTGTGAAAACACCATGCAAAACATCAGTCAGCTATCATTTGTTAAAAAACACATGTCCATAACCTTAGTGAGGTGATATTAGATGGAAAAATCCCTCACCAGAAAAGCTGTCTTTGTCCATAGGAAGAAGGTTCCTGGCTTGATAGACGTACACTCTGAAGATGGTACATGAATGACTCTAGAGACACATGGAGATTTGGGTGAAACATATTTTATGGGTTTATAATGTCACAATTGTGAAATAAAAATATAGCATAATATAGCAATAAAGTAGCAATTGTAATATATAATTGGAGAAAAAATTAAAGGTTGTTTTTTATAATTAATATTCCAATCTGTATAATCCACAGACGGAAAATTATGTTTGTTTTCCAGTTAAGTTTTTATCACAATGTAAACATACATGCATTTGACATATCAAAACTATTTGACGGACACTACCTTTCAAAAGTTTGGGGTCATTAAAATAATAAAAAAAAATAAACAAATACTTTTATTTCGCAAGGATGCGTTAAATAGATCAAATATTACAGTACAAAAATAAATAAACAAAAATCAATGTTACAAAATATTCCTATTTCAAATAATTGCTGTTCTCAAATACTGAATCCTTATAAAAATGTATTGTGATTTAACCAAAAAAGCAGCACAACTGTTCAGAAAAGCAAAATCAGCATATTAGAATGATTTCTGAAGGATCATGTGACACTGAAGACTGGAGTAATGATGTTGATGGTAAAATACAGCTTTACCATCATAGGAATAAATTATATTTGACTAATTTACCTCCATGTTTAATTAAATAAATGCATCCTTGGTGAGCATAAAAGAGACTTAAAAACATAAAAATATATCTTATCAACCCTGACCTTATATGAACGTTGTTGTAACTATTTAAAACATTGAAATAGTTTCCAATTCTACCATGAAGCACAGCTAGGTGTTAGGTGCTCCCTCTTTCTATTGAACTTTCAGCACAGTTCAGGATATATTTTGGCTCCTATCTTTTCTTGTTGTAGTTGAGTATTTTGCAGATTGTCGGGAAGTAGAGGGGTGTGTTAGTGGGTTAGATATAATCAGTGTAAAGAATGTACGAGTCCTTTAATCAGGAGGCATGTATAAACAATACTCACTGTCAAATCTGCAAAACACAGTGGGAGTGTTGGCACCAAAGATTTTAGCCGTATCATTTTTGCTGCCTTTCTCGTCCTCATCTATTCCCTAAAAGAGAAGAAAAATAAGTGAGTTTTTAAAAAGTTCAATGTATAAAATGAAGATCTTAATATAATAAGACTTTTCGTTTGTAATCTTTCTCAGACATCAAACTACAACCACAGGAACAGTCCAATAACAAACAATAATCCTTTTAATACTGTTTAATCCTGTTTCAAAGACAAATAAAAGTCATGCCATAACCAAAATAAACACCAAAAAAAACTATTTCAAACATCTACTTTTGTTTTCTGTCCAACAGTCATTCAAGAGAAGAAACGAACTAACCAAAGCCCCTTCCAGGTTAAAGATAGCCGACGCGCCCACACGTTCAGATGGTGCCATTTTCCTCCTCCAGCGTCTGCGGCGGAAAGTGTCTGAGGAACGCTCCTTCCTGTGGAACTTCCACCCAATCAGAGACGAGTATTCCCAGCCATCCCCCAAGTCTTTCTTCTGTTGTCAAAACATATTACGGACAATATTTGACAAATGATTTTCACTAATCCTCAATCCGAAGTTAAATTCAGTTGCAGTACAAGACAACAGTGCAAATCTAAAAAATCAGAAAGTAGTGAGGTTTTCTCACCTCTACAGTGGGCGTGTTTGATATCTTCCTGCGAGGTCGGACCAGTCTTTTCCTGCGATGGATGTGGTACATTTTTTCAGCAGCAACCCAGGACCTGGGTTTATCATCAGGAGGAATGGTGACACCATATTCCCATCCTGGCATCCAATTAAACAATGGAAAAACAGAAGTTAAAGTTCTGGATTCAGAGGGATGCTTCATGACCTGATGCATACTCATGATAATGCGTGGCATTTAATATGTGACATATAAGTGCATATATTTGACTGATGTACCTGATGTAGGGGGAGGGTCAATTAGATTTTTCAATGCTTTCAAGGTCTCTTTTTGCTTACAAAGACTTCTTTTGGCCAAAAATACAGTAGAAACAGTAATATTGTGAAATATTATTACAATTTAAATTAACTATTTTATATTTGAATACATTTAAAAAAGCAATTTTCAAAGCTGAATTTTCAGCAGCCATTATTTTGTTCTTCAGTGTTACCTGATACTTTAGAAACCATTCTAATAAGCTATTTTTTATTACTATTATTTTAATGTTGAAAACAGTTGTGCTACAGATTTTGTAAAGGATTCTTTGAACATAATTTTCACCAGACCAGCAATAATTTGAAATTTAAATCTTTTGTAACATCAAATATGTCTTTACTGACACTTTTGATCAATTGAATGCATCCTTGCTGAAGAAAACCCCAGTATAATTTTTTATACTGAAAAAACTTTACAGGCCCCCAAATTTTGAAAGGTACACACAAACTGCATCTGTTTAGTTAAATCTTATCATTGTCAATCGTGTATTGTGCAATGGTTTCAATCCAAGGAGTCACAATTCCTGACCTTTTTCATCAACTGCTCTGTTGCTGTCGAAATTCCAGTCATCTTCCCAAATCCATCCTGGGGGACACTCAATCTCTTCAGGGTTCTGGGCCTTCTCTCCATTCTGCACAGAACAAATCCCATCCTTCAATACTTCAAGTGGTCGTTTACCCAAAATGATAATTCTATCCTCGTTTACACACCTCATATTTCTCCAAACATAAATAACTAACTTTCTTGACATATTGAATCATTTCAGTATAATAAAAATCATCTTCTGGAGCAATACAGCACAATTGCTTGGTGTGATGAACTGAAATTTAAATATTATTCGCAGAATAATCTTCCACTCAGTGAGCTGTTAACTCGTGAACGGCTGCAAGCGGAGTAAGTGAATTGAACTTGAAAATCAGATTATTCTAATTGGATCAACAAATTCATTGAAAATATCTGACTAAAATTAAGCATTCATTCATGAATTATACATCACTGTTTATCTCCTGAACTTACCAACTTAAGCAGATGCTCATCATACAAAGCTATCATATGGTTGTATGGAAAAACATTTTATGATACATTTATCTTGCAGTCCCAGTCATTCATTTACATTAAGTTAAAAAGGGTAACCAAAAAACACAAGAAAAATTGAGTGTGAAACATGAGAATGAGTCAATAATGACAAAATTTTCATTTCTGGGTGAATTACTGATTTTAAACACTACACCATCCTTAGTGTTACCACCTAGTGATCTAAAGGAGCGGAATTGTGAATGTTTCCACGGAAGTCGGAAAAAGGTACGCTGCTTCAAATTTCCAAACTATATTTGAAATTCAAATTTAAAACTCAAATGTGAACATGCTGAATGTGACATTGAATGTTGCTCTATCTTCTTCAATGTGCGATGCTTGTTCTCTCACCACATCTGTGAAAGGTTCAGCGGCAGGTTTCCATTCTCCACCAGGAAGCGGGTTTCGTTTCGGTAGACCTCATCAGTGAACTCAGAGTGCCCTGCGTCAGCCTCTGTAAGCAGACTGAGACACATAACACACAGGTGGGGCTTTAGCGACACATTTATTTAAACACACACAAAACACTAAGCCAAGGCCATGACAGTATGGTAGGGAGTGGGGTCAGAATAAGAGGCCCAGGGGAATGAAAAATGAGCTGACTATATAAACACAGAGCCGAGAGAGCTTGGCAGAGAGACTATGTTTCAGCAGGGCCAACTACGCCTGAATGCTACCACAGTTTCCTCTGATTGTATGCTTTTCAAAACAGCTTACCCACTTACTTGTACCACAGAGTCATTAATAACACAAAATACTGTTCAGAAATGGGTCAGTACTCTTGTGTTTTTTTACTTTTTATGAAAAAAAGGGTTATTAAGCATGTATGCATTTATGGAAGCCCTGAACCGCAACATACAAATAAAAAAATATTATAAAAACATTTATTTTTCAAAAATTACGATCTAAATCTAATTTTTCTTAAATCTAAAAATTTCTAAATTATCGAATTACGATAAAGTCATGGCATTTCTAGAATAAAGTCAAAATATTTGAGAATTAAGTCAAAATGGCTAAATGGTTGGATACAGAATGATGCACTTAAAAGACAGAGAGACAGTACAGTTACTGTTAAGTGTTCTCGACCCAGATGCCGTTGCCTATAGACGAACACGAAGACTCAGCTGGAGGATGTACCACAATCCTGGTCCAAACTTTATGTGGCACATAGTCTGTATTCTCTTAATTTTGACTTTATTTTTTGCTTAATGTTTGAAAAAAATGTTTAACTCAATAATGACACTAATCATACCAACATACTGTAAATAATTTAATTCATTGTTTATTTAAGTTATCATCAGCTCACCAGCGCTCAGGGTCAATGGACCAGTCTCCTTCCCACTCCCAGCTCCGGGGCGGCATGAAACGTTCTTGCTTCAGTTTCACCTTTCCCGTCACATCTGAAAACTTGTGCCGGCCAACTAGACCTGTGGTCCCCACTTCCCAAAAACTCTGAGCCTGGTTCTCATACTAACACAGGAGAACAGAGAGGGACCATATAGAGTTGCTAAAGGAAGTTCCACACAACAGACCACAACACACATATATGACTGTACATATATTTCACTTCAATGCCCACTTTTACTAACCATCTCTGCATACACACTGAACGTGCCCTCTGCGAAGCTATTGAACTTCTTCTCATGTGCAGACAGACCCAACCACATGTTCACACGCAGCTGCACAGGGATCTTAAGACCTTTGTTTTTGTCCATTGGGTACTAAAAACAATGGAAGAACAGGATTGGGAAATGTGAGCTGGAATCATTTAACGCACATTGCCTGCATGTTAACTGCTATGTCTTACACACTAAGTAATATACAAGCACAATTATCCGTGAACTTGATAAATATTGCAGATATGTTTTACTATGCACAAACAAATGCCTTTTAACTTATGTGAGCAAAATTCAGAATTAAATTAACGTACAGCAATTTGTACAAATAGAGAGTCTAGGCCTACTATATGCAGGGCCGGCCCGAGGCATAAGCGAACTAAGCGGCTGCTTGGGGCCCCTTGGCCACCAGGGGGCCCCAAATCGATTTTTTAGATGACTTAAGTGACATAAATGAATGAATTAAAATGAATGAATGAATAATTAGAGATGATCAATATCAATATACCTCCCTTCAACTGCTGCTGTGTCTGCCAGTGTTTAAGTTGATTTATGCGCATAATCTAGACACCTCGCGCGTGTATAGACAATTCGTGTGCAACTGCGCATAGTCGCAGACTGCGGTAATGTTAAGCCATGTCACAAAAAATAATGTATCCCTCTGGTGCCGAAAATAGAACGAAGAAAATGGCAGAGCAGGAGAAAAAAAAAACAAGATAAAAGTACACTGTAAAAAAAATTACTGTAAATTTACAGGTAATGATCTGTATTTTTTTACAGAATTTTGCCGTTTTGTCATTATACAATGAATGCCTGTTATTTTACAGATATTTGCTGTAATTTAAAGGTCCACTACAGGTAATTGCTTGTATTGTGGTTTTACATCTATTTTATGTTTTTAAGGAAATTGTCTGTATTTTTACAGGGTTGTGTGTAACAGATTTTTTTCTGTTAAATTGGAAAACACAGAAAAGAAGGTAAAACTGCAGAAATCAGCAGTCATTTAACATGTTTTCCTTGAAGATCATTAAGTATGTGGGTGTTAAAGTGAGTTTTAGACATGAGAAATAGATAGAAAAGCTTTAAATGAAACTATTCAAAACAAAAAGAAATAGGCTACTCTCTGATTATGTTATCCTTTATGTGCATTTCTCTCTGTAGGCGTTCACTATACGGAGATGGCGTTCGCTGTCAAATCTGTCAAATGATGGAGATCGCTGTCAAATCTGTCCCTGGGAAAAAGAACGTTACGCTAATTTGAAAAAGCTAATAGCGCGTTACACTACTTTTTACCTTTTTACACACAACACTGACCTGCATGAAGATGGTTTGCATCCTGCCGCAGTACTTGCCGACAGCTTGCTCGCTATGGGTGGAGTAGAGCACCTGATTTGCTGGGATGCGGGCGTAGGCCACACGCTTCTCTCCTCTCAGCATCCATATGATGACATCAGGCATGCTGTTCTGAGGCTGTGTTGTGTATTTAAACATACATGTTAATGTTCGTGGGCTAGTGATTATGTACATTTGACAATATTATTATTTTCATGATTTGCACATGGATATACAACATTCTCTTCTGCTTACAAACTCTAAAAAGCCTTCAGTAGAATTAAATTAGTGTCTAATGAGACAGAATCAAACCTCCTCTGAGATCTGCTGTAGTCGCTCCATCCAGTCTTCTATATCAGCCAATGTAGCTCTAACATCAACCGCCTCCTCCCTCATTCGAATAGCTGCCTCTTTGACACTGGCCATGGTTTTTTCACGCAGCTTCTTGATCTGAATATCAAGCGCTGTCAGATTCGACTTACCCTCCAAATCTGGAACCTGGTAACTAATTGCAACAGCATCAAGTTAATCACATGTCATCAGGTTCAGCATTAAGGTAATCACATGTCTGACATGGTAGACATCACTAGGCAAATTAAGTTAGTCACAAAGCAATGTTCATTTTTACAAAATGTTTGTTTTGGTCATAGTTTTTTTAATTTAGTCATATTTATACATATAGTACATTTTACTTTAATGGCATATGGCATTTATATGGCACATAGTTTATGAACTTCATAATTACGTAATGCGTGGGAAATCGCAGTGCTAGACGAGCATTTGTGGTTAAAAAGTATATATTGTTTTAGAAAATTACAGATCGTTACGCTAGATAAGACCCTAATTCCTCGGGTGGAATCGTGTTGAGCCTTTGAAGCTGCATGGAAACAGACATTTGGACCTTCAAACCATTGTACCCCATTAAAGTCCATTATATGGAGAGAATTTATTTTCGAATGAAAGGGTTAGCTCACCCAAAAATGAAAATTCTGTCAGTATTTACTCACCCTCATGTTGTTCCAAACCTCTATGTGTTTATTTGTTCTGCTGAACACAAAGGAAGATATTTGCAAGAATGTTTTAATCAAACAGATCTCAATCCCCATTGACTACCATAGTATGTATTTTTTCCTACTATGGTAGTCAATGGGGATTGAGATCTGTTTGATTAAAACATTCTTCTAAATATCTTCTTCTAAATAGCAGAAAAAAATAAACACATAGAGGTTTGGAACAACATGAGGGTGAGTAAATGAAGAGTTCAGATGCAAAAGCCTCTAAGTGCCATTTGAAATTTTATTCTAGAATGATCATTTTTATCAAGGTTGTATATTTAAGTTCAGCGGGGATGGAAGGTAAACTTGCGTCCAGTGGAAGTGGGCAGCAGGGGCTTTGTAGCTAGTTCCACCACAAGGCTACTAAAAGAGGTTGGAATAAGAGGACAGGCTCAGCGGAAGACCATCAAAGACCTTGCAACTGCTGCCGAAAGAAGCAGTCACTGGTTGTGGCTGAAGCGGAAGGAGACTGTATGGGCTGCCAAGTGACCTCATGGAGCCTCCGGTGCGACACACACCCAGGTCTGATCAGCCTGTGGTGGGCCAGCCTCGGGTGAGGGTGTATTGTGATAAAAGGCCGAAACACCCAATGAGGCCGGGGTACACAACTGAGGATGTGTCGTATTGGAGGCACCAGGTGGTCATCCCCCAGTCCAACCCCACCCAAGAGGACATCTCCAACAACAGCGCTTGCTGATTATCAAGGGATTTTAACATCTAGTCCTAGTAAGCATACATATCAAGGTTGTATATTTAAGTTCAGTAATTTCACTTAAATTACAATTAATAGGTAATCTTCATTGCCATAAGTGAAATGACTGAACTTTAATATACAAGCTTGATAAAAATTATCATTCTGAGAAGAAAATTTCATATGGCACTTAAGAGGCTTTTGCATCAGAACTCTTCAAATACTGACAGAATTTTCATTTTTGGGTGAACTAACCCTTGAAGACAGAAAGACATGAACATCTTGGATGACATTGGGGTGATTAAATAATCTTAATTTTAATTCTTAAGTAAACTAATCCATTAATTGTTTAATTAAATATGAATAAAAAAGTATTTAAACTATCATCACAATGCCTCTATTTCATCTGGTCTTCATTAACATTGACACATAAAAGAAATCCTATTCAATAATAATTTAGGAGTATTTTGTTGTTGTTAAGACAACTACAGTACTTGCTCCAAGGGCAATTGTAAAAGTAATAATAAAAAGAGGGAGATAAGAAAGTTTACCCTCTGGGATTTACCTGGAAAGGTCATCGATGAGTTGGGTGATAAGTTTCAGCCAATTCTCAGCTAGGCGAGAGTCAGACACTTTAGCCATTATAGCCGTCTTCAGAGAGATGATGTTAGATTGCTAAAGAAAGGCATAAAATTTGTTATTGCTCTGAATCATTTATCTGTTTGCTAAATCGCTGCACGGCATGAAGATGCATTAAAATCATACCAGACGGTCAGAAATGTAGAGAATGAATGTTCACCGCATCCAAACGATGACTTATGTCCTCCCAGAAAGATGTGAGGATAACAACAGGCTTAGAATCAGCCCAGGGCAAGTAATAATAGTGATTTCCTGTGGGAAAAACACAAAAATTATTATCAAAATAATGCAGGTGTCAGGGTTTCATGTTTGGACTATTTGTATCTGTTATGGCTACTGGCATTAGGAGAAACTCACCATCAAAAACAGCACAGCTATACTGAGTAGTGGAGGCCAGAGGTTTGCATGTAGAGTCCAGTTTATTTCCATAGTTTCCGATGCTGACCTCAAACTGAATAGGCTCTCCGGGTTCTTGAAGCATACAGGCACTGTGGAACACGGCACATAAGGAATACTTCCTTCTCCTCTGGTACTTCTGTACAGTAAAAGTATAAGAAACAAGAATTTGGAATTCTATTCTGCAAAAATAATGATTGTGATATCATATTAATAGAATTAATTGTTTTTTTCCAGCATTCAATAGAGTGGAAATTGCTTGCTGTTATACCTGTGCCACCAAAATCTCGTCGTTCGAAATGTCTTCCACTTTCTTGTCAGTTTTGTCATCCAGTTGAGTGGAAAGCTCGATAAGAAACCTTCCCCGACAGGCGACCCCTTCACCCTAAAACACAGACCTAGACTAACAGTTCTGACAGCTACCACAGATTGTGCAACATGCACTGTTTGCTCATTTTTTTATGCAGAGCTAACACTGCATAACAATATTATCTTCAAAGTCAAGGTGTTGCAGAGATGTTGTCCTTCTAAAATTGTTACTGGGTTTGGCCAGTATTTATTATGTTCTATATCGTGGCTCTCACCAATTCCCCACCACAGCATTTTTCTTTACACTCACCTTGCCGTAATTCAGATCCTCATATGGGTCAGGTAGGCCAGTAAATTCTCTTGGACTTCCATAAAGGTTAATATAACAAGGCCCAAAAGCTGGAAGAAACCCGACCTCAGCTTCTGTGGTGTCTACTGGAAAATAGTGGGTTAGAGATGCTTCGAGATGACTAATAAATCCACACATGACAGGTGAAAAACACACAAATATAGATTTCTTAATTCATAGCATAAAGCAAATAGATTAAATATAAGTTGATACGTCAAAAGTTAAACATCAAATTGGGTTATTTTACTTTTTAAGTATTTAACATCAAAAATAATACAATAAAAAAGTTAAATTAAATAACATTTACAATACCATTAAAGGAAGGAGGCTGTCCATTTTCTGAGTGTGATTCTGATGAAGAAATCGAGTTTTAGACAGGATGCATTTTTTGCATATATTTGCATATCTTGTTCAATAGTAAACTTTTTGCTGAAAGTTTTGCTATTTTAAAAAATAAAGCTTGTAGTGTAAAATAAAAAAATAACTGAAACTTCATTAACATTCTACAGTGAAATCTATATTAATTCATTCCTGCACCTCGTAAGACACAAATAAAGAATCTTACTGTACCCTCAATTTCCCCCCCAGATGAAGCTATTTTAGTCAGATTAAGGTAGGTGGTCCCAATAACATCGTTCCTGACAGCCGATCCCTTTCAAATAGAATATGAAAAAATAATAATATTAGTAGACTGTCTGTTTAAAATCTGCTAACATATACAGTATATAAATGGCCACTCCCACTCTCACGCTACACACTGAGTGGCCACTCCCCCTCTCACACTACACACTGAGTGGCCACTCCCACTCTCACGCTACACACTGAGTGGCCACTCCCACTCTCACGCTACACACTGAGTGGCCACTCCCACTCTCACACTGCACACTGAGTGGCCACTCCCCAAAATAATCATTCTGACATTAGAGGGTTGTGGTTTAAAAATATCAGAATATTATATTTTATTCAGATGTCTGAAGTGGACCATCGGAATAACGTGTTACCTTAGGGTACCAAAAGTTTTTTTTTTTTTTCGTTTGAGCTTTCTATTATATTTGTAAAAATCTACAAATATTTTCCATTAAAGGAATACATTTTAAAATATACTAAAATATAAAATAGTTATTTTAAATTGTACTGATATTTCACAATATTCTATACTGTTTTCACTGCATTTTTGATCATATAAATACGTCGTTGTAAGCATAATGAATTTCTTTTAAAAACATTAAAAATCTTACAGACCCCAAACTTTGAATGCTAGTGTGTATATATATACATGTCAGCTCTGCAAAATTATTATAAATTTAATATAAAGAACTTACCAGTCAAAGGCAGTGAGCTTGATGCGTTCACACATTGATGGGAACTAAAAGGAACAATTAGGAAAAGAGATATAGTAATTTTTTCATGGAAATTGGCACATTTTAATTGCTTGAATTTTATATTAACCCATAAGCATTTTTATTAACCTTAGTACCAGGTTATCATCCTTCATACCTTAACCTGCAGGTGAATCAGCTGATTCCACTCTGGATTGGCATTCTTCTCCACAATCTTTGTACAAACCTTAAAAGACAAAAAGAAGAAGCAAGTCATCACAATCTTTTACCAATCATTCTATTTCTTCTCCAATTAACATCGATTCTTTTTAGTTTTTACCTTTTTGCCCGCAAAATTTACTTCTAGAAAAGGATCCACCAAATTTTTCTTTTCATCTGTTCCACCAAATAAGTGCTTTACCGTCTGGGCAAATGCGTCATCCACTGAACATGAAGTGAAAAAAGTATGTTACTGACTATGAGAATAGCAATGGCAGTATATAGAATTGCAGTGGTGTGTTGCTGTCATGTTTACTCTGTGGCATGTCCTCAGCTCGGTAGATTTTCAGACTCAGCATAGCCCATCGTAAAGCAACTCCAGCTGGCAGCAGCAAGTTACTTTCAATGTCATCCTGTTCCTCATTGACTTCTCGCTTTTCCACCTGACCAAAAAGTTAACTCAAACTTAGATCTTAGATCTCACTGTACTATATGTCCGACTCTTGGCTCAGACAAATTCGATTAATTCTAAATGGTGAAACTGCCAGTTGTAAAACAGAATGAACTGTTCTTGTAAATGCCTGACAGTTCTTTTAAACTTTCAGAGTGACATGTACTTAGGAACTTACCGGAAGCTCATCTCCAGTGCCAACTATGAACATGCTAACTTTCAAGTATCCTCTGGCTCCAGAAATGGAGTCATCTGGGTCACTTAGCAGCAGCCACTTCCTCATAATTGCATGGCCTGACACAGACACCAGAGATTATGAAAGAAAAAAACATTACACAAATTTGAATATGTAGTAGTCTGACAATGCTTAAACTGTTTAACCATTACACAAATGTGTATCGTTGCATAGCACAATATAACAGTTTGTAATCCAACAGCCAAACTCTTTACATACCAGGCTCATCGTAGACATAGCCAACATCCAGCTGTTAAAACAATGTTGAAAAAGGTTTAAGGACACACACTTAAAGTAAATGTTTGATCGGAATAAGATATTAGGATTCTAACCAAGCCATGAACACATGACAAATATATTCAAATGACATTAGGATTGTGTGGATTATATGAAAGTGTACCTTAAACTCCCCCATAAGACTGTCTGCTCTCAGGGAGTAGGCATTATACACCTAGATTTAAATATACATGTTAAATTAGTCATACAATAAAAAGCTGCAACCATAATTTATGAAAAAAAAAAAACTAAAGTGCAAACTCTCTCAGCAGCAAATATAAAATTATTTCAAAAATACATACACTGTAAAAAAATATTGTTGGTTTAACTTAAAAATGAGGTAACCTGGTTGCCTTCAAATTTTAAGTTCATTGAACTGGAAAAAGTAAGTAAATGCAACAAGGGAGAATGATTTAAGCATCAGAAACTCAAAATATTATGTTATCCGAACTAGATAAATTATTTAAGTTGATTTGACAAGAAAAAATGTTGTGATTACAACTTTTTTTTACAGTGATTTGCACAAGGAGACATGTTTCTGAATCCTCATCCTGTGTTGATCCAAAAAACAACATTGTTTTCAACCAATCAGAGTCCTTAGATTTTACCATTAGGTATAGGGTTGGTTGATACTCAAGGAACATGTCTTCTTGTGGAAATTGTGTTGTGCCAGGACCATATCAAGACCATTCTTACCCGGATAATGATGCTCTCATCAAAAAGCTCAGAAGGCAGCATGGTGACATTGTAGAAGAAAATCTACGGAAACAGCCGTGTAAATTAAATCATATTCACAACACTATGGACAAAAAGTAAATCTCACTAGCCATGAAATGCGAAAAGAAACAGGACTTTTGGTTAAAGAAGCCTCAACTGAACATTTGTGTGAATTGAGAAATGAATAGATTGTAGACTCACTGAGGCAAGTATGAGATAGAAAGAAATATCAGGTCAAAAGGAAGTGGGCCAGCAGGGTTTTAGCCAAAACAGCTACAGTGCAGAATGAGGAGCAGACTAAAGTCATGAAGCAGTCCACAGAAAGAAAGGTTTCTCCCTAGTCTAGGAAAAACAATCCAGTGACCAAAAACAAGGCAATATGTATTATTTTTCACAAGACGCCAGATGGGCTCGATGAAAAGCAAAATACCTCATCAAAGAATGGATTGTTTCCTCTTCGAATCCTTGTTCTGTGTGTCTGTCCGCACACACTTACTTTGGTGACTGGCTTTATGTTATTGCCAGGTAACTGTCGACCCTCAATTACTCGAATACGAATCTAAGTGAAAACAATGTTAATGGATTAAATCCCTAAAAGCTCACTGACCTTTCAGATATGACATTTAGAAATAAGAACACATACCTGGAAATCTTGGGGTTTGTTGGCCAGAGCTTTTTGCCTCTTCCGTGTTGTACGAACCATCTTTTTTGAGTCTTTTCTTCCAGGCTGTCCAGAGGGAGAAGCTCAGGTGCCCCTGGCTCAGTCGCATCACCTACATCTTCATCACTATCAACACCTTTCTCTTCTTCACCAACTAAAAGCAAAGCAAATATATATATAATTTAATTATATATATATATATATATATATACATAGAATAACATAAACAAACAATAGACATTAATATTCATTTTTAATATTACAGTTACAGATGCTTAATAAATATTACAGATACATAATGAATATTCATAATATAATATAATTTGGTTAATTAAAAACAATAGGAGCATGAAACATTTCTTATCTTTTTTTGCAAACTAGTTTTTTAGTTTGGTTATGATATGAATTATTATTGTTAGGAACACAGACTCAATGTGGCAGCGTTCTTCTTCTTTTTGTGTGTGTGTGTGTGATCCATTTTCTGTCAC
Source organism: Hybognathus amarus (assembly GCA_030378365.1). Classification (NCBI taxonomy): domain Eukaryota; kingdom Metazoa; phylum Chordata; class Actinopteri; order Cypriniformes; family Leuciscidae; genus Hybognathus; species Hybognathus amarus. Next base: position 526,935 of record JAQIUQ010002463.1, on the reverse strand, counting down.
TCATTTGCATCAATCATTTCCATACTGTATGTAAACACAAAGGCCTAAATTATTCCTGAAGCCCTGTTGGGAAATCTATCTCAACTAGTTAACAAAAGGAAAACAGCTTTTGTAGGCCAGTAAGATGTCATAAAATCGAAATAACCTGCAGTATCCCCAGTGTGGGCATCTCCGGTGTTCTGATCATTTGGGTTTGGGACGGTACTTGCAGGTGGCTCATAACCAATTGTTAAACTGATAGTTGCCTAAATGAAGAGAAATAGTAGTAAAGTTATTTTAAGTTAGTCAGCATCATTATATTTATTTTAGTTGATCCATACAGTAAAAAAAATAAAATAGTAATAATTACCCCAATTTCCTGTTTCTTCTCATTAATGAGAGGAATGTTCTTGGAAGGAATAGATCTGGTCTGACCAGCAGCCAATTCTTTAAGAAAGATCTTTGTAGAACCAATAAATCTAGAAAGCAGAAGAAAATAATACTAAACAGGGAAGAAAATGTAATTTTTACACAAATTGGAAAGTGTTTATGCAACTCTGTGCTTTTGTTGTTACTGTTGTATAGTATATAATTGCATTATGAAAACTTCACTTCCACTTCAAACACTGTTCCTCTGACATTGTTTCACCACTTGAAATAAAAAAAACGGTGGAAAACGCTTATGAGATTTTGGAAATGTATATTGCATTATTCTGTTTCACTTCAGCTTTTCTCACCCTGGGCAAGTTCAGTCAAAACTCTCTCAAAGACACCTGAAAGAGTCTATTTGTACTTTCGCAATGGCTGGTGAATAAGGGTGACGCAGCAGAAGGACTTATCTTGGGTGGGCTCAACCACCACATTTCAACATGTGGGAAATGCGGATGTCAAGAATCAACATTTAGAAAACATGTCTGAATCTAAAATTCCTTCAAGAAGATGTTAAAACATGCAGTGGCTGTTTTTGTCTTTGACCAAACATTAGATTTTTAGATAGAAAAATCTAAAACCTTCGATTTTTATTAAAATAATTTACTTTTTTATCTATAAAATTACATTCACAACCATTCAACATTTCATTCTTCTTCTTCAGAATTTATTTGGGATAGAAAAAAATCATTTTGTAAAAAAATAAATGTCTTTCAATTAATTTAAAGAGCCCCTGTGGTGAAAATCAGGTTTTTTATTTTGTTTATGTCTACTTGGTGTTTTTAATATGTTTTAATTAGTGCTGTCAAACGATTAATTGTGATTAATCGAATCCAAAATTAAAGTTTGTGTTTACATAATATATGTGGGTGAACTGTGTATAATATATATATATACATATATATATATATATATATATATATATATATATATATATATAAATACAAACACATGCATGTATATTTAAGGAAAAAGTATTATATATAAAATATTTATATTTATATATAATATAAATTATATATAAATCTATATACAGTATATACATTTACATTTGTACAGTTTATGTGAGAGAGGCATTTAATTGTAGTGTTTTCTTTAATACTGCTTTACTGTAAAGAATATGTGCATTCATTTGTTAAAGTGATTGCGTCTAATGAATTTTGCCATAAACTTTTAAGTATGACCACGTTTTCCATGTCCCCTTTAACTCCTGATTGCTTTACAGAAGATCAAAAAATGATATATAATGCTGGAAAGAACTGAGAAGGAAGCAGAGAGAAATAACATCTGGAAGCAATTACACTAGACCAGGAACTTGTGTGCCAGGCAGACTGGATATATTCAGCAACTTCAGAGGGGGTTTGCACGAGAACACAACTTCAGTGAGCACACACATAATGTTAAGTGAGTAAGAGTGTAATATAAATAATTTACATCACAACACAAGCATACACATCCTGTTTGAACAGCACCATTCGCAGCTGATATATTCACCATGTGGACAAGACTCAACATCATATGGAGATTACCCTCCATGTTGCGTATTACAAGGAATATGTACAGTCATCTGACATAATCACAAAATAAACCCTACTATAGGTCTACTTTTCTTAGGCCTAAGGCTACTTCACTTGGTGATTGTTACAGCTTTTTTTTCTTAAAAATACTTCAGAAGGTTGCCTGCATTAGCTTGTCTGTTCTAGAACACAATTCTGGAATATTTAAACTCTTTCTGTAAATATTCAGTAAACTTTTTAATTTTCTTTTGCTTTTTTCATGCCAAAAATATCTGCTGGCATTTCTTTTGTCAAGCACTGCCTCTTCATAAACTTGACGCAGGCCCAGAGAATAAGTCCAAAATAGACCGGAAACTATGCACATGATATCTATGAGTCATAAACTATGATTAAGATATGATTCCTCCAAATTGATTCCCCTACAAAAGCTGTTTTAAATGTCCAAATAAGGATAAAGGCAATCGTGAATTGAAAAAGGAGATTTCATCCCTCTTAAAGGAGTAGTTCACTTTTCAAAAAAAACTTTTGCTGATAATTTACTCACCCCCATGTCATCCAAGATGTCCATGTCTTTCTTTCTTCAGTCGAAAACAAATTAAGGTTTTTGATGAAAACATTCCAGCATTTTTCTCCATATAATGGAATTCAGTGGGAACCAAACGGTTCAAGGTCCAAAAGACACTTTCAGTACAAACTGCAAACTGTTCAAAGGGCTTTAAACGATTCCAGACAATAAATAAGGGTCTTATCAAGCGAAATGATCGCTTGATAAAAAATCTTTTCCGAGTCAATTCATTCATTTCGTTCATTGAATGAACCAAATGACTTGATTTTGATGAACGAGTTCGAACAGGAGAGTCACAAACGTGCATCACAGAACAGAGAAAGGCAAGCATTTGAGCTTATAACACTTAAACTTTGTTCTTTTTTAAAAAAGAGTGTTTTTTTTAATCGTTTTGCTTGATAAGACCCTTATCATCGCCTGGAATCGTTTAAAGCCCTTTGAACAGTTTGCAGTTTGTACTGAAAGTGTCTTCTGGACCTTGAACCGTTTGGTTCCCACTGAAGTGCATTATATGGAGAAAAATGCTGGAATGTTTTCATCAAAAACCTTGATTTCTTTTCGACTGAAGAAAGAATGACATGGACATCTTGGATGACATGGGGTGAGTAAATTATCAGCAAAAGTTTTTTTCAAAAGTGAACTACTCCTTTAAATGCATGTAAATACATTGGTGATTCAAGTAGTCTGGCAACTACAAGGTTTCACAAGTTAACTTTTTTTCCAAATTTGTTGCTAGGTTACTCTCGAGCCAGTGGCAACAAAGAATACAAACTCCAAGAAGTATGATGCATTTGAGACGTGTATGAGACTCTGCAAACTAGGGGGAGAGAGAAAAAAGTGCCATGGAGAAGTCAGATGCATGACTCATGGAAAGTTCATTATCGTGGCAGGCTTTGCACAGTAAAACGTGCCACAAGGAAGAAAAACTGCCTTCTGAACCAAACCAAATGTTCACTAGTTAAAGACAGAGCAATAGGTTTGACTACATGTGTATCTAACAAAGGAAACTTTTTAAAGGAATCAACTAAAGTGCTTCGACTGCCTGGAGTCTCTCACCTGCATAAATAACACTGCAAGTTTAGACAAGGTTGTTAGGCGTGGCAGTGAGTTTTTAAAGGTGTTCATGTCTAGCTCTGCACTAATCTTTATAAATGTTTATTCACATAGCATTTACAAAAATACCACTTTTTAAAAATGGCGGAGAGCAACGGGAGAGTTGTGAATGGTAAAAATATGTAATATTCATGATCTAGAAAATATACAGCATATTATTTACCTTTTGAGTTTTGATAAATCATCTTGCTAGCAGATGACTTAATCTAAAATAGTTTTAGCTAAATAACAGGACTGGATCTCCATCTTTTTACCACATTACGACAACAAAAGCACTTGAATGCAACAAATGTTTTCCATATGTGAACGCACCATTATAACAGATTATTAGAATCCAAAAAGGCTCATGCATTAAATCAATGGTGGATGCACACATACTTGTCTTTTCCAATGGTTTCGTAGTCTTTGACAACCACATCAATGAATGACGAGGAATCCAATAGGGTACCTTTCAAATCAAACTCAATGATCTGAAATAGTAAAATCAGGTCTCGGTTATCCACATTTAAGATGCATCCATTTAAATGACAACAACAACAAAAAAGAGAGAAATAAATGACTTGTACTGACCTCATTCCACACCGGATTTAATTCTTTGTCAATGGCTTTTGTTTTCTTTTTTTCACCTGAAATGTATTTATTTTACATTTTTATGACCATCCAAATAGTTAACATCAACACAGTTACTCCAAAAATCATCATATTTATATATGTATATATTTTATTTTAAACAGGATTATAATGAAAAATCTGATTTGTGCAGTAATACACATTGGGTTTGCACAATTGAAAGTCATTTTTAAGGGTCACCTAAAATATATTTTAGGTTGAAATAATTGCACATTTCCACATTTTGCAGTGAAGGGAGGGACACGTTTTCCCTAACGATGGGTCATTCCAATCCCTTATAAGGAGATGTGCTGTTCTTTTACATGTAAACAAACATAACACATATGAAAAACTACTTAAATCGCTTTATATAACCTCATATTGTACATTTTTGTAAAAATGCATCGACTTCATCTGCTCAACTTGTCAGTTACAGCCTACTTAGTAAACTATGATTAAGGTTACATTTTAAATATAGTAGTTAATACATATGCCTCTATAAAATCAAATCAAATAAAATACACCTCTTGAGAAGGGGGAAACGGGAAGACTTACCCTTAAAAAGGATAGTTGCGATAGGATCTGGAAGTCCAAGTGTCTTTTTAGGAATTCCTTTGGCGGATTCAACAACCACCTTCAACATGTTGCCAAATGTTGTGAATTATGGTTGGACAGAAGACATCGACCACATAGATAAACTTCATGCAGAAACACTGACCATCAGAAGAGGAAGCCGAAGCTCCAGTCAGAGAGATGGGAAACTTTCAATAGACTAGAGGAGGGACCATGAGTCTGTAGGCAGTAACAGGAACCTCTCTACCTCTGAGCACTTTTTTCCTTATTGAACGTTAAAACCGTTTTTACTATAATTTGGCTCTTTAGAATGAAAATAGAAGCTTGTTTGCATTGAGGAGCTAGACTGAATATGGAAAGTCAAAGTCAAGCCTGATCTGGTCGGGGTGAGAAACCCAACTGGAAAAAGGGATTTTAGAAGCAATGATCCAACTCCATAATGTTGGCTAAACAAGAGTTAATATAGCCTACTGCGCCGAATCATTTTGTACATGGTCTTGTCATAGGCTGCCGCTATACACACAACAAATAGGCTATTATTAAAATGAATGATATATATTCACCTGTGCTCAAGCTCCACCACGTGGTGGCATTTTTTTTTTTTTTACATCTATTAATTTCAAAGACACTCTTTATCAAACGCGATTTAAAAGTGGTGAAAGACACGGTAACTTTCATATAGCTAGGCCTTTAAAATGTGTTTTCAAATGTTTCATTTAGCTACCACAAAAGTTACAAAGTTTGTCAGGGTGTAATTTTTCACCTTGTTGTTTCAAACAGATACTGCATAGCGAACAGAAATCGCATCAACCTTTCGTTTTTGGATAAAACACGAAATGTCGAAATGTCTTTATTATCTCGTTAAAAACGAATTAAATAGACTAAAACGTGTATGTGGGAGTGAGTGTGTAGGCTACTTGTCTATCTAAGTGGGGACCTTGCAAACTCTATACAATGGGACAAAATGTCATAGCAAAGGTGGCAAAATCTTAAATCTGAGTGGGGACATTTTTGGTCCCCATGAGGAAACAGCTTATAAATCACACTAAGTCATATTTTTTTAAGTAAAAATGCAGAACATTTTCTGTGATAGGTAGGGGACATAAAATACTCTGTATGATATAAAAATCATGTCTACAGTATATGTCCCCATAAAAAAACGTGTGTGAGCACAACTTGTGTAGTTCATTGAACTACCAGATGATGGTGGTAAATGACAACTTACATAATAAATTAATAATACTCTTGATAACCCTGTGCATAAAGTGCATTTTGTCTCAAGCCAAATATTCTGAATGTTCAAGTTTTAAAGCATTTGTTATAATTTTGTTTTCTAAATGTTCATGCCCTAACTTGTATGGAACAGATTTATAATATAGTTGGACTGAATGCATGTCTGGCAATTTATTTGGTGTATTAAGTGCTACAAAAGCATGTGAATTGCTCCAGGGATAGATTGAATAGATACTGAGAGCAGAAGGCAATATATGGTCCGTGTAACGCTTCACAATTCAATTTTCGGACCATAAAATGCAAATGAAAAAAATTAAAAATGGAAACCAGACGTTAATTTTTCTTGTTTTTCCAGTTACATTATCAATGTAGTTGCCTTTTTCTCCCTTTTTTCAATTTTACTTGTGCTAAATTGTGACTTCAGAAACAAACATTGGAATTAATGAAATCTAACTGATTTTTTTTTTTTTTAATTTTCGTCTTGTAATTTGTACCATTAGCATGGGGGCGTGGCCGTGGACTGACTTTACTATCATTTCATTGATGAAACTGCTTTATTTACAATGCACGTTGAGGAGAAGTTTAAAAGACGGAACACAGGACGAAATTTTTCTCTCTTCGTGACAGTTTTTACCATCCATTGGTCCCCAGTGCCATGGCAGCACACAAGGCGACACGAAAGTGCCACTCCTCCACATGGCATGGCAGCGTATTTGTTTTCACTTCATACTTTTGAATCTTCCATGTCATAATTTTGACTTTTTATATCATAATTTTCTGTCTTTCTTTCTTGTAATTAATTTGCTTCATTCATACAGAGTTGTGCTCTTTTCGTTTTTTTTTTTAGGGTTTTAATGTGATTTTGCATTTTGCCTTATTGTTATTGTGTTTTCTTGCATTAATGAAAAAAGAAACAAGCTTTTTTTATTGCAGAATGACATAACAGGAGGAGACTAACACAAAGAAAAATATATTGAAATAGTTGACAGAGAGAGAAACATAGTTTCAGAATTTTTATTGCAATTTTGAATGATTTTAAAACTCATTTGAAACTTACCTGAAACTTAAAAAGTATATTACAATTGGCAATTAAATTATTTTCATTTTAAAATATAAAGAACTTGTAAGCCTAAAGTATTTTTAAAGTATTTCTGTAAAAGGCCAGGGACAGAAAAATGAACATTTCCATAGAATGGCCCATATTAAATTAAAATTATGTATCGGAATCAGAGAGATAAAACTTAAAACAGAAGCAGACTGGAGGGCTTACATTTTTTTTCCATTTTCAAGAAAAAAGAAACAAGCTTCCATGGTAAAGTGGTGTGCAGAACATGAAATCCACAGGGAGGAGTTGGATCCAGATCCAACTCCTCCCACTCCTCCACATGGGAGGAGTTGGATCCAGATCCAACTCCTCCCACTCCTTCACATGGGAGGAGTCGGATCCAGATCCAACTCCTCCCACTCCTCCACATGGGAGGAGTCAGATCCAGATCCAACTCCTCCCACTCCTCCACATGGCCCCCTGGGGGACGACCATGGCTAAAAGTAAAAAATCTAAAAGTAATCAATTGCGCATAACTCCTAGACCGTTTGAGCTAGAATCACGATTTTCGCATCACTGTGATCCCTGGCTCAAGCCGAACAAGATGTACATCTCCGATTTCCATTTCGGGACCATGGCGCCCCGCCCGAGGCCACACTGAATGGGGAGCAAGGGCGGGCGCCATGGGTCCGGATGGATGGATGGATATTTTATTTAATTTAATAATAAATAAATAAAAAAATTTTACCTCCGGCCTCCAGTCCTCTGGCCTCCAGTCCTCCGAAACAAAATATTTTACTTCCGTCCGTCCTTCCGTCACATTAAAAGATCATAAAAAGAAGACTAATGTCATAATGTGTTGGTTTTTAATGAATGAATCTACAGCACTGAGGCTACAAAGAGATCCTGATCCAGCAACTAAATTCTCACCGGGAAGAATGCTGTAGACCAGAATCTGCACTGCTGGAGCCATATCGACGCTTACAGACAACTGGAACAGACAATCTGGGAAACATCAGAACAAGATAAAGAACTGACCAACCACAATACAAGAAAATAAAGCATCACTCACTTGGCACAGGACTCAACTTTCAGTCCCATAACTGCAACGCTGTAGGTCTGCGGTGTGTTTAGTCACATTAGACTTGGGCAAAACTAAACCAGAAACAAAGCGCTTTAGGTTAAGGCCTCAGATCTGTCATTGAACTGCACATACACAATAACTTAACGTATTTTTTCACCTCAAAAACTTGGGAGACTTCTCGGTCAGCAATAAAAGCCTTTAGTGTGTACATCCCCATCTGAGCCTCTGGGTTTAACTGAGAAAGCTCCAATATCAGCTACATTGAGGAAACATTTGTCCACTGACCAAGCCAGTTATTATCTTTGTCCTATTAAAACAAATTAACAGCTCAGAGAAAATCTGCAAAGAAAGAAAAGTGCAAAAAGCTGCATTGGCTCCATTCAAAGTCTTACACCGAAGCAAACTGCACTGCAAGACAGACAGGAATAATAAACATTTAAGTCATTGAAGTTGAAATTTCTGCATCTTAAAAGAACCTGCATTTAATTTGCTTTTAATTTATGGTCAGAACACTCAAAATGGTGAAACATCTGGTCTTACCATTTGATCAAAAGGCACAAATTTGGGATCCATGGAAACAACTCTGAAATTAACTGCAAAGACACCAACAAACTCACATATATTGCATAATGCATTTGAAGATGATAGCTTCAACCAAGGGTCATTCACAGCTCACCTGTTTGTCCTGGATTGTAAATAAGTTTGTCTGTTTGGATGAAGGTCAAAGGTAACGTCTGAACATGATTTTGCTCTCTTCAGTCGCTCTGAAGACCTTCCCTTGAACAAAGAGGAAGAAGGCCAGCAGAGACACTTTTTGATTTCCACCCCACACTTAATATCCAACATACACACAAACACAGTGAAAAAAAAATATTAACCACATTACCAGAAAACACACAAAATCAAATTATAACCACAGCCAACCCCTCCCGTTCTGTGATCCAATAAAAAAAAAAATACACAAACTACTCACATACAAAAGATTTTACACTTGTAAAACAAAAGTACATATTCATAAACCAAAGCAACATACACTTTTACTCAAAAACAAAATTAACTCAGTTTAGACAGAACTCAAAACAATAAAAATAAAGTTACGTCTACAAGAGCCATTAAATTGAGACCCACGCAAAGCAGCAGTGCAGCCACATTAGCAGGTTTAAAACCTTCCCTTTAAATAAATCACAGGAACCCTTGGACATTGTCACACCTGCCAAAGCAAAACATTTACTTAGAATTACAAACAAACTGAAAATCATACATACCACATGAGGTTGCAGCACTCACATCGTCACTCGCCTTATGAGAATGCAGACACTTACGAAACCACACACTAAAAACATACAATCAATTCAGTCTCCCGTTAACCAAGAAAACTCTTTAAAATACGTAAACTTACCTGGCTGGTGCGTTCTATTATGCCCAACGAACCGAACTCGGACCTCGGATTTGACGTCACGTCCACACTTCAAGCGTTCTATTATGTTTTTGCGTGTCCGAATCGGAGAAAGCTGTTGTCATGGTAGCACTGGCCGAGTACCAGGCACTTACATTTAAAAAAAATATTATGACTACACCTTATCAAAACGCAGCCATTTGAACTTGAAAATGTTCACTTTATTTAATGTTTTTCATGTTAATCTTCTGTTAGCAACGCTAGAAAACGTTAGTAATTGCACTCACAACAACCGATTCCCTTACCTACAGGGACGCAGTAATACGAGTGATTATAATAGTCATTTAAAATACCAAAGCGTTTTAAAAACAATGAAAGCAATTCATTCTTACAAGTCACAGGGCGCAGCCATCTTGAATTCCGAAACAGAATTTTTGCTCGGTGTCCTCACGGTTGTCCGACGTCCGAGAGGAGAAATCCGAGGAAAGGTCACCTGTTGCTAGGCAACGTCTGTCGTCCGATTCGGATCTCCGAGACGGATGAATAATAGAACGCACAATGTGTCCTGGATTACACATATGATGTTTGTCAATTTAAAAGATAATTATGAAAGCCAAGAAAGTCGCAGTTCGTCTTAAAACAGAAGAGTAACTTTTAGTTTTATGTGAAAAACCCTCAATGAACTACATCTCCCGGGAGCCGAAACAACGAGCAAGATCAGCTGCTGTGTGTGTGCAGTCTGGAACAACACACTCATGACGGTAACGTTACGATTATAACGGAAGACTATAGAAACAATTACATAGCCTCAGTAAAGTTCGCTTCATTCACAGAGAGAAAATGTGCGCCTTTGGGGTTTGTAGTCTTTGTAATTACGTATTTTCACAGTCTTATATCTCAACAGTTTTACACCAAACTGCGACTTTCTTGACTTTAAAATGTATCTTTTAAATTGACAACCATCATATGTGTAATTCAGGGATCAATTTAAACGAAATCAAAATATTTGTTATCTCTCGCCATTGACTACCATACAATATTTTTCCGAAATAAGGTCCCATGGTGGTCGACCAGAAAGGGAGGGACTTAGGCTCTCTATAACAGCAAGGGATATACATACCCTGCTACAAATATTATAAGTTCAAACACTTTAAATCGTTGATCTATAAACAAATGGATTCGGCGACTCAAAACTGGGGTTGGAGATAAAACCTGATTTTACTTTATTGACACTGTTATTTCCGGATGGTATTCATTCATTAAAAATAAACAAGTTCCGTCTTTTAAACGTCTCCCCAACGTGCATGCAGTGTAAATAAAGCAGTTGCATCAATGAAATGAAATTACAAGACGAAAATAAAAAAATCATTTAAGTCACAATTTAGCACAAGTAAAATTGAAAAACAGGGAGAAAAAGTAACTATACATTGATAATGTAACTGGAAAAACAAGAAAAGGAATGTCTGGTTTCCATTTTTCATTTGCATTTTATGGTCTGAAAATTGAATTGTGAAGCGTTACACGGACCATATATGATTACATGTCTATTCAACCATTTTAACCAAATGATGAAACAGGACTCTTGCTCAAACCAAAAAGCCCAATGCAGCAGCTTAGGGCAATATCCAGACACTAAAAACCTTTCACTCTCTTTCTCTCTCTCAATTGCTGTTGCTTCCTCTCACGGGCATCATGAACACTTTTATCGCAGAGATAAACAGAAGAGTGCATCCTCTCCACATCTCTGTAACTAGTCTATAAAGACTGAGGGAAAAGGTTCTTCACCCTGTAATACATTTAATGTCCTTAAAATCTTCAAATGGCTATACCACAATCAGGTTACTGATTTCTTTTATAATATATTAAAAGTATCCATGCCACTTTTTTTCTCCACATTTTGTTATTTTGCAAAAAATAAATCTATGATAACTTTGCAAATGTATTAAAAAATAAAACAAACTGAAATATTACTTTGCATAAGTATACCCTTTTTTGGGACACTTGAAATTTAGCTTTAGCATTCCAATTTCACTTGTGTAGTTAACCTGTGGCAAATTCAATTGAATGGGTGATTTGGAAAGGCACACACCTCTCAATAAAAGCTCTAACAACTGAAAATGGATAGAGCAAAAGCCAAGCCATGAGGTCAAAAGTACTGCCTGTCGAGCTCAGAGACATGATTGTATCAAAACACAGATCTGGGGAAGACTACAAAACAATTCTGCTGTATTAAAGATATAGAAGCATTGCCTCCATAGTCCTTAATGGAAGAAGTTTGGAACAATCGGGACTCTTCAGCTGCCTCCTGGCCAAACTGAGCAATAATGGAGAAGGATCCAAGATATGTGGAGATAGGAGAAATTTACAGAAGGACAAACATCTCTGTAACACTCCTCTTATCTGGGCTTTAGTGGCAGACTCTCCTAAGTGGAGACAGGAAAACCCACTTGAAATAAAAAAAAAAAATCCTAAAGAACTCTTTCAGACTGTGGGAAACACGATTCTCTGGCCTGATAAGCCCGTTCCAAGCAACAGTACTCATCACCTCCACAATCCTATTCCAACAGTAAAGTATGGTAGCAGCTACATGGGTGTTTTTCAGTGGCAGGGACTGAGGGACTCGTCAGGTAAGAAGGAGCTTAATGCAGCAAAACATAGAGATAGCCTTAATTAAATCCTAGCCCAAAGCCCTCAGAAAGGACAGAAGGTTCACCTTCCAACAGGACAACGACCCTAAGCACACAACTAATGCCATGGGACACACTTAACGACTAGCTGAAACATTCTAAGACTAAACTGAACAGACTTATTCCAACAACGGCAGTAGATTTCAAACACCAACTGAACGGAACGGTCTCTGACTCGCGTGGGCATGATCCGTCGTGAGTCAGAGCCTTACAGTCGTCAAGTGTGTCCCCAGCTTAAGACAATGCAAGAGTGGCTTATAGACAACTCTGTGAATGTCCTTGAGTGGCCCTGTCAGAGCCTGGGCTTGAACCCAATCGAACATCTCTGGAGAAACCTGAAAATCTCTGTCTTCCAATGGCCCCCATCCAACCTGACAGAGCTTGAGAGGATCTGAGGAGAAAAATGGCAGAGAATGGAAAAATGTGCAGAGCTTGTCGCATCCAGTGTTGGGTAAGTTACTCTTAAAAAGTAATTAATTACTAGTTACTAATTACCCTCTTCAACAGTGTTATTAGATTACTAATTACTCTCTCTAAAAAGTATTTAATTACTAATTACTTTCTAAATCCTATATCAACCTCAAACAGCTGAACAATACAAGGATAGACATGAATACTATAAATTGCATTAATGATCCTGAAACTGACCAAACAATTTAAAGGGAAAAGGTTACATTATAAACATAGTTTTTAACATCAGACAATACATTTTTATGTTAAACCCACTATTGTTTTATATAGAATTATTCTAATACCAGTCTGATCTCATGACATTTCATACTTATTTTACAAGATGGCTAATTCGTACGCATTTGTGTGAGTGAGGTCGTACGAATTTAGACACCTCATAAAATGCATACGAATCGCCGTGAGATCGGATTGATCTATACACAGTTTTTAGCTCAATTACATCAGAAGTAACTCTAATTAAATTACAGGAAAATTAAGAGTAATCCCTTAATTTACTTATTCAAGGGAAAAGTAATTAAACTACAGTAACAAACTACTTAGTAATTAGTTACACCCAACACTGGTCGCATCATACCCAAAAATACTTGTAAATACTGTAAAGGTGCTATCGTATGAGTCAAGGGTTTGAATAATTTTGGAATGTACATATTACAAATAAATTTGCAAAGTTGTCACCAATCTGTTTTTTTTTATATGTGTATGGAGTGTGGACTGATGTGGGGAAAAAAAAGTAATTTAACATGATTTAAAGGGTTAGTTCGGTATTTTACACTTAAAGGGATACTCCACTTTTTTTGAAAATAGGCTCATTTTACCACTCCCCCAGAGTTAAACAGTTGGGTTTTACCATTTTAATAATGTATTCAGCTGATTTTTTTATATTTACAAGAATATCAGTAAACAGACAGTTTCTGGTCTCATTGACTTCCATAGTATATTTTTTTTCCTACTATGGAAGTCAATGAAACTGTCTGGTTACCGATATTCTTCTAAATATCAGAAAATTGGCTGAATGGATTTGAAAACAGTAAAACTCAACTGTTTAACTCTGGGGAGTGGTAAAACGAGCCTATTTCCAAAAAAAAGTGGAGTATCCCTTTAAAGCCCTGTTTCAAGATCGTTCCTGATGAAATAGAATGGTTAAGATTGAAATTTGGACTAATGCTGCTGTCCCGAAGAATTTAACGTTTTTGTGTTTGAACCACCCTATTTAATTATTTGAGCTGTATAACCATTTTCTAAAAAGTGGACACACACAAAAAGACACTTCTGTCTTGTTAAACTAGGAAATATAATTTATTGCATAAAAATTATATTTAGTTACAGTAAGAAGTCTAAACATTTATGTACAGAATTACTTTACAGCATTACATGAAGACTCAAAAAAGACTCCTGACTTCTTGTGTACCTTCTTTGATATAAAATAACATCTGAACAAAACAAAAAAACGTTCAGCCACACTTGAGAATCCATGAACAGCAACTACCATCCAGAGAAAAGCAAAGCCCATTAAGCTTCACACGTAAAAGTCTCAAAGGCGTTTTCGTGTTACATCGAACTGAGAGATGACTGAAGACATTTCGGAGCCATTTAAAAGCTTCAGAGTTTACGATTTCAATGTTATTTGCGGTCTTCGTCATGTTCTCGTTGTTCACTGTGAGGGCACACGACAGTGACAGCCCAAAAGCTTCCTAAACAAATGAGGAGAACGGCACAGAGGTCACAAATCCCTGACCTCCAATTCCAGTCATTTTGTTTGCATTTATTACGGCTGAGAGGCCCAAGAGGTCCAGTTTCCCCCATCTTAGATACAGCAGTGATCAAAAGAGGGACAGTAACAAGATTCCCATTCCACATCCCAGTCCACAGATTCACCTTTCGTTGAGCACTTGCATAGTACTTATAATGGGAAAGGGGGCACCAGATATGATGAAGCTTGTTGATTCATATACACTGTAGCATGGTGACTGATAGGTTGGTGCAAACAAGCTCTATCACACTGTATTTTTCCATCTCTCTCTCACTCTCTCACACACACACACACATCTTGGTTATTTAATTCACACCTTTACAGGCATGGACAGATACTGCACATTTCCTTTTTGTTTTGTTTTGTTGCCAGACATTTGAACACTTGTGAAGAAAAGGTCAAGAAAAATAAAAGAAATGGACCAGCATCCACTTCAAACAATTATATGACTTCTGATAATAAGTAGTATGTGGCTTTCAGGCTTACTCAAAGGAAACCCATTAAACCCCGAAAGTCAAAACAGACAATAAAGAGCAAGTGGGTCATACTGCAATCAACAGAGCACTTACGCCACCTTTCATGGCTACTATTTATAATTTAAACGGCACGACTGACTGGCATCAAAACCTGAAAACGGCTTTCTGCCATCCGCACAATTTCATACTCTTTAACCAGTGCAGCATATTTGCAGTACGCTTTCCCAAGAAGGATCAAAGCATATTTAACCTCAGTGTAACATTTCAATTTCATGCCATCTCAGTTTCAATGACCAAAAAAGTCAGCTCTTACTTGTGAGGTACATCACAAAAACCTTTAAATGCAGGCTTTAACTGGTATGCTGCCTCTTTTCAGTCAGAGATGAATGCAACATTGCAGCAGTTTAAAAAAGAAGAACATAACGGCAGTTACGAACAGAAGAGTGAAAAACAGTTATCCGCAAATAGGGATAATAACTTAAAAAGTCCGTTCCCTATAGGAAACTAATATGAGTTTACCAGAAAGCTCTCCTGCATTACAAATGATCGACTGAATATAAAAAAGAGAGATAACGGAGGCTAATGGCAGTATGATCAGAGAAAGAAAAATATTGGTCCTCTGCTAATGAGAACGCACAAATCCATCCCTGTGTGCCATTTCAAAAGACGATGATGCTTCAAACTAAAGTGAAAGTGAAGCAACTCTAAGTGAAATCGTTATGAAAGCTGATTTTAGTGCAGATGATTTTAGCTCCTTTTTAATATCTGCCTTTTTTCCACCTTTACTCTTGTTTATTTGTATGCGAGCACGTTTCCTGAGGAGCTTGGCGCACTGCTGTTTTACCAGACAAAGAATCTCAGTGTCTTTAAGCATCTAGCGGTCGCTAGGAAACAAAGCCAGCTGCTCGATGTGCAATGGCGTTGGATACTTGATACTTTCACACTTGCCATGTGTAGCAGTGTGTATCAGTATGATGCAACTATCATTTAATCATGAGCTGATACCAGCAAATGCACCAAAGAACTGACTTTCTTTTTCAAACAACATCTCTGTTTTGTGATTGCAGCATCATCTCATTTGCTACATTTCGATATGTTTTATTCAAAGAACATCCGGAGCGCCTGACCATAGCTCATACGCGTTGTAATCCTTGGAATATTCTGCATGAGCACAAAGGAACTGAGGTAAAAGGCAAGTTGTAACGATGTACTGGAGTGCAGTTTCCATCCGCTTGCATTAATTCTAGGTTTTTAGTGGCGAACGTGTCCCTTTTCACACTTTTTTGATTGGCCGATCAGCAATCTCCGTCCGTCGTCATGACAACCAAGACCTCACTCTTGCCCATCTCTTCCAGAGCTGTCGCCAAGGAGACCAGGTCTGCGTCACCCTGGTGACAAGCTTCCCAAAGGTCTAGCAGCACACCTGTGGGGCTGGGTTTGGTTGCAAAGTAGTTCAGATACCTGAGGGAGAGATGTGGAAAGAGATGAAACAGTTCTCATCGTCTACGTCACGTGTAGAAATAAATATATAATATAAATAATACCTGTCGAAGCCCAGGCTGCGAGCCAGCATTCTCCAGTCGCAACCGCGTGCGCTGGGGGCATCCAGACTGGCACAAATTTTCTGGCGTATGGATACGGGCAGTCGGAAAGCATATGGGCCCACTTGAGATGAAGGCAGACACGAACCGCCTGCTGGCAATGGAGAGTGGGGAGGCAAGGTCTAAAGAGCAAACGCACAAACACAGGAAAATAAGTCAGCGCCACATACTATATATTATTTTCAAATCATTCACTAGTGACTTGACTGAATAGGTCCTGCTGTTTTCTGTACCTCTTGGATGTCGGTGTTAAGCTGGAATATCTGTCCCTCGCCTTCCACCTGTCTGACACAGATCTTGCAGGTGAGTTGGGAAACCACCAGGCTTCCTCTCTCCAGACTGAAGGTGCAATGCAAACGGCCGCTGACTCCCACTCCAAATGTGATAGAATGGGATTTCCTGGGACCATACACACAATTAAGAGGATCATTTTTAGTCAAATGGAACATCATGAATTGCATCTGACGATGCTCAAATGGGTAATATTTTAATTGTACTCCTACACAATTTTGTACATATGCCATTCAAAAGTTTAAGATCTGTAAGATTTTTTTTCATGGTTTTAATAAAAGTCTCCTCTGCTCACTAAGGCTGCATTTATTAGTTTTTTTTTTTTTTAAATACAGCAAAACAGTAATATTCTGAAATACGTTTTACAATTTAAAGCTGCAGTCCAGTGTTTTTCCTCTTTGTTGCCATTTCTGTTTGAAATCTGCAATTGCAGTCATACGCGGAGTTATCAACTTTACGTGAGTTGTACTTCAACACCCGACATGCACAGCGTGGATGAACACAATGTTTGAGGAGACTGTGAGGCTGTCAGTAACTGCTTTTGGAAGTATGACCAACATTTTCACTGGAAAATGTAATTTGAACTAGTAAGAAACATCCACTTTTGTTCTCGTTCTGACATTGCAGTAAATCGTGCTGATTAAATCTAACAAAATAATAATATCACGCAAACCCGATACTTTGTTCTCAAATTGTTAATGTAAACAACGTCAGCATTGCGTGACTAAATGTAATGTCCTTCCGATATGAATCCTTGTTTTCGCATGGGTCCAGTTGCAGGCTCTTTTTTTCCTGTTGCCACTCCAAAGTCCGAACGAAGTCCTTTGCATTTTACAGCGGGTGGATCTGTTGTCACTGATGATTGTCGTTTGCTCACCACATTCGCGTCTCTGTCAAGAAGTTAGCCGCAGACGTGGAGCTCTCGGCATCTTGTTGATCTTCGTTTTAGTCCTCTTTTTGTCTCAAAGTCTGCTTGCTATGGTCCATAATGTTTGAACAAAATCCTGCTAGTAGGGATGCTCACGCTGTTGAGCACGCATAACGGGAATGACCCAGTTGTCAAGTCTGTCACCATGGTTACTATTGCGTACGAGGTCAAACCTGGCGGAAATCGGGGTAACGCTGATATGATGCAATTGACTGGCGACTCCTGACCCCTGCTCACACGCCCCGTTTCCTTGGTTAAAATCGCAATTTTCTCACGATTTACAAATAGTTGGAAACATTTGGAATATTGTAAGTAATCAACTAAACAAAATATATAACATTGGCCTAGTGGTTTTTGGTAGCCTGACTTTGTCATACTCATTTTCCTATCGGAAGATGTGTCTGAAACCCCTTCGTCTGGATTTGATTATGAGGTGCGTCTTAACCGAACCAGGAAAAAAACAACAACTCAACTCTGCACAAAGTTCAAAAGAACAGCATTTATATAAAATGAATAAAAGTCTTTTCTAATTTCTTTTCCCCAAATATAAAAAATAAATTCTTAATGACCCCAAACTTTTTTGAATGGTAGTGATTAATGTTACAAAAGATTTCCATTTCAGATAGTGGTAAAAATAGTCAGGTAAACCTACAACCAATCAGAGCAACGCAGTAAGTCAGCTACTTTGCATACAGTTGTCAACTACAGAACGTAGCCTAACTTTATAGCCATATAACTTTATAGTCCCATCTTCTTAGCCACCATCAGAGCCAGCTGATAAGTTACACTTTTGCCGAATCATGTGGGACGGCAAAAATATCTTCCGATTGACAAATGCCTTGATTGCAGTTTTCTGTTTGTCTATTAAAATTAACACGCTGTCGATTTATTTCAAAACAGACGTGACAGCGGAATCTATCCATCTCAATTCACCAGCTGCAGTCATCTCTGAGGGAAGACAGTTCAGCGCTCTTTGATACCGTGATGATTACGTCCCTGCAGATCACCTGCCCATCATCTTATAAAGCCCGCCCTGGCAATTTGATTGGCCCGATGATTTCTGAACCGATCATAATTACTCCTCAATGGATCAAGTCCAGACCGAACTTTCCGTCCAAAAAATGTTGTGGGCGGAGTTGGCATCCAGGCTAGGTTTTTGGATATTTTACTGCAAAAATCCTGCATATTGTACCATTAAACCAAACAAAACAATAAGCAATTCTAAATTCTAACCATATAACCAATAACAATACAAAATCTCTCACCTGATACTTAGCCAGGAGTTTACTCCTCCAATGCGAATGAGGAATGTCATGAATTGATAGCCGGAGGTTGTGGTAACTGTCCTTAAAGAGGAGGGGTTTGGGATCCTCTAGTAAAACCCCTCCCAGACTTCGCTCAACTTCTAATACTTCCTGTAATAGGATAAAGACAAGATTTATAATTATTTTTTATTTTTGATCTAAACATTGTATTGAAGCAAAGTAAACCTGGGAAGGCCCATTAAGTGGGGCAGGTAGACTGACCTTAAGAGCATGTGGAGTGTCCTGTAAACAGTAGACCCTCAGGCTGTAGTCCAATGAGAGGCACGGGCCCGGAGGAGCAAAGAGGGCCAACTGCAGTCTCTTACAGGCTGGTCGAGGGGGAGCCGACTGTCCCACCAGACCATACGTCCCCAGCTGCTCCATCAGAATATGGCAGCTTTGCTCCTCCACCTGTAGGTAGCAGGGAGACGACAGACACTCCTCTCCCACAGTTAGCACCTCCTAGTGGATGGGAGGAAAATAAAAATGTTACACTACGGCCTGGGCTGAATTCGAAATCCCCCCCCCCCCCCAATTTCCTACTTTAGTCCACTAATACTGTTCACTTGAAGAAGTGAATAAAAACAAGTGAGCGAACTCGGACAGCCGTTGATCATACTTCAGTACACTCATTATTGCAGTGCAATATGAGATTGATTAAGTGCAGTCATGTCCACTATGGTTTCAGACACGAGACACCACTACAAATGGCTGTCCCTTTAAATAGCGCCCTATTTGAGGGTATATGGGGCGATTTCAGATTCAGCACTGTTTTCACAGACAGGCCTTAGATAAAGTCAGGATTAGGCTTTAGTTCAACTAGTACATTTGAGTAGGTTTTATAAACATGCCTTAGGGAGAAAAAAACATTACTGGTGTGCATCTTGAGACATAACAATGAGATAAAGCAAGTTGTTTTTAGTTAAAACAACCCATACATGCATTTTAGTGCTTAAGCCTCGTCTGTGAAACCAAGGGTATGTCTAATGATGTGATGTCTGTCAAGAGTATGTACTGTCCTGATTTAACCTCTCATCCATTAACACTCATCATTCCTCTAGCTCTTTCAATTACCCAACCTCATCCTTCACCGATTCTCTGTCATTATCCAATGATCTATAGCCACTCTGATTTTTCAGACATTATCCTCACCTCCCAGGAGCCTTGATGGTTCTGCAATTTGAGGGTGAGGGTCCAGTCTGGGGGCTCTAGCTGGGCACAGTGAGGCAGACTGAGGATTACAGGTCTGCTCAACAGCATGCCGGAGGGTCCGCAGCTCACCACCGGACTCAATACCGTCTGACTACCATCTGATGGCAACCTGACACACAAACACAGCAACAGAGGTTAGCAACCTGACATCCATGCAACTCAAATCAAGTACAATATTAAAAACATGATATCCCATATTCTGTCCTCCTTTATTTTAAGTAATATTAGATTAGAAATTGTTTGTTTTTATCCTTTTGCCACTTTTGAGATTGGGAAGATTGGGAAGTGGGATACAAATATGCTGCATGCAAGATTCAAACTTCAAGCACCAAGGCTCAGCCTCACTGTGCCAAAAAAGACATGAGCTAGAGCTATGAGCAATAGCTCTAACGATATTTTTTATAGGTTTTGAGAAAATGTATGGCACCTACAAATGATGAGAGGAAGACAAAGCTTGCAGTCTGAAAGCTCTGAAGGCAGAGCAATATGTATATATTTTATATTTGACAATAAAACAAAAACAGTAAATAAAGAAAGAAGACGAAAAAAAGAGAGAGCCTCAGCAAAAAAGTCAGAGCTCAGACAACCATTCAAGACATATTTGTTTGTTTGTGTTTTTCTGCTGTGTCATAGTTTTTGAAATGTTATTTTTTTTCCTAACGCTGCCAGAGGGGTCAAAGCTTTTCTACAGTCAATATTGCTCTGCAAGGACTGAACTGTTTGGAACTGCACAAAGTGACAGATAAATGCAAGTGTTATAAGTCAGGAAATGACAGTGGGATGGGGCCGGGGCACTGAGAAACTGTTTTAAGTGGCTGACTTACGTTGTTTTCTCCCATTTGTTTATAATGAGATACATCTCGTAGAACTTGCCCTGAGGAATCGTCCCTGGTGGAACCAACAGGCTCACCCCTGGCAGGGAGAAGGAGGAACAGAGGTTAAAAAAATAAAACAATATACATTTTTAATTAAATACTTTCAGTATATAATTGTAGTATTTTGCACTGTAATGCAAGCTATAATTTTTATTAAACATTTTTAATTTTGTTATATTAAAATCAATTTTATATACAGTGTGTATTTAATATACACTACCAGTCAAAAGTTTTAGATCAGTAAGATTGTTTATGTCTTTAAATGAAGTCTCTTCTGCTCACCAAGGCTGCTTTATTTGATGAAAAAACAAAACATAAAAAACAGTAATATTGTGAAATATTATGACAATTTAAAATGACTGTTTTCTATTTTAATATATTTTTAAATGTAATTTGAAAGTGGAATTTTTAACATCATTACTGTTGCTGATTACAAATCAGTTTTCAATGTCACATGATCCTTCAGAAATCATTCTAATATGCTGATTTTATGCTCAAAAACATAAATTATTATTTTCAATGTTGAAAACAGTCGTGTACAATCCCCCCCCAAAATAAAATTCTATGATGAATAGAAAGTTCAAAATAACAGCATTTATATAAAATGAAATGAAAATGAATGAAATGAAAAGTATTTTCTAATTTCTTTTCCCCAAAAATAAAAAATAAATTCTTACTGACCCCAAACTTTTTTGAATGGTAGTGATTAATGTTACAAAAGATTTCCATTTCAGATAAAAAAAAAATTTAACTTCCTATTCATCAAAGTATCCTAAAATAAAAATGTAAAAAACTGTTTTCAACATGGATAATAATCATAAATGTTTCTTGAGCATCATATTATAATAATTTCTGAAGGATCATGTGACACTGAAGACTGGAGTAATGAGACTGTAAATTCAGCTTTGATCACAGGAATAAATTACACTTCTCTATATATTCACATAGAAAACCGCTGTTTTAAATTTTAATAATATTTCACAATATTTCTGTTTTTTTTTTATCAAATAATTGCAGCCTTGGTGAGCAGAAGAGACTTCTTTTAAAAACATAAAAAAATCTTACCGATCTAAAACTTTTGTGTATATATATATATATATATATATATATATATATATATATATATTTATTTTTTTTTTTTTTTTTTTTACAGTATACAGTATTTGTGTGTGTGTGTGTGTGTATAATATAATTTAATCATACAGAAGAAGCTCCGCAGTGGTTTTGTTTGGATCAGGTGTGGGCATGAAAAACAAATGTTTTGTTGGTACAACAAACTAATAAATGTATCTCTAACATAAGAGGACTTGACTAAACCTCATACTTCCCCTACACTTTGTAATAAATCTTTGCCAATTCACCTAATTTTTTTTTAAATAATTTTTAAATCTTATTTTATTACATTTTGATATTTAAATCAAAATATTTTATATATTTTTTAAATTATTTTTAAAAATATTAAATTAAACATTTAAATCAATTTTTAATGCAATTTTTTGGGAGACTTATTTTATTTACCTTTAAATGACTAGATTTTATCAATAAATAATAAATAAATTGTACTTTAAGCATATTCCTTACATTCAACTAAAATTCAAAATAATTTCATGCATAACCCTTTTAATTCAGCTCAAAATATCTTACATTGGGTGTCTTTGCCGACCTTTTGTGGAAACAATTTATATACAGTATATAACATATTTCATGACTCTTGCCACTAGATGGCCTTATAACTCTAATTTTGAGCAAATGAGCTGTTCCACTGGATCCTTAAGTCAGTTCCCTTCAGTATGCATTCAGATACACATGTCGACATTATAAAAAAAAAACTGGTAAAGTTTTAATTTTGAGTATTTTTAGGCTTTTCTACACTCAGCACACTGAAGCATATTCGTAGTTCAAGTGCGACCAAAGTCCAAAGAGGGAAGACCCGAGGGAAGAATGAGGACTACCAGAAGTGGAAATTATTGAAAAAAATAAAAGTGTTAAATACGGCTCCTTTAAAGCCTATTACCCGTATTAGGGATGGTGAGACGGCCACCCAGGGAGCCCAGCGTGGCGCTGGCACTGTGACTGGGCTCCCTGGGCAGTGTATGCCCACGGTAGTCTTTAGGTCCAGAGCCCACGGTCTTCAGGCTCATGATCTCCCCGTCAGTAGAGCCCGGGCCTGACGGTAGCTCGAGGGAGGACATGGTAGAGGAGTTGTACACCTTTATCTTCAGGCTAGGAAGTGGGTCCAGCAGGGGAGACGTGGTCATGGGGATCTTATGCTGAGAGTCCAGTGAGGCCTGCTGCAGTGCGAAAGCGGCCCGCGAAAGGTTCCGGCACTGGCTGTGAGGTCAGGGAGGGGCTGTCGGATGCAGTAGATGTGGATTATCTAACCAAGTAGAGAAGCGAAAAGAGAGAAGGAAATGTTTCTGGATAGCTGCAAAGTTGCAAGAGAGGATTTGCCTAAGAGATGAGAGTATTAAAGGGTAGAGGATTTAAAAGAGGAGCCATATAAACAAGTTATAGCAGATTAAATACTTTTGAGAGAGCAGGTGACAGGAGGAGAAAGGATTAAAACTTAACATATAGTGGGGAAAATGAGAGTTTATAATAGGTTTGAAGGGCTTGAGAGGAGTGAGAATGAAAAAGTGAGAGAGAGATAGTGAGGAAACACGGATGTCTCACCCTGTCGCGGTGGTTTGTAGTTGCCAGGATGGAAGGCTGCAGTCAGGGCCGATGACGAATCTGTGATTTCACCATGGAAATGGCGGCAGCTCCGGCGATAGACCAGGATGCCCACACACAGCACGAGGATCATGCTCAGCAGCAAAGCCCCCACCAGCCCTGCGTACACCATTACACCAGCACCGGAGCCAAGAGCTGAGAAACATACAGGTACAGATTTACTCAAACATACAAACATGCCACTGGTGTAAAAAAATACATTATGCAACACAAAAATGTGAACAAGGGAAAAAATAGGTTGGAAAAAGGAGAAGAGCTTAAAACTATCAGCATAAAGTCTTGCAGCTTGTTCCATTCAAGAGATCCCACTGTTCTTATGCATCATTTACAGATATTTATCCACCTTATTTTTTAACTTAAGTGCGAGTGTGACCATTTGTAACTTGAATGTACGAGGCGGCCGGTGTCATCCGCTTCATGTTATTTTTAGCTGTACAAAACAGCTTATTATGCAGCTTAATATCACAAACTGGTATTTCTTATGCTATTTTAATGTATAGTCGTAATTATAAACACTGGTTTGTAGCACAAATAGTTTAAAGGGGGGGTTGACTGCGATTTCACTTTTTTCATTTTAAATAGTGTGTCATGTTGCTGTTGGTGCATGAACAGTATCTGCAAAGTTGCAGCGCTGTAAGTTCAGTGTAAGCAGAGATATCGTCTTTTAAAAATCAGGAAGTATAAATGCCTACAAAAATGACTCGATTGGGACATATTTGCATCAACCCCTCCCTCAGAATATGCAGAAAATGGCATGCACATATTTCTGAGGCACGTCGAACTCGTTGAGTGTGTTGTTCACGCAGCTGTCAGGTCTTCTGTGTTCGGGCTTCCCATGGACGCTATTCTTCCTCAAAAATGGATACAATTTATGTTTGATTATGTTTCTGAAAATGACGATCGAAATCTAGCGAGCTCAACACCGGATTCAACAAGAAACTGTTACTAAAACATGAAGCAGTTCCAACTTTAAAACAAGAGTCAGCAGTTGTTGGGCCACAATCTGTAAGTAGGCTAAGACTTCATCATTTTAAATGTATTTGCATGTATAATTCAAGACGTAGCCTTGTGTTTTATTTTTTTTTCAAATGCCAGCGCTGGCTTTATAGCCACTACTAGTTAGCCTATGCTATTTTGTGTTTACGATAAACGCGTACAAACATTATGGGCCAGAATTTTCTATAAGTACTAATGTTTTAAACGTATTCTACATGTATATATGCTTTATGACGTTATTTTCGATTTGATCAAGAACATAAACATGCCACACGCTGTTTGTACATTAGTAGCCAGTCAGTTGCTATTGTTGCCAGTCAGATGCTATTGTGTAAAACAAACGTGTATATGGTCAAAAAATGTAGTAAATTATCATTCAGAAACGTTTAGTAAGAGCCGTGTGTGGTGAGGTTATGTTTGACTCTCTTCATCGCGGCTTTCTCGAGTCTGATTCTGCCTGAAACTGCAGTTCGACACATATTTACATCTGGACCGGAGCTCATGACATGCCCGTGAAGGTAATGGGCGTTAACCTTTCGGACAACGTGAGCGACAGTTTAGCCAATCACAACACACCGGGCCAAACTAACCAATCTGAGCTCACGACGTGATTCTGAGGGAGTGTTTTAAAGCTACACTGTGTGATTTTTACCCCATCTAGTGGTGAAAAGGTATATGACCATCCAGTGAATATTAGTTTCTGTTCCTCTCAATTCCGATTTCGTTTTAACTCCTACGGTGGCCAGTGTAGTCCAAAATTAACATGGCTTCCAGTTCGACCTCATCCATGAGTGTTAACTCAAACGTAAACGCGAAAGGCGAAGCTTGAATTAACGGGTATGTCCCTCTTTGGCTAATGTACTTTCAAGATGGAGGGGCAACATGGCGACCGGCATTAGAACCCCTTACCCGTGTGTATTTTCAATGGCATATTATACACTTACGAGAATACTTTATTACTTGAACGATGTAAATATACATTAATGAGCACATATATTTTTGAAAGAACTAAGTGTTTTTAGCTAAGAATAAACTAAAAGAGTTACACAGTGTAGCTTTAAAAACATACCGACTGTCTAGCTGACGAAACATCTTTCCAAAAAAACTTTCAGTAGAGAAAAACTCAATAAAGACGTTTAAAAGTTGTGAGTTATATTAAAAATAATGTGATCTAGGACCTTTATGCAGTGTTTGACATTGTAAAGACTGTAAGTCTATCCCTCACAGCCTCAATTTCATCCGCTTTAAATTCAATATGGTGTCTAGCCTGCTAAGTCTAAAGCGGCTAATGTATTGGAAGTCTCGCACATTCACAGAAAACAGCTTACTTCTGCGTTGCAAAATAAGGTGGATGTGCAATACTTTTAACTGTTTTTTTCCCCAGGAAGTTACATAATACCGGCCAATCATCAGATCCTTGCTATTTTTATGGTCAGCAAACAGATAGTGGGTGGTCTGAGGATAATAAAAAAACGTCTAAAA
Source organism: Hybognathus amarus (assembly GCA_030378365.1). NCBI lineage: Eukaryota > Metazoa > Chordata > Actinopteri > Cypriniformes > Leuciscidae > Hybognathus > Hybognathus amarus. The sequence goes on along the minus strand of JAQIUQ010002463.1, from coordinate 500,586 downwards.
GTTTGAACTTGTCTGAACAGTTAGGGGTGCTGTATATCTAAGTCCACTGTGTGCTCTTTTCCCTGACTACTGATCCCTGTCTCTTTTTTAATTCAGCCATCGCTGAATTAAGTACTATATTTACATACCTTAGTATACTATAAAAGGCTTTTGGAGGAGAGTAGAGATAGAGGTGATCACATAGGTACTGCACTCAAGAGACATAGAGGAGAGAAAATGAGGAAGAGAGCAGATGCGTGTGAATACTGAGAGAGGGAAAAGGGGCTCAAGTGACGGGACGGAAGTGAATCTGACAGCCATCTTAACTTATTACAGCAAATGGAACCAAGCCGAATTAGGTACGTTATTTTTTTTGGTGCTGAATGTCACATTGGTCTCAGAATATTAGCATCACTTGAACAGTAAGCTATACTATTGATCGCTCTGGGCCAGAATGATGCACAGTCATTAACATCAATGTCTTCAAAAAGCACTCTATTTCTGAACCAAGGCGGCATATGTATTATACATCATTTTCCTGGAAGGCGTATGCACATTTTCCTGTGTGTGTGTGTGTTCTTAAATTGCATAACTCTGCATACTATACTGAAGAGGACAGCAACCTTTTACACCTGAAAGTGATATTTAAACGGTAATCAAGAAAATGTAGAAACCTATATAGAAGCCAAGCCATAAATCAAACAATATTTGGTCATTTTAAAACTCTCAGGCTATTACTATGTTCACTTGGCCTGTTAACAGAAGTAGGTGCTCCATGGCTGTTTTAAAATATTGTGACAGCTGAAACGTACAATTTTAGTGAAAATTATATTTATTTTATATTTAAATTGACAATTAATTTAATTGATTAAATACAACTCGTAATGGTAAATGGTAATAAATAAATATATAATCATAAAAAACTCCCAAAGCTGCACAAAATGTCTCATGCCTGTAGATATTTTTAAACTGTTCATTCAAATCAATTAATCAATCAGTCAATCGATTAACCAGTCAAGGTGTAGATCATTTAAATATACACTACCGGTCAAAAGTTTAAGATCGGTAAGATTTTTTATGTTTTTAAAAGAAGTCTCTTCTGCTCACCAAGGCTGCAATTTTTTGATTAAAAAATACACAAAAAACACAGTAATATTGTGAAATATTATGACAATTTAAAATGACTTTTTTATGTTAATATATATTAAAATGTAATTTATTCCTCTGAAAAATGCTGAATTTTCAGCATCATTACTCCAGTCTTCAGTGTCACATGATCCTTCACAAATCACTCTAATATGATGATTTTATGCTCCAAAAACATGTATGATTATTATCCATGTGGAAAACAGTTTTTTACATTTTTATTTCAAGATTCTTTGATGAATAGAAAGTTCCAAGGACAGCATTTATTATTTATTAGAATATTTTCTAACATTTTAAATGTCTTTACTGTAACTTTTGATCAATGTAACTCATCCTTGATGAACAGAAGTATTGATTTTTTATTTATTTCCCCAAAAAATAAAATACAAATTCTTACTGACCCCAAACTTTTTAAAGGGTAGTGTTTAATGTAACAAAAGCTTTCCATTTCAGATAAAAGCTGTTCTTTTGAACTTTCTATTCAAGAATCCTGAAATAAAAATGTAAAAAACTGTTTTCAACATGGATAATAATCATACATGTTTTTGGAGCATAAAATCATCATATTAGAGTGATTTGTGAAGGATCATGTGAGCACTGAAGACTGGAGTAACAATGCTGAAAATTCAGCTTTTTTCAGAGGAATAAATTACATTGTAATATATATTAACATAAAGTCATTTTTAATTTTCATAATATATTTACAATATTACTGTGTTTTTTGTGTATTTTTTATCAGAAAATTGCAGCCTTGGTGAGGAGAAGAGACTTCTTTTAAAAACCTAAAAAATCTTACCGATCTTAAACTTTTTGACCAAGTAGTGTACACTGTGAGGTGGTGTCCACTATTTCTCAATACACATTTTCACTTCATTTCACATGGCTCTGTTTTATCATGCAAGACAAGTGTAGAGATGAGCAGGAAATAAATGACAGAGTGAAATTACCCACACAAACACGCACACATACATACAGTATATTGCATCTTTTAGATTAATATTTCCAGTTGCTTTTTCATGGCTTTCCCAGATACAATCACATAAGTAGCCAGGCACACAGAGGGAGAGAGTGAAAAGTGGATGCAACAAAGTGTCAAATAAAAAAACACTGTTATTAAAATGAAAACTTACGATGGCTTGAATGTTCAATAGAAACCTTTTTATCTGTTAGAAAAAGGCAAAAACAAAGAAAAAACAAAAAGGAAAATAATGAACACAAGGATGGATGAGCAAAGTTATGAGCATAGATCAGAGATGACTGCAATTGAAAGTGGAACAAATAATCGGATAAATGCAAATACAAGCAAATGAAACATCAAACCATAAAAATTGAAATCAAAGTTTTATGGCGGGCAGAGCAAAAGTAAATATCTTACAGCTCTCAAGGGATGGAAGGTACTAGAGCAATCATTTGTGAGAATATATATATATATATATGTGTGTGTGTGTGTGTGTCCATGCTGCATTATTAATGCTGGAATCTTTGTTGTGCTCCAGACAGGCCGCACTAAAACTTCCAGTATGCACTGTGTTTTGGCTGAACAGTGTGTGCATATGTGAGTGTGTGAGCAAGCTATTGATGTTCTCATAGGACTATTCAATGCTGTCAGCTGTGCTCTTCCAAAACCAGCCCTAGGATGAGCACCCAGTGTCAAGAAGAATCTGGCTCACCGTCACATGGCGGATGTGTTTCTTCACTTGCTAGTATTAAAGTACATTTTGTCTGACTGCCCAAACCTCACCGTTTACCCTCCTGTCCATCTGTGCTCCCCCGGAGCTCTGTGCTAACTCGTTTCTGAAGATGTGAGGACCAACATTATTTTAGTACTATTTATATACTTGTCACAGCTGTCGTCTGTACCAGTCTGTCTTCGACTTCACTACACTTCCCAGAATACCTCATTACATACCTGTTCATCGTCATCATCCCTGTCACCCGTCCTCACCTCATTATTGTTCAGTTTTGTTCGTATTTAATTCCTTTTAGGTCAGCCTGTCTTTGTCCATTTTTAGTCTTATTTAGTGTGTATGTCTCCAACCTGTCTATACCAATCTATTGTAAGTAAAAGTATTCATATTGGAACCATTTGCCTCATCATTTTCCTTTGTCAACACCACACCGTGAAATACTATGATATGCTTTTTAATTTTATGCTGTTTTCATTTTAATTGTAGTTTAAGTTTGAGTAATTTCATAGTGATTTGCAATTTTTTTTCATTTTTTAAGTTTTTTTATAATAATTTTCATTTTTAATTATTTTAGTACATCAAGTTAAACTAAGTAAAAAGAGAAAATGTTGCCTTAGCAACTAGCTGAAATAAAATATGTTTTCGTTTTTTATATTTAATTTAATTTAACAAATATTTTTATTTATGGTTTTATTTCAAGGAGTAGTTCACTTTTAAAAAAACTTTTGCTGATAATTTACTCACCTTTATGTCATCCAAGACATCCATGCCATTCTTTCTTCAGTCGAAAAGAAATTAAGGTTTTTGATGAAAACATTCCAGGATTTTTCTCCATATAATGGACTTTACTGGGAACCAAACGATTTAAGGTCCAAAAGACAGTTTCAGTGCAAACTGTTCAAAGGGCTTTAAACGATTCCAGATGATGAATAGCGGTCTTATCAAGCGAAACGATAGGTCACATAAAACTTAAACTTTGTTATATTTTTTTAAAGCACAAACGCTTGCCTTGCTCTGTTCTGTGATGCGCGTTTGTGACTCTCCTGTTCTAACTCAAAATGAAAAAATCTTTTTCCAAGTCAATTCGTTCATTTCGTTCGTTGAATGAACCAAATGACTCGGAAAAAGATTTGGTCATTTTGATGAACGAGTTTGAACAGGAGAGTCACGATCGCACATCGCACACCTTGAACCGTCTGGTTCCCATTGAAGTGCATTATATGGAGAAAAATCCTGGAAAGTTTTCATCAAAAACCTTCATTTCTTTTCGACTGAAGAAAGAAAGACATGGATATATTTGATAACATGGGGGTGAGTAAATTATCAGCAATTTTTTTTTTTTTAAAGTTAACTATTCCTTTAAGTTTGCTATAATAACCTAGGTTAGGACCAGGTTCATATCTGTCACATATTCATTAAAATGGTAGAATCACATTCCAAAAAACGTCATTTTGTCACTGATGATGCTGAGTCATGTGACTTACTGCGGGCACACAGTCCCTCTGTGCAGTTCTTGCTCTCCATCATGCTGCCGCTGCAGTGACGTCCTCCATTACGCGGTGGGGGCGCTTGACATTCACGACTGCGCCAGTGCGTGCACTCCGTCCCACACGCGGACCATTTGGCCCACTCCGTCCAGCCTCCATCCACTAGGAAAATACAAAAACAGCCATTACGCAGTGGATCATGTGTGAATCTGTTAGTGGGGGGTTATACAAGTGTGTCATGTGAAGTTGTGACAGATGTCAGTCTTCACCTGGACAGAGGGTGGTGCAGGTGACTCTTTGGAATGGTGGGCCATCACAGAAGGCTCCTCCATTGAGCGGTGCTGGATTGGTGCAGCTGCGTGTCCGTCGCTGCCAGCCCCGCCCACATTGAGCATTGCACTCTGACCACTCTGTCCAGGATGACCAACCCCCACTCACTAAGGAAGGAAAACCAGATACACATATACATATCATGAGACATGCAGATTGATCTAAGGTGAATGTAGTCTTTTAGCTACTGTAACTGGACTATAAAAGAAAGAATAAAACAAGCAGCAATGCAAAAGGAAACACTTTGAGCCATACAGCAGGATAAGATGTACAAGAGAGTTGCATATTAAATCATAAGTGAGGGATAATGAACAGTCAGCCAGACATTAACCTTACATAAACGACCAGGACCCCAATTTGAAGCAGAGGGTCTTGAAACATGAAACAATGACCATATTCATGTATTTTAGTCCCACGTAGTACACAGGTATTTGCCAAATCAATTAATAAATAAACATGAAATATTGTTTTTGTGCTGAAATATTGTTATGGACACTACTGTTTCAAAAGCAGTATGTTTTTTTTTGTGTGTGTTTTTGAAAAAGGAGTCTCTTACGCTCAACCAACAATGCATTTATTTGATCAAAAATACAGTAAAAACTCTAATATTGTAAAAAATTATTACAATTTAATTTATGTTTTCTTCTGTTTGAATAAATTCTAAAATGTATTTAAAAGCTGAATAGTTTTAGCAGTCATACTCATTATTCAAGTCTTCAGTGTCACATGATCCCTCAGAAATCCTTCAAATATATTGAATATTATCAATGTTGAAAACAGTTGTTCTTCTTAATATTTTTGAGGCAAGCGTGAAACAATTTTTTAAGGATTCTTTTCACAGGAACAGCATTTATTTAAAATATTTTGTATGTTCTTTCTGTCACTTTGTTTTAATCAGAGAAAGTAATAGAAAAAGACATCAAAGTAGCACAATGTAGGTCACTGGTCAAATATATAGTTACTCGATGATTTTAGACTGTAGAATGCTGGAACTGACCAATAGGGATCAAGTATTCGGAGGGTGATTCTAGTACTCTTCCCATTGATAGATTCTTTTAGTGATTCAGATGGCTGCAGCCTGCAGGGATTCTGATTGGTCAAGATGTTTACCGTAGACGATGAGAGTGGCAGTGCTGCTGCGTCGCTTAGCGACCACATTGCGAGCCACGCAGGTGTAGTTAGCCGTGTCAGAGAGTCGAGCCTGCTTGATGATTAGGTCATGGTCGAATGGTAATTAGAAAGTTCGAATCCAGCGCCAGATCAATGAGCTCTTCGTTCTTCAGCCAGTCCACCTGTGGCATTATAAAAAATCAATCCATTCAGTTTGTAGAATAATGATGTGTATCTGGGCCAAAAACTGCACAATCATTTGAATAGAAAATTAAAAAGCACCATGCTCTGAATGCAAAAAAGGTGTAATTTAATGAAACTGGACAGTGTAAAATATCCTGTGTGGTTGAAAGTTTTATCAAAGCCTGAAAAGTGTAAACATCAGAGCATTCAATCATTGTTTGTTTGTTTGTTATTTTGCATTGAACAAACTGAAGAAAACCCCAGATGGAGATTGAGACAATAACTGAATGGATGGGAAGGCGAGATGGCACCTCAGCAGGCGGGATGCCCTCTGGTGGACGACACTGCAACAAGACTTCCTGCTCCAGACGCACCTCCCTGCCAAGAGGCTCCTGCTCAAAGTTCTTCCTTAGGTCTGATAAACACACAAACAAACAACAAAAAAAGAGTTTCCATTTGTTCAAATTATAAGCTAAGAATTATTCATATGTGTTCTGGATTAAAGTAGCGATGGCAAAATTATTGGTTTCTCTTCAGGAGCTATCTTCTAAAAAGGCATGTCACAGCAGCAGATCACATAAGCTGCTGAACACAAACTCACAGGCGATGCGGACGTAAGCCCGCCGGCTCTTTGTGGTGCCTGCCGAGCTCCAGGCAACACACTGGCACCAATAATCCTCCAGCCCAAACAACTCCTCTACCTGCGTCCGGGAGACAGAGATATCTACTTCTCTCACCACCAGACCTAAGACAGGGGGAAAAAAAGAATATATTAATCAGAATTTAAACATATGTTACTGAGTGTAGTAAAATTGCAAGCTGTGATTGCAATCACTGTGCTTTTTATTTAAAAATAATAGTTGCATTTACATTGATGCATTCGGCAGATATAAATAAAAGACATAATATATATATATATATATATATATATATATATATAATAAAACCTATAAATAATAATAATATAATAATATAACATTGATACAAAATGAATACACATTTATAAAATAATATTAAAAAAAATGTTTTAATTTTTTTTAAATGAAAATAAAATAATAAAAATGTACAAAAAATATTAACAATAATGTAAAGCTAATGAAAATATATACATTATATTATAAATATTAGGAATATTATAACTACTAAAGAAAAAAAAGCTTGATTGGGGCAGACAGGGTAAAACAGTTTTGATAATTTCATGATTCAGGCTTCCTTCACAGATCTTTTGACAATAGCCGTGTTAACTGACATGCAAGTAGACAATAACGTAAACAGTATGTTGCCAACCACTTCTAAATAAATGACTTTGACTATTCAAGTACTGTCAGTAAAGACAAATCACACCATTACAGCACACAATTGGATTAAAAATGCAGATAACTATAAAACTATTGATCTGATTTTGATTGTTTATAGAAACAACATGTATATTTTGATGAACTTATATTAAGTTACCATTCAAAATCCTTTCCTCTGAGGAGAAAATGAGAAAATGAACTCTACTGTTGCACTCTATTCTGTACTGCCAACTTTTTGGAATCAGCCTAGTTCCTAGTTTTTCCTATTCTACAGTCAGTGTTGGGAAAGTTCACTTTCTCCATGAACTAGTTAAAAGTTTAGTTCACACATTTTAAAATGAACTAGTTCAGTTCATAGTTCATACTTCAAAAAATGAACTAGTTCATTTATAGTTCTTTTTTTCCATACATTGGGAGCTATTTTTTATTATTATTGCCACAGCCTATATACAACCACAGACAACAATTATTTTATTGACGGGCAGTTTACACAGAAATGTAAGATTTTTCCCATCCTCACCCGACCTCGACATAAAATCAGTTTAAATTATCATACGACCCCTTCTCGCTCACTTCTTTGTCGACGGCGGTCGCAGCGCGACACTGGTGGCTGGTGTTTTTCGCTACATATTAAGGCCTGTTTACGTGTGTTTTAGTCGGGTTTTCGCCTGGAAGGCTCAATAGAAATCTGGCACCCTATTGTACGAAGTAAAACTGAGAGAGCTCCAGAATGAACACGTTCCAAGTAGGGATGGGCATTTTTCAAAACTATACCAATTCGAATATTCGGGCTCAAAAAAATTTTGAATATTCGAATATTCGTTTATTTAAATTATGATTAACAAAAAAGACGTTATTTTTACGTTTTTTATTTTTTACGTTTTAGTCACCATTTCTGGACAAGCTTACAATTAGGCAGTGTTTATATTGTTTCACGTTTATATTGAGAAAAACAATAATATCTACATGCAGGGGCGCTGCCAGCACTTTTTACTCGAGTGAGAAAAGACGCTGCGCTGACCGACGCACTTTGCATTTTCGGTTCTTAAACCGGTCACCCTCAACGAAACTTAAAGGAAGTGTGTCTCAAAATCATTTAGCTATTAGATAAGTTATCATCTCTGATCATGCGGGGTCCAGCTGCGCTTACCTGCAGTCGTGATGCAGTGATGGACAGCTGTCTTTCCTCACTCGACTGTTTGGATTTCATGTGATTTCTCATGGTGATGATATCATAACTCAGATTAATTAATATGATCAAAAGTCATTCCGTTTAGTAAGATCCTTTTCAAGTAATTCCAAACTTCGTGAGGCAGACGACAACATTATGTGATCAAACACAGACAACTTGTTAACACACTACACAGCGCCATCCAGTGCATTTAATTATTATTGCGAGTCAGTGCTTAGGATTTATCATGGACTCACTGCATTTACAGCCAGCAAAGCAACGTTTAAAAATTTCGAAATCGCATTCTATTTTTCGAATAATAATTACATATCGAATATTCGAAAATTTGAATATTCGTGCACACCCCTAGTTCCTAGTAATGTTCATCAGGCAGTAATACAGTACGTTCAGTTCACGTTCGCCCAAAATATGAACGCGTTCAGGCACAACACTGTCTACAGTACACATAAACTTCAAAAAGTCAAGACCAGAACCCCACTAAACACCTGTGTGATGAACTGCAATGTCTAACTCCTTATTAATGTCCATAGCAGTAAAATTAAATGTTCAACAACACATAAGTCTTGTGTTCAGGAGCCCAAATCTTTTGGTCAATAAGGCAAACTTTACCTGTGATAGGGTCCAAACTCTCCTTGGTCACATGGTCATTCTGGTTCACCCATTCTCCGTTGCATTTAAAGTATATTTGAGTGGCTGGGGCAGCCTTGCAGGAAAGTTTGACAGGTCTGTTTTTCACTATGAAGGCGTCCTCTGGCTCGCTCTGGAATTCGGGCAATGGTTCGGCCGGAGCAGACGGAAACGAGTCCGGGAGGACTTCGCTGTAATCGCTGCCATCTACAAAATCGAAGAGAGAGCTGTAAGAACATGTGCACGGTTTATGCGAGTGTGTATTCACAAGCGTGTATCTGTCACAGCAAATGAGTTTGGCCTCAGGGGTAATGGAGAGACAGTCGGTGTGTGTTGAGAAAGCCAAAATCCCTGACATTTCAAATTTTCAGGTGTACTCTGGAAATACAGCATTTGCTCTTCTCCTTCCTGAGGAGTCCAAACAGAGCCAAGAAGAAGGTGGGGAGCTTGACCTTCCATTGAAACATCCAGTGATCACACATTATCCCCTGACATTTTCCCAGTGACAGATCCCTCCCAGCACCACAGCACAGCACTCATCCAAGGGGCCAGCGTGTTTCACGGCTCCGCACCCAGGCCCTGTCACCTCCAACACGACAATGCTGTTAACCTTTCAAGCGTTAAACGCTACACAGGATATCGACTACCAAGTGAAAATGAGGTCTGTAGACACCGGTGCCGGGGGGCAAAATAGGAAAGTTGTTGGTTTGCACTATCAGTGATTTGTAGCACACACTTTTCCAAACTGACACATTTTTTTAGGTTTGTCAACTGTGAAATGGTATTTTTCGGACTAACCTTAAAGGGTTAGTTCACCCAAAAATGAAAATTAAGTCATTAATTACTCACCCCCATGCTGTACCAACCCCATAAGACCGTTCATCTTCGGAACACAAATAAAGATAGGTAGGTGGCGGTAATACTCCTAAGCGGTGAGCAGCCGGTAACAAGAAGTAGTCGAAGAAGAACGTCGTCATCTCAGTTCTCGCGCATGCATTCTGGAAATCTCTTCTCGTCTCAAGGCCCATAAGGAAGTAATGAAATAGTTCGAATAAAGACGTTATTTATGGTTTTTTTCGCACAAAAAGTAGTCTCGTCGCTTGATAAACTTATAATTGAGCCACTGTAGGCACATGGAATATTTAAATATTTTCTTTAATGACTTTATGGTCCGTAAAGAGCCAGTCCCTTAGGCAGCCTATGGAGGATGATCCAGCTCTCAGATTTAATCAAAAATATCTTTATTTGTGTCCCGAAGACGAACGAAGGTCTTACTGGGTTGGTACAGCATGGGGGTGAGTAATTAATGACTTAAATTTTCATTTTTGGGTGAACTAACCCTTTAATTATAGTGTGGTGATAATGTGCTATAACTTAAAAGCATGTGTTCATACTTCCCCCAATTCAATACAAGGTTAATGCAAAACATTTGTTTTAATTTCTATTCTTGCATAGTCTGCAACGTCAAGCCTAAATATTTATCCCTGAATTGCTCTTTCATTGACGGGCATTATCACAAATGACAACAAAGGTAATAACAAATAAAAAAAAAAAAAAAAAGACTGAGCGAGATTTTGCCGTACCAGGGGGGAGTTCAGCCATTAAACTGCAGAGCCTCTCATGGTTGAAAAAACAGGAAGATTTTAATTATCAGGCACATACTGTACAATAATAAAAATAATGATATATACTTCATTGTCCCCCTTAGGGAAATTAGTCTTAGGCACAGTGTATGCTGCATTTCCAGAATAAAAATAAACATTAAGACCAGCAATAAAGTAACAATAAATAACATTATTTATTGCTCTCGCTCTATATTATAATTCAAGTAAACAGTCCAAACCAGAGACAATCATAGACCTTTGTCCTTGTCATTCAAAAGTCCAATAGAAATGGGAACAAAAGTTTTTAAACCGGTTCAATCAACATTTGGGCACTCCGTACCTTCTTCCAGAAGGCAGAAGCACATATTAAGGATGCAGGATGTGAAAAGGGTCAGCAAGAGTCCTTTGTGCACATCTGTACACAGACTGCTCATATAATGTTTGGAGCGATGGCAACTTTGGATTTGGTATTGTAATGATGTGCTAAAATATTTCTGATGACACAGCTTAGCTTTCTGCAGTGCAAGAGCATTATTTAGTTCTCATTCATATCCTGATGCTGAAGGACACCATAAAATGCTCTGAAGGCTGACATGCGGGTCAACCGTCTTCGTGCACCTTTGTGTTTGATAGAGAAAGCGTGTGTGAGAGGTACAGGGGTCTGGACTTGTCCGCAGACTGCAGAGGTGAAAGAGGTGAGGGAAGAGCAAACTGAAAATTGGATTTGGGAGAGTGTTTTCACATACAAAGAGGGAGAAACGCTATACAGGTCAGTTCGAAAATAGAACGGGCAGAAAATAGGGAGAATAAAGAGAAAGAGAGCAAACAAACTGGGCTTGACCAGTTTTGTTGAATAATTGGGAACATAGATACTGTTATGCAAGAAAAATTGTAGACATACAGTATGACCAAAGACCAGATTACACTAATGCGTTATCAAACATTTCCTAGTAATTACATATTTAGTGCTGGTATTTCAGCTAATATCGCTTAATGAATAACTGGCTTTCACACCGGGCTGTTATCTGAACTAACCACTAGGGTGGTCCCACGAAAACAACATTTTCCAATAGGTCAATTTTCCTGGTTGCATTCGTACCGCCAGTAGACGTAAGCCTGCCGGAAGTGATATTTGTGATAATGTAGATGAAATGTAAACATGAGTTATATGATTGAAAGAGCAAAATGGAGGGCTAGGAGTCAAAATCTCAAACGACAACATATTATCGAGGCTAAGGAAAAAACGCGCAGACAAAGGCGACCCACCTCTGTGTTTCATGGTTGTCGAAGTAAGTATATACTGTGTGTTTACACTGCTTTTTAAAATGGCTGTACCAGTGTTTTATATGGCATGCGTTCGGCCAATCAACGTACACTTACCTCATTGTTCTGGGTCCCAACTTTACGTTAATTTAGTCCCAAAAGGTTTTCCTATAATTAAAACATTTCCTTGTTCCTGGTGCGAACAAGCCAAAAAGCGAGAACTTCCTGAATCCACCAAAAGGAAATATAAAAAAACATTCCTCTGGTGTGAAAGTCCCTAATATCTCAATATTATTTAAGACATGGAGTCTTGAGATTTTACTTCACAGCACATGCTGAAACGGGTGAAGCCCTGTGTAGTGTTATTGTGTCATTACACACAACAAAATCTAATTTATCATCACACACATCAGATAGGTCAGTGGCTGGAAGGCCACTAGAAGGTCCTAGCAGAAAGTGTCAGTGCAACTTTGTGTCATTATGTGACAGCTACGTCCTTTCTCCAAGCCCACAGCGAGAAAACATTAAAAGACGCATATCTATGCATCTATCTAGAAATAAAATAAAATATATTCTATCCATCTACCGATCTGGGTCAAAAACCCTAAAAAGCATTCTTTCGGCAACCTTAAAAGATGCTGTTAATATATCATTTTCACCATTGTACTCTCCATATCATAAAAAAGCAAAAATAATAATACTTTAACACAGAGATTCGATCATTTCAGTACTTTAACAAATATTGCTCTCCTTTTCCAGAGACGAATGTGTATTGTGCCACTGAATAATTCTGCATCTCTATTCACTCGCTCTTCTCTCTTTCTCTCTCTCGTCCCTTTCTCCTTTCCTCCCTTTGTGTCATTCTCTCCTCCGACAGCTGTCAGCTTGTCTTTTTCAGACTTTGACTTCTCTGTCGATAAGCAATTGTGTTTCTCTTTTCTACACTACCTCCATATGGCATCGATTGCTACAGAAAATCACCAGTCAAAAATATAGCCTGTCATTCCCTGTCACACACAGAGAGAGGAAAATGTAAGACATTTTGTTGAAAACAACAAGAGAAGCCGAGTGAGAATGTGTACGAGAGTTCCTCACGTGTGTGTGTGTGTGTGTGTGAATGCAGGATCTTTTGGGTGACAAAGCCTGTGTGAAAGTCAGTGTAAAGAGACAGAATCAGTGAGACAGAGCTACAGACTGAACACACGGAAAGATGTCGGTCTTTAAATACACAGACCAACTGAAAATATCTATCTATCTATCTATCTATCTATCTATCTATCTATCTATCTATCTATCTATCTATCTATCTATCTATCTATCTATCTATCTATCTATCTATCTATCTATCTATCTATCTATCTATCTATCTATCTATCTATCTATCTATCTATCTATCTATCTATCTATCTATCTATCTATCTATCTATCTATCTATCTATCTATCTATCTATCTATCTATCTATCTATCTATCTATCTATCTATCTATCTATCTATCTATCTATCTATCTATCTATCTATCTATCTATCTCATCTATCTATCTATCTATCTATCTATCTATCTATCTATCTATCTATCTATCTATCTATCTATCTATCTATCTATCTATGAATCATCAACAAAGCTTTGCTGGTATAATTGCTGATAAAAAAATAGAAAATTTAGAAAAATACATAAATATAGAAAAGGAATGGGAAATTAAAATCTAAATGAATGTCACAAATAAAATAAAATAAATACATAATCATAAAACAATAAGATAATTTAATTTATTTTTTCTTTTTTTAGGGGTGTTTGAATGAGCAGTTTGACAAACACACAATTGTTGGCCTTCCATTGGGTTGGACACTAACTTTACAAAGATTGCTCTTAAACATAGTTTGAAGAGCAGACACGAATTCCCATCATGCCTTTTGGCAGCCCACAATTTAGCTGGAATGGTCCTGGCACTTCTAAAAAGAGGGAAGCTCTTAAGAGGACCCTGACTGCAGGTCTTTTATCACGGTAATGATAGACAAGACACAGTCGGGACCAAAGCCTCCCAGATCTCGGTCTCTGGGAAGGGTGTAAACATCCACACATATGTGCAAACAACCACACAAACTCATGAACACAAAAAAAAAAAACAAGACAACATCCAAATCAAAGGCAGCTGCAGTTTTGGGATGTGTGAGAAGCGATTCTGGAGTTAAGATTGCGATGAAGAGAAACAGAAAGGGACAACACACACAAATAAATACACACAGCTACACTGTAAAAAATGAATCATGGGTCTTGTAATTTTTATTTAAAAAATTAAGGTGATGATTAAAAATATTGTGTATATTTTAAAAATTGTGGTTGTATAGAAAATATTGAGAACATTTCCATTTACACACTAATAAAACCAAGAGATACATTTGCCTAATTTTTTTAAGGAAACACACAATTTTAAGGCTTGAATTGAGGAACCAATTAACCTGATAAGATTAAGGAAAAGCTACTAATTTATTTTAAGAAAATTTGCTCAATTATGCGGTTTTATTTAGAGACTCCATTGTTAGTTCCCAGCATGCATTGCACATGGCTGGTAATGGAGTGGAAATTTTGAAATTAAGTGTTAATTTATGTGTTTTTGAGTAAAGAAAAACATCTGTTAATGTTTAATGTTCAGTTATGTTTGACATTTGAAAAAGTTTTTATTATATTGAAGTTTTGATTGTTATCATTGTGATGAAAAGTTTGTGATTGACTGCATGTATTAATACTCTAAAGCCTGTTGCTTTGTTTGTTGAGCAAAAACTTTTTTTATAATGCTAGTGCAGTAATAAGTTTTGTTATGTGCTGTGCTAGTGGCATATAGTATTTTAATAATGCAATATAACTCAAAGTCAAATGTAAACAGGTTATTCCAATTCACTCTAATTTACACACTTTTGAGCATCAACTTAAAGCAACACTAAGTAGGATTTTTTTACTTTTGTTTCAGTGGTTCATCAAGACGTGACATGGTGAAATGCACTTTTGCCACCGCTTTAAGTGCATTTCACTTAAAGCAGCCCTTTATCTGGTATATCCACGCTATGTAAGATTGCCAGATTGGGTCGCGTTTCTGTAGTTCTAATGAGGACAATTCCGCTTCCAACCTGTAGGGCGGCCGCAGAGGAAAAGTTCCTTGGTTTTGCTTTAAAGGGGGGGTTGACTGCTTTTTTTCTTTGCATGATTGTATTTATGGGGTGCAATATAACATGTATTCATGTTTTTTCTTTTTTAAAAGTCTTATTTTTCATAAACTTCACCTTTATTGTCAGCCGCGCTCTCCTCTGTCCCCTGAACGAGCGGTTGACTTCCTGATTCTATGAAAACACTCTCTCAGAAACACCTTGTGAGCTCAGATTGGTTAGTTTGGCCCGGTGTGTTGTGATTGGCTAAACTGTCGCTCACGTTGTCCGAAGGTCAACGCCCATTACCTTTACGGGCATGTCATGAGCTCCGGTCCAGATGTAAATATGTGTCTGAATTTATAGAAAATTCAGGCCCATAATGTTTGTACGCGTTTGTCGTAGACACAAAATAGCATAGTCTAACTAGTAGTGGCTATAAAGGCGCTGGCATTTGAAAAAAAATAAAACACAAGGCTACATCTTGAATTATACATGCAAATACATTTAAAATGATGAAGTCTTAGCCTACTTACAGATTGTGGCCCAACAACTGCTGCCTCTTGTTTTAAAGTCGGAACTGCTTCATGTTTTAGTAACAGTTTCTTGTTGAATCCGGGGTTGAACTCGCAAGATTACGATCATCATTTTCAGGAACATAAATTGTATCCATTGTTGAGGAAGAATAGCGTCCATGGGAAGCCCGAACACAGAAGACCTGACAGCTGCGTGAACAACACACTCAACGAGTCGACGTGCCTCAGAAATATGCGCATTGCGCATGCCATTTCCTGCATATTCCGGAGGGAGGGGTTAATGCAAATGTGTAGGTTAGTGACGTACCGTAACCCAGCTGTAGTCCCAATCGAGTCGTTTTTGTAGGCAATTATACTGCCTGATTTTTAAAAGACGATATCTCTGCTTACACTGAACTTTCAGTGCTGCAACTTTGCAGATACTGTTCATGCACCAACAGCAACATGACACACTATTTAAAATGAAAAAAGTGAAATCGCAGTCAACCCCCCCTTTAAAATAAAAAAGTTAAATTAAATTAAAAATAGTAGTAACATTTTTTACAGTGTAGACATGATGTGGACTAAAATCAGATGTGTTGTCTCTTACACACACCAAAGAACAATGGCAAAGTCACAATTTATACACAAAAGAACGGTGACGCTCACTCAAAAAGCCACGGAGGGTGTCAGACAGAGTAATTTTACTAGCTCCAGAAAGTCTGCAGTCATGGGAGCCACAGTTTATCATTAGCCTACAAGGGCTGTCATTACCGTCCATATATATATATATATATATATATATATATATATTTATTTTGACTACAGCTTGACCCCCAACTTTGCAGCTCTCTTAATGATGCTTTTAAAACCTAGAACGTCTGGACTTCATCAATGCTGAGCCAGAGAATCAACATTTTTCCACAAGTGGTGAAAATGGGTGGTAAAATCCTGCCCACAGAGACTTTAAGTACTGGCATGTCTCAACTCTTCTACCCAAAAGGGATCTCGACAAGTCGCCTATTAGCCTTTTTGATTTACAGAAATGCAGTGAGGAGGATATACTGCTCTAAAAGATCATATGGTTCACCCAAAAATGATCTACTCGCCCACATGTGAAACACAAAAAAATAACATATTTTATGAATGTTGGTAAAAGTTTTGGTGATCAATGACTACCATAATATTGACCAAAAAGAAAATTCTTCCTCCTGTGGAACCTAAAAAGAAGAAATTCCAAGTTCGTCAACTAAGATATTCTGTTCAAAACACATTATACCACTCACACACAAAACAAAACAGGTAGAGCTGCAAAAACACTTTACAAATTAAAAAAATAATTACCACTTTACAGCAATTTGCATAGCAAACAGCTGGTGTTACTGACTCATTTAAGATATAACCCTGATATAAACTGAGCTACTCCAACCTGTTATGATTTATCTTTACCCAAAACAATACCCCTCTTGTTCTTGTGATTCTCTCTGATTGGATGAGGCTGGAAAAAACCCTGCCTGATTTACAGACACCTGTTGTCACTCACATCAGTTCAATTATATATTAATGCACCACGTTGCCACATTGCTTTGCAACCGTAATCAGCCTGTGGGTAATTTAATGGACAATACTACTTGGGAGAAGAATTGTGTTTGTAATTATTGTTATTACAGTTCTCTTAAGAGAGGTTCTCTCGTACTGCGTGCTATCTTATGCTAGGGGAAAACCTCTTTCCACGACATATTGAAGCCAAAAATTATCCCTATCCTGGCCTTTGGGGACGTCATATCCACTATGTCACGTCCCGAAGAGACAGCGCGTGGCCTTTACCTATAAATATGGGCTGATATAATTATTAAAATATTTTAATAAAATTTAAATGATTACAGTAAAATCAGTTAATAAAAATATTACAGTAAAATCAGTAATGTTCTGAAATATTATTACAATTTAAAATAAAGGGTTTTTCATTTTAATATATTATAAAATGTAATTTAATCTTGTGGTGGCACTTGAAAGCTGAATTTTCAGCATCTTTAACCCAGTCACATGATCCTTCAGAAATCATTCTTGAGTTGAGTTGGACTGATCAACATTTTTGTGAAAAACATGATACTTATTTTCATTATTCTGAATAGAAAGTTAAAAAAAGATTGACAATGTTTATAGGAATTTATTGTGGTAAAATAACTGTAATGCATACATTCGTATTTTTGTTTCATCATTCCCACTGCATGTCGGAGAGAGGTTCCCTCTCATCTCTAGTCAACATAACATGATCATTTGAGTTATTTCTCAGTAATAGCCCAGCCACATCCTGCTGATGATGAGGGTGCTGTGTCTGAGGAAGTGACACAGAGCTGAGCTGACAGGAATATTCTCTCAGCATCTCTGCTAACGACAGTAGTCATAGCAGGAATGATATTATAATGGCTGCATCATTACTGACACAATAACCTCTTTCAAACATACACAAACTCACTCAGGGTACAAAAATAATACTTTTGAATCATCAAATGAGAGTAAATATTGAAGTAATTAAATAAAACAGAGTTATCAATGTAAGTGACACAAGCTATTGACACAAACGTGACGTGCATCTTCTAATGACTTAAAACACAGTGGAAAATGTACTATAGGAATAGTATCTAGAAAAGGTTTATTTATGTTTATTTCAAATTTCAAAACAAAAACTTAGCCTAATGCTTTTATTATGCAAGGATGCATTAAATTGATCAAAAGCGACAGTAAAGATGAACATTTTCACAAAAGATTTATTTTAAATAAATGCTGTTCTTTTGAACGTTATATTGTTTAAATAGCTCAAACCTGAAAATGTACACAACTGTACAACACTGTTTTCAACATTGATAATTATGAGAAATGTTTCTTGAGCACCAAATCAGCATATTGAAATGATCATGTGACACTGAAGACTGAAGTAATGATGCTGAAAATTCAGCTTTGCCATCACAGGAATGAGTTACAGTTTTAAATTATATTAAAATAGAAAACTGTTATTATAAATTATAATAATGTCACAATATTACTGTTTTACTCAAATTTTTGATCTGACAAATGCAGCCAAAACACACACACAACAGTACAGGTATATTGACTATATGTAAACTAAACAAAAACTGACCTAAATTTTTTTGCAACTAATATATAGAAAAACTATTTCATGGGCAGTGAGAAATATTTACACCTAGGTGTAAATTTAAGTTAACAGACACACACCTTAAATCATTGTGTAAGAAGTTTCTTTATATATTTTTCAAAAATCACTATCACTATCCTTTCAATAGGCACTACAAAAAAGTGTGTGTGTGTGTGTGTAAACACCACTAACACCCTCATCATCAGGTTCTTTACAGGAACACTGTAATGGCACGCAAGTTGGACAATGATAGAGGGATAATGAAACATCAACTGGTGCTTCTTATAAGACAATTACAAGTGATTGATATTCCAAGAGTTTACACGCACACACTAATATCTGAAATGGAGCTAGAACAAAAATGCAATAAATGTCTATTAATCTTAGTGTAACATATTTCAATTCTTTGGATTTTCTTAAAAATTGCAGCACAGAAAATGTGAAGAGAATACTTAGTACCAAAGAAGAACATGAAACGAATTTTCTTTTGAATGAAGGACAAGGACACGATTTGACTGAGAACTAGGGCTGTCAGTTAAATGCATTATTAACGCGTAAAGCAAACCCATTTTAACGGCGTACATTTTTTTATTCGCGCGACTCACGCCCTTTTTGGCCAAGCAAACTTTGTAGTTTTCTTTCACATGCTTTTGCAACAGGATGCGGCATATGTGTGTTTCAGCGTTAATTTCAATGGCTTGCGCCGTGCGAGGACGTTTTATTGCTCCGTCGACTAAAGCGGAAGCGGATCTAGCTGAGACCGTAAACAAAACAGGCACGCCGTACACACGCTCGTTGGGCTTGCGAGCTGGCCAAATAGTTGGTTAACGTTACGTTTTGAGTGGATGACGAGCGCGAGACGGCAAAATGGATGCCAATAAGATTCTGAATGAAAAATTTACTTTTAAGAAGTTGCCAAATGGTTCCATTGACAAGACCAAAGTGATCAATGTGTTTTGTCGTTGCGAACTGAGCTATCATCATCGCAGCACGTCCAGTCTGAAATACCGCTTGATGATGGCCAAGCGCACACACACACACACAGCTGATGCTAATTGCACAAAGCAAGCCGATCCACTTTTCCATGTTGATAAGAGCATTAAAATGAGAAAAAATAATGGGACAAAAAGAAATCAAGAGACATTTAGAATAGATAAAATGTGATTAATTGCGAATAATCGCGAGTTAACTATGACATTAATGTGACTAATCGTGATTAAATATTTTAATCGTTTGACAGCACTACTGAGAAGAGATAAAAAAACACTTGAGACAGGAAGAGAGAGTGATACTGCTTAGAGAGTGCATTTATATAAACACTGCGAGTAAGGTGTACATTGACAGGTTTCGGCAGCCCATTAGCACATCTAAAGTAAATCGTAACATGGCAGATCTACAAGGTCACGCTGAGTTCACTGCACACATAAACAAACTGCATCTTTACTTGCTAAATTGCCATGCACACAGCATGGAGGAGGAGGCAAAACGTGTTTGGAAAAACTGAGTGATTGTAGAGGACAAGAGATACAATACATAAAAGAACAAAAGCAATCAGTTCATATAAAAGGCATATTTCATCCTGGTTGGATTTCCCAGAATGCCCTTCACTTTATCAGTCTCCATTTTCTCTCTAATCTGAATCAGAATCAACACTTCTTGACTAGGACAGTACAGCGTATCATCATCACTTGGTTTCTCTCTCCAATACACACAACCACACACACAGCAAGATGTAAACACTAGCATGTACAAACACACATGCTTCTACTAAAATGAGGTGTGAGATGAAGATCTAAGAATAATGGCTTGGGGAATCATCATGGCAACAGAAATGTCACGCCTTTGATTGAATCTAGCATGTTAACAAGCTCTAGTGTGTGACAGGGCTATTTCTGTCCTCCGTGTATGTGGGTATGTGTGTGGATTGAGTCTCCAGGGTGGCTGGCAGATTGGCATAGGTGAGGGTTTGTGGGAAACAGATATTTGAACTGACAAGAATGCTGCTCTCAACCATTCAGCACATTTTAAAAGCCGCCGGACAAATCTGCAAGTTCATCCGCATGCACGCAGATGTCTAGGTCCCTTGGGAGATGTATGTTGGTGTGTAAACAGACACAAAGAACACGTCATGAACGTATATATTATTTGCATAAGGCTCCGGTCAGATATGCACTCCCCAGGCTTTATATTTACCACTGAGAGTATTAACGAACAGCAGCTGTGGTGTGTTTGTTCTTAAAGGTGGGGTAAACTGAAAAACGCCGTTGGACATTGTTGATATTTGAAGAAAAAGAAGAAGTTTTATTTAAATAGCACCTTTCTGTAGCTCAAGGTTGCTTTACATTGTACATTACAATATATGTACACACCCTAACACACATTACAAACACACAGGACACATTTAGGGCCTTATTTTAATGATCTGATGATGCGCAAGCATCAAACATGAAATGCAAGTGACTTTGTGGGCGGATCTTGGGCGCTGTTGCCATTATACCAGCAGGACTCTTGCGACCGACGCAAATCTAAAATGGGTCGGTCTAAATATTGGTAGCTACATGACTCATAGGTGTGGTTTGTGCGTAACATGCAACAAACCAATCAGCGCTTGTTCCATGGCGGATTGCTATTATAATGGCGGATTTGCCAGGCGCACACCAGGAGCGGTTCACAGCCGAGGAGATCGAACATTCTCGTCAGGGCCGTAAAAGACAAAGAAGTGACATTGTATGGGGATGGGAGCAACCCCACCCAAATTAGCGTTGGTTAAACAGGTGTATAATAATTTTGGTAAATGTGCAAGCTAGATTTATTCCTATTTTTCTCATATCTTCATGGACACCACAATATTTAATACCAGTAATATTTTTTCTTGTAATTATTTATGGTTTGCAAAATTGGGTAGATTAGAGAAGCAAAGTGTATGCGCTTTGTGCACAAGCTACATTATGGCCACGCATCCCATATGTCAGCAGGTCTTACAACAGAACCGAAAGAGAATACAATGCTGAATAAAGTCGTAGTTTTTGTTATTTCGGAGCAAAATGTATTTCAGATGCTAACTAATTCACTGATGTAATATGGACTACTTTGATGATGTCTCTATTTCCTTTCTGGACAAGGACAGCATACCGTGTATACATTTTCAATGCAGGGACCGAAAACTCTGTACCAGATCTAAAATATCTTAAAATGTGTTCCGAAGATGAACGGAGGTCTTACTGGCTTGGAACGACATGAGGGTGAGTCATTAATGACATAATTTAAATTTTTGAGTAAACTAACCCTTAAAGGATCTATTTTCGATATTGAAATCTGGCTCAACAAAATGGTATGAGTTTGGCTAGGATGTTTGTTAGTGATTCGATATAAAAACGTTAGTTTGAAAAAAAAAGTGAAAATGAAAACGGTTTCAAAATAGCTTTGGATAAAACATTGGCTAAATTAAAATGCATAGTATTGTAAAGGGAAAGTAAAGTTACTAATAAATAAAAATGATGCCACTATTTACTCACCTTAATGACATTTCCAAACACGCTTGCTTTTCTTACTTCCATGGAAGACAAAAGGTGAATATTTCAAAGAATATTTTATATTATGCTTTATAAAATATAGTAAAATTATATACATGTTTGCAATTATATATACATACATACATATATATATATATATATATATATATATATATATATATATATATATATACACATATATATATATATATACACATATATATATATATATACACATATATATATATATATATATACATACATATATATATATATATATATATAATGTATATTATGTAATAAAATCGTCAATGTACGTTAGCCATAAATATGCATGTGCTTAACATCGATAAAAGCTTAACATCGATAAAAGAGTTGTGCAGAGTTGTGCTGTCAGAGCAGGGAAACCAATAATACACAGCAAATATTTCAACCCCTCAGCATCAATGGTCAGCCAGTTGAACAAGTCAATGTTTTTAAATACCTTGGGACAGAGATGGACACATCTCTGTCTTTTCACAGCACGCAGACACTATGTATAAGAAAGCGAAGATTTTTAGAGATTTTAGTGTGAGCAAGGACATTGTAACTAGGGTCTACCGGTCACTTGTTGAATCCATATTCACTTTCAATATCTCACCCTGGTATAATGCCCTCATCGTCAAGCACAAAACCAAACTTGCACCAATAATAAATCAAGCCAGTAAGATAATAGGTTCCCCTCAAACTCTCTCAACTTCATACCCAGTCAGTATTGAGGAAAACCACTAAATCACACAGGATCCCACCCACCCCTTAACCAATCCTTTCAGTTAATGCCATCAGATCGACGCTACAGAGTCCCACTTGCAAAGAAAAACATACAAAAAATCTTTCATTCCCATGGCAATTAATAGTAGGTGAAAAACAGTATGTGGCAAAAAGAAGTATTTCTGAATTCACAGTATAAAAGAGTTGACAAAAAGTGACAAGTAGTATGACCTACTACTTCCGGTGAAGCTTATGAACTGTGCGTACGATCATGGACACTACTATCCCATGTGGCCACGGTAGAGGATTTGTGAATAGCAGTAAAGCGACGTAACTGATGCTGGTAGGTCACATGATAATTGGCAACATGGCGAATGTAGTACGTCTGAGATTATATTCAAAATAGGTACCAAGAAAGTATGCTATTTTAGACCAGCATACAAGAATGTGACGCATTCCATGGGAATAGCATGAAGATGAAGAGCCCATCAGTGCTCTTCTTCTTTTGCTGCTGACTCTGTATTGGGACGCAGCTAGAGGGCGCCGCCCCCCACTGAGCCCATTTATCAGCCACCATCAATAACTGCCCCATTCTGCAGAACCCCCTCTGTAAACCTCTCTCCCCCAACCCCACCTACTGCATGGGAACAGGCAGAGAACCCCCAAACCATCAATCACTCCCAGACAAACATCAGGGAGAGAAAGAAAGAGATCAGAGAGGGATTTTTAGACATGTAAAAGCAGCCACTGAAACAAGCATGTCTTAACATAAGAGTCAAGTGATGGCACTTCATGGGTGTGTAACTGTGTAAGCAAGGTGACATGTGTGTGGCTGGTTGCCATGACGTTCAGTCACATGGACTTGATCTCCCTGAGGAGATTTAGTTGATACACAGATCTCTATGGAACAGCACTGCACTGAATTCAACACCATCATCCTCTCTTTTCTTTTTTTTTCTCCAGAAAACTTCATTTTTAAGAGTCTTTTTCCAAAAGACAGATACCCAAAGGGTATTTCATTGTCCTATCTGGATGGGAGACGTGTTTCATCTGAAGTCAAACAGAGCTTCTGAGTCACTTTTATCTCTCTAGTTTTGGATAGGCCTATTTTGGTTTCATGCAAAATGCCTAAATTACTTTTTTGCCGATATCTTGCTATGTTAAAAAGTTGTTATTTTTCCCACTGATGTTCCAGAAATTTTTCAATTAAGGTGTCTTTTGATCATGAAATCTAATTGCTTTCACAATTTAATCATGGGAACTAATTGATCCCCTAAAGCAACCTGATGATTATTATAAACTAATGATTATCATTAAGATGTAGTGTCATTTACACAAATATTTTAGAATATGTATATAATTGTGTCCCTTCATTTTGATCCACATATGCTCATGCAATATACAGATATGTTATATGTTCATTTATATATATATATATATATATATATATATATATATATATATATATATATATATATATGTTCTAGAACCCAATTAAGGATTAGGATATTTTACTTCTACAGAGAGTACGTAGAGAGATCCTTCTATGCACCTTTACCCCCAACACATACCCCACCCCCCTTCTTGGGGTTGAGCTGTGGAGCCAGGCTGCTTTAAATGGGTGTAATTAGATGAGAAGATGAGCAGCATTCCTTCCTAAGGGTAGGGTGATTACAGGCCCTCTCTAGACTCCCTACAATTACCCACTCTATTCCAAACACACACACGGAGACACACACACAGACACACACACACACACAAAGGTTCTCACCCATCAACAAACTCTTCCACCTGATTACCACTCAGCAGAAGGACGTATAGAGGACGAGGCACACACACTAAGTCAAGCACTCAAAACTCAAAAATCCCAATTTTGGGGAGGTGAAGTGATCAGTCTGACCTCTGACCCCTGATGTCATCAGACACAAGCCTCAGGCAGTGATGGGGTAATGGCTAACATTTCAGAAACACCCCCAAATGTGGACCCTCTCAAAACTCCACCTCACCTTCATCTTAAACCATGGACAGACTCTTTCTTTGTCTTTCTTTCAATGTATCATATCACAGAGACTGTGGTAATTATAGAAAATGGCATGTTGAAAGAAACTCACTCGTTGTGGATAATAATGAAGACCAACCTGTGAGTCATTCAGTTTTATTCTGCGCTCCGAAGAGTCAAAGACTAAACATTACCTTTCAAACCTCACATTTCTGAAACATTCATAAATGCACTCTCTCACATGTATCAGTAAGATCCATAGGCTATCACAGATTCAATAATTTCCTAAAAATGAAGCGAATGATGTATTCCAATAGGTTGCATTAGACTCATTTTCTGATTCAGAGCCAGTGGCATGTGGATTGTTGAAATCCGCAAAAATGAAGACTACTGTACTATAGTCCTGTATCTTTTATGTGTCACTAACGGTTGTTTCTTTCTCTATCATCGTCTTTTTGGAGCAAAGTCAGCAAAAAATTGGTATTTGGTATTTTAGTTTATGGCGAAATTTGTAAACTTTTTAATCAGTCCATGCATTTCCAATTGAGCCATTCTTGCAGAATGAGGAAACATACAGTAGACCTTAGACACAGACTGATAATTGTATCATTTTATTAATACGTCGCTCTGTTTGGGGCTGGGTAGGGTTGTATATGGTGGGTGTGTAAAGTGCAATTTGCAAATGCAATTTAATGAGCAATCGCCTAGTTGGGTGCGAGAGTGAACATGTGAAATGCTACATCATCAGAATCCCAGTGTTGCCTTTGAAATTTTGTGGTGGCAACACATGTGACGATAGAAAGAAAGAAAGTAAGCTGTTAATATGGGTACGGAAACAAATATGCACCGCATACGCATTGCAAACAGAGTGTGTGTGAAACAAGCGTTATGAGGCACACATGCAAGCCAAGGTCTCTCGCTCTCTCCCTCTCTATCGTGCGCGCAACACGGTTTGGAGCAGTTTTTTCTGTCTCAGCATGCACGTTCACTCACTCTAGATTTCGGGAGATTTTAAATAATTTGCGTGCATCAGGGAGTGTCAATATGCGGGAGACTCCCGGCACTTCGGCGAGACTTGGGATGTCTGCAAACTGGTGCTTTTTTGAAGCATGAACGTTGTCAACATTTCTCACTGGAAATCAAAAAAACTTCCACACCTGCAACTTCAATGAAAGAGGAGGGGGTTCACATTCTGTCGACGGGTCTCCTGCATCTGCAGTCTCCTTGCTATCTTTTGAATGGCTTAGAGGAGGTTGACCATAAACTCGTAGCACTTCAACATGCGTGTTTTTTGCTGCTTGGAAAGCCAAACGGATGTTTCATGGGGCCGGGGGCGTGGCAGCATCGGCAATTTTAAAATAATTTCGATCGATTTCGATTTTAATTAATTTCGAATCGTTTTCGATTTAAAATCGAAATGATGACACCCTTAGAAAGAACACAACTAAAGCCAAAAACCCAACAAAATCCAAATAAAAACAATCAACACAAGACAAAAAACGGGGAATGAAAAAGAGCAAACATCAGTGGGCTAGTGAGACATTTGTACTGTATCTGTGACTGGGTTCTCTAGAGAGGGATCCGATTAGATGTACCTTCCAGCAAAATGACATCAGGACTCAAGAGAAAGATATGGAGAAAAGACTGAGGCGACAAAGAACATGAGATAGAGGGGTAGGGGAATTTACCTGAGCAACTCGGGAGGATATGAAAGTGTGCTGCGGCTAATCCTAAGAAAGAAAGTCAGAAGCCTGAAATTAAAGATATAGTTTGGACACCAGACTGAGAAAGAGGTCAATTGTTTAAGTATCCAAGGAAAAGGGGGAACAGCGGAGACAGAATAATGCAGTCTGCAAAGAAGGAGGAGGACAGAACCAGGAAGAGGGAGGGAATGAAAACATGTGTGCCGTGTCTAAGTAACCATGGGAAAGGCTGGAGCATGGAAAGAAAGAGCAAGCGGCGAGACAGAAAGAGAAAGCAAGAGGAAAATAAAGAGACAAGGTATTAACCCAATTCCCTGAATGAGTTTAGTGCAGCCAGGTGTATGTTGGGCCGTTGTTGTCTCTGGCTTTGAGCTGTCCTCAAGAAATTTGTTGTGACAGCCCTGCATCTCTTGACAAAATGCTTTAGCAATGCAGCACCACTGTCATGTTAATGAAGACATGTGAAGACATGCAAAGCCGGCAACCAGTTGACACATTGCGATGGACTAACTAACACTCATCGATATATGCACAGATGCACAGCGTTAAGAATAGATAGCCGACTGAAGCTCGCTGATGAGCCGAACACAATGCTGTATCACTCCCGTATCCCACGAACATAACAGATGCTGAAAGACTGGCATGATCACTCATGCCTGTGAATGGATGGGATGTGATATATTGGCTGTAAACAGCCAGACACACACAGACATTCACACATGCACACACGGACGAGCATGCAAGCAAGGGGATTGGCGTCACCCGGCTCTGTCATTGCGTCCCCTTGCATCAGAGTGCTCCCCTGGTGCTCGCTCAGGCAAGAACAGGTACAAAGAGCACCAACAGGGCTCCTCGCTGAAACACAACATACACACACACACAGTTAAGATGGAAAGAAGCTTCGAGTTGGAGCCAGAGGGTGGAATTAGCAGCCAGACACAAAGTTAATCTAAGAAAAAGAAAGATAGATACATTTGATAGAGTGAGCAAGACAGAAGGTAAAATTGGAGCGGTTCATCGATCTCCAGACCCTACTTTGACTTTGGCTAAGTGAATGTGTCTTGTGCTTAGATTACCAAAGCTTAATGCTGTTTACATGCTTTATCTACCCTGCTTTTTGCTCTTTCCTACTGATTTTCTTTTCCTCCATCCCACTATCCATCTAATAGAACTTATTTAACCTCTCACCCTCAAACCCCTCATAACCTTTCATTTTCCCTTGCACTCACCTTGTAGGTAGACAGCACAGGATTCCTGTCCTCCATCTCCATTAAAACAACAGTAAAAAAGCTCTTAAAGGCTATAATGTCTCGCACTCACATTACTGGTTGTTTTCCCAGTCTAGTGACTCAGCACTCCGTTTTAAATTATTCAAAAACAGCCACTGGCATGCTGATGGTATTTTTACTATGAGCAGACATGAGTGAGTCTGAACATGTTTTGACATTGCTAGGTTGTAACAGGTCAATTAAAATATGAGATTCTAATTAAAATATACACAGTGGAAAAAATTATTATATAAATTTGTCAATAGTCTGTCTTTTCATTAGAAAGAGCCGTATTATCTACGGTATTTCAAATATGGCCAACCCTAAATGGCACATAAAATGGACAAATTAGGATGCACAATTTTACACAATACTTTACAATATTTGGTCCCACTTTATATTAAGTGGCTTTAAGTACTATGTACTTACATTGAAATTAATAATTTGATACAATGGACTTATTGTGTACATACATATTTTTACATTGTACTTATATTTTGAAAATACCAACATGTAATTACATTTGTAATTACACAGTTGACCCTTCCCTCACACCTTAACCTAGCCTTAAACCTACCCAAACCACCACACCTGACCCTAACCTTACCCGTATCACATCTCAATAGCAGCAAAAGTGTTTTACAATACAACAGGACCACAATAATACATTATACTTATTTTTCGATGTAAGTACATAGTACTTAAAGCCACTTTAAAGTGGGACCCAATATTTTTATGGCGGTCTTAATTTCTTCATTTTCAAATGAGCTTTTATTTTTATGTGGAAAACAAGCAGACAGTCCTTAGTTGATAACAGATTTGATTTGTTTAAAAAATCTTTGTGATTTGATAATCCCACTAAGCCCTATTGGGATTTCAAAAATTTCAATTAACTGTCCAGCCCTGAGACAAACTCTAGATGGACACTGTAAATGTCAGTTAGACAGTCTCTAAGGGTGTGTGTTGTTCACCCTTGGCATGTTTGGTTCGATTAAAACAAACCCTGGTGTGATTGATCTGTTAGTGCGGTTCAATTGAATAACTGTGAACGCTGCCATCCGAACCCTAGTGCGCACCAATCGAACGGACGAGACCAAAAGATGGGTCTTTGGTCAGTGTTGCGTTAATATTCCATTCTAACCTCACCAAAGTTATCAGAACCAAAAAAATATAAATGAAACAAAAACAGTGCTTGCCAGTTTTGACATTTACATTTTATAAGCTCTTCGCAAGTTCTCAGCTGCATGGTCAGAATACGACCATATGTAGGCTACGCACATACAACAAGCAAATGTAGATTCTTCTTTTTTTTTGGTCTGGACTGAACAAACTTAGTGAACCAAACTACAAGTGTGAACACCTTAAATAAGTGTTTCTTGGCCAGAATAAACTGCATGTGGACCAGTTAATATGCTGAAATTCAAAGTCTGACTAAATGGGAAACTCTGAAGAATGAAGAATATGCTTGAAATGTAATCAGCTTCCAAATATCAGTCAGTCATTTGATGTGTCATGACTTTGACTTTAACTCCTTTGACTAACTACATTTTGGCACCATGGTTTGATCAATTTAGTTTGAAACTGTTATATTGCATTATTAATTGAAAGAGCATTATCAGGGGTCCTGTCAAACAAAAGCCCTCCACTTGACATACAACAAACTGTAGGTTGTGTGAAATCAAAGCTGCACTGCAGTGATTGACAGAAAGTGACAGTGTGTTACTGGGAGCTGTGGTCAAGAAAGACTGGTCCTGTCACATGTCCAGAGCCCTGGGCTTGAATGTTTTCCTCTCTGATGCCGAGACAGAGTGACTAAGCGCGACGAGCCCCCATGCCTTCTATGACGTTAACAAGCAATGACGTTCCCTTTCTCTTTCTCCTGTTCTTCATCTGCTCTTCCCCTCCTTCACAGTGTCCTTTTCTACACTCTTTTTTTTACTCAGCCAGGGCACTGAGCGAGGAGTCGCTGTAACAGTGGCAGTGCTTTGGAGAGCATTGGTTCAAACAATTATGCTGTGCATGTAACCACAACTCTGTATGATTGTATTTTTGTTGTGTTTGCAAACAGGGCAATAATACCTGAAGAAAACATCAGTTAGCATTCCTCTTCATCTCATTAAGGGCCAATCACAATTCTACCCCTTACCCATTCGTCTACCCCTAACCCTTCTCCATACCCTTGAAACAGAGTGGCAATTTTCCCTAAGAAATGGGACACCACTACTACTGTCCTTCTGATAAAAAGAAAAAAAAAAAAAAAGAAAAAAGATGCATCACAGTTTTCACACAGAAGACCGAAGTAATGGATGGTGAAAATCTGAGCGATTATTGTTAACTAGAACCACAAAAAAATTGTTATGTCAAACTAAATGAATATCAACTGAAATAAATATATAAAAAAACTGAAACTTTTTTAAGCTAGTTTCCAACACAACATTTCTCATAGTTAGCTAATTAAAATGATATAGATCAGGGATGGGGAGTAACGGAATACATGTAACGGCGTTATGTAATTAGGATACAAAAATCCAGTAACTGTAATTCGTTACAGTTACATGAAAAAACTAAGTAATCAGATTACAGTTACTTTTTGAAAAAGGAGGTGATACTTTCAGGATTACAATGGTTTCATTTAAAACGAAGTAAATCTGTATTTTGGCATAATAACACAGACTCGCGACCATAGACTGTAAAAGCTCGCAACACGAGTCACGTGTGCCACTTATATAGATATATAGACATTAAAAGACGAAAACAAATGAAAAGTTACAAAACACAACAAAATTACTACACCTTTCAAAATAAAGAGAAAACAGTAAATATAAACAAAAAAATCTAATTCAAATTATTACCAAAACTAAAACGGTATATCAACGATAATAAGACTTCTGCTGTGTCCGAAATCTCCACTCAAACCACTACTTCCTACTCCCTACATAGTAGAGCACTATATAGTGAGCTCACCGGCATAATAGAAGCACCACTTTCAGACACTACTCGATCGTCTCTCGGCACCGTTGATTATGTTATTGCTGTCGCCCGTCCGTCTTTTTTACGAATCAGCGCAATGCATGATGGTATGTAGGGCTGGGATACATAGAGTGGACTATATACGGTATAATAATCATCACTATACATTCGGACAGCACAACAAAAATGGCGAGCTCACTATATAGTCCACTATATCAGTGAGTAGTGGGAAATTTCGGACACAGCCTTCAGCTTTGCCATAACAGGAATAAATACAATTTTAAATGTATAAATAATAAATCTTCTCAATCCCAATCTTTTGATGGAGAATTGAGAAACATGTTTTCTACAACCAGGTGATGTAGATGGTGTAGTTAGGACATCTAACAACAAGTGCAAATGAGGTCATGCTAACCCGCCAAACTGTGACCCCTTTGGTACAGACATCTTCTCAGATTAAGATCCAAGGAATTTAAGTGTTTCAATTTGTTGTTTGCAAAGTTTTCTTTTACAAATATGCATCATTATAGTGTGCATCATAGCACACTTTGACATGCTGCATGGATGTCTCATGCTGTCTCTGTGTCAGCTGTTTGTATGCAGCAGTGTTCTCTAGATAGCACGGCTGCATAAGGACACTGTCTCCAGAGCAGAGAGGGGTGGAGTGGGCCTTTCCGTGGTCCCACACTGCATGCAGGCAAGCCCAGAGCTATGTGGCTCCCATTAGGATGATAAAGAGACCTCTCATCAGCTCAGTCCCTCTGGCCAAAAGCTGACATAAGATTTACCTTCAAAACCTTTGTATAAGCCAAACAGGCTGCCGAGTGACTGAACAGATGGAGATAGAGGGGAAAAAAGTCGGCGGACTGTACCTCATGGCCATATTTATTATATTTCTAAGCTTGTAGTCTAGATTTCTTAGGCTGAAGTGTAATAGAGGAGCCTTTTAGTACAACAGCACTATGGCCAGGGCTTTGAATGTAGAGGGTAAATCAATAGAAAGACTGGAAGACAGATGGATGGGGAGATGCTGTGTGGACAGATAGAGTAAAATAATGAGGAAAAGGGAAGAGAAAAATGATGTAGGTTGAATCTGACCTGCATAAAAAAGAATACTATTGATTATTACTAAATTAGAGCAGGGCAGACTATGAGCACAAAGTTTTAAAAGAGTTCAAGACTAGGCTGAACATAGACTTAAGGAGATAGTTGAAATGATAATAAAAAGCTTGTTTTTAATTTACTCATCTTCATGTCATTACAAACTTTCTTCTGTGAAATGCAAAAATAATTTAAATGCAATTACTATGAAATTGTGTTTTTATCCATACAATGGAAGTCAACAGGAACAGAAAACTGTTTAGTTCCCAATATTCTTCAAAATTTCATTTTTGTTCCACCGAAGAAAGTCGTCTTTTTAAAATGCAAAAAAAAAGTTGTTTTTTTTTTTATATAAATGAATGAATCATTCTTTTGAGTCAAAGCATTTCAATGCACTGGTTGATCCCGTTCATCAGTCTAGATGATTCGTTCATGAATTGCATTGATCTGTTCGACTGAACTGTTGAGTCGTTCAACCTGTTCGACACTGACTGAATCAACTATCCAGTAGTAGTTACAGTAACATCTCATCAATTTGATTATCAGTGAATGATGGCTTAAATGTAGCTTCTCATTTAAAGTTATACAATGGCTTCAGAAGAACTGCTTCTAAAGCAGAAATTAGTGACTTTTATGATGCTTTCGTGCCCTTTTGAAGCTTGAAAGCTCCATTCCTCATTCATGAAGAAAGAAAGTGGTTTAGATTAGAACAAAATGATGGTGACTGGGTGAGTAAATAAGACATTTTTGGGTGAACTATCCCTTTAAACAAAGGCAAACACAATTAGAGCAGGCCAGCCAGCTTAGACTAGAGGACAGAGACAAATGACATGAGGTGCTTTAGACAAATCACTTTATCTACAAGTGTGTCGTTACAGACAAATCCGTGCGGATTCCACAGCAACACGGTGACCGTTACTAAAACCAAAATCTGAGAGGGTGGGTAAATCCACTTACAAATGTCATTAACATGAGCAAAGGCAACATATGGGGGCTCTAACGGATGATGTCATGGGACGGGTGGTCTACAGGAGCAGAGGAGAAAACAATGCCACCCATCCCCTCACTGAAAGAGACCTCCACCCTCCTGAAACCCCAGATTATTGCAGTCAATCATAAAAGATTATCTTTCCACGAGCGCCTATAATCGCTTTGTGAAATCAGAGCAAAATCACATGCAAGCCAAAAACTGTTTTTCCAGTAAAAGCTTTAGAGAAAAACAATGTATGCGAAATAACAGTTTCTGAGGTACGTCAACAGCACTCTCATAACATGTGAAGAGGTTACATAAAATGTAGAATTCACACGCACCAGAGAATAGAAAAACCAATATATGAGTCTACAATAATTTCCATATACACACCGCAACTGGCGTGCACACACATCCTCTCACACACCCACGCTCTCAAACCAATATAATATCCAAGTGTCCCTGAGGGATGCTCTCAAACCTTTTAGGGCCAATGAACCTGCTATTTCAGTGGAATGGGCGTGTGTTTTTTGAAAGTGCTTGTTTGCTATTAAGAGAAAAGCCTGTCATATGAATGTTACATATCTCAGGGGTCTTGTATTAACTGACTCTTCACACTTAGGCTTCTGAAACAATGCCCGAGACAACTACAAAAGACCTGAGTGGACCTTTGGCCATAGGACAACTCTGAAAAGACATGAAAGGTTATTGCACAGGTAAGAATGGTCAATAAAAGTTTCACAATGCAGATACAAATGGATGGATGGGGGTAAATGAGGTGTGGTCAGAGTAATCATGCCTGACCCTTTAATAGTTCCAGTCTCATTTATGGCACTTTTCCATTACCAGCTCGACTCAACTCGAACTCGCCTTTCGCTCCGTTTTCCATTGCATTCCATTCCTTTCGTTCCTCGTTGCCCTATCAAGCTCTCGCTGGATCCTCTATTCGGCAACCAAACAAAGGAAAGTCTACACCTCCTCGTTTGACCACGGCATATTCTTCCGAGTTGCCATAATAATAGTTGTAAGTTTAGTAACTATCTCTGGCCAAACTATTTAAAAATTGTGGGGATATTCTGGATACTCCATCTGGCGCGTGCAATGATGACACAGTGAATGATGACGATTCTCTCTGACCAATCAGCAGTCGGCATTGTTTTCACGTCACATTTTAGTACTGGCTAAGCTCCGCCTTTTGGCTAACTTTTACACAGTGGAAAACCAAACAAAGGCGAGCCGAGCCGAGTCGAGTTTGTACTGTGTAGTGGAAAAGCGCCATTACACTACTGTCCAGAAGTTAGTGGTAATTTTTTAAAGGAAATTAATACTTTAATAAATTAATACATTTATTCAGCAAGGATGCATGAAATTGATCAAAAGTGACATTTAGACATTTACACTGTTACAAGACATTTAAACATCACTTAAATTCTATTCTTTGACGGGGTTTCTATCTAAAGAGTCCAGAAAAATCAGCTTTACCATCATAAGAAGTATAAAAAACTTCAAAAACATTACCACCCCTTAACATTTTGAACAGCAGTGTATAGAGCACATCTAACCAGTACTAATAATGTGTGGATTGCAGAACTGACCAACAGACCTGATGGAATTTAGTTTGTACATAACAGTTTTTATTTTGATTATTAACTTAGATAGACAAGTAGCAACATAAATGTTTAACAATTAATAACTAAGCCGGCATTAACAGGATCATTAAACTGCACTGAACCACTGCCACAATCCCACAAGACAATACAAGGAACAAGAAAAACTAAAATAACAAGCATATAAGATTCAATAACAGCTCCTTGATATATTAATAGCCACACCATGAAAATAAAACCATTAAATGGATGAAAAAGATGAACAAAGTAGTAAATACTATATTTTCAACACATTGGTAGGTCTCCTGGCTTTATACCTCAGGGTATTTAACCTAAGCTGAATAGTTACTCAGTAGACGTGACAGTTTCGCTGGAGAAACCTGAGGTTAAGCGTCCTGCTCAAAGGGTAAATTTGTAATAGCGTTCTCTTAATAATTGCCAGTTCCCAGGTCACCTCAGCCTGGGATCAAACCTGTAAAAGAACCTCACCATTTAGCTACAAATGTCCTCTGCATGACAATAGTACATTGCATTTTTTATTAATCATGAATTTCATTTACAAGGTCACACATAAAACATTTTAATTTACTTGCAATGTGTGTGAACGGAGTTGATTTTAATGAGGTATTTTAATTGTAAATTTGGAAACAATTGTTTAAACCCAAATGTTGCTGGTTCGATTCCAGTACCAGCAGGAAATGACTGAGGTGCCCTTGAGAAAGGCACCTAACCCCTAATTGCTCCCCGGGTGCCACAGCATAATGGCTGGCCACTGCTCCGGTGTGTGTGTGTTCACTACTCACTAATCTGCTCCTAATGTGTGTGATAACTTAGATGGGTTAAATGCAGAAGACAAATTCCAAATATGGGTTACCATACTTGACATTCGCACGTCACTTTAGCTTTTAAAACATACCTTAAAAAATGGGGTAAAGCTTTTTTAGCAACTAACCAAGAATCAATGATATCTTCAGGGAAATAAACAATCTAAACAAAATTAACAAAAAAATGTCTGGGGGCTCATTCAAAAAACACAGTACAGCGCATTTCTGCTGAATTAAAAATATAAATACTTTTTAAAATCTTTTCATTTTTATCACTGCACATAAACACTTTTGACCATTTAATGTACCATGGAGTACACCAGTCAGCCTTTAATGCAGTGAAGTACTTAAAAAGTCTATGAAGCACTTAAATAATATTACACCTCTGTATTTGAATGTAGTTTAAGTGGTTATATTTTAACCTAGAAAGTTTAACACCACAAGTCACTTGCATTGACATGGAGCATGTCAAGTGCTATATATTTAATAAGTACAGCATGTACAGTGAAAAACTAAATTTCTCCCTATTGCACAATTTAAATCAAGTTTTATCTTCTGCACGACATTCGACATACACTTCTTGTTGTATATTAATGTTCTTAGTTAACTTTTATGAAGTAAAATATTCAACGACTGGTTGAAGAGAGTCCGCATCCACTGCGACTCATGCATACTTAAAATCTATCCCAGAAGTTTAAAATGAGAGAGGCCGTTCCGAGTCATGCTCTAATCTCACTGTACCATGAAATGCAATTCAAAAACATCACGTGAGAAAAAAAGAGAGAGTGTGAGCGGGGAAAGGAATGATAAACAGACAGACATTGCATGAGATTGCCATCAGCACACTGATCTAGACGAGAGAAAAATAGAGCGAAAACACACAGAAGAAGTGCAAGAAAATTGGATAACATCACCAATATGCTCAAGTTGGGAAGCTCATATTAAAAGAAGTGGTGACCAATTACCTGTCAGCACCCTAAAATCTTCCAGCTCATAATCTAATTGTGCACTGTTTAGCCTAGCCCATCAGATCCTCTCAGGCGGTCCCTGGAGGAGGGAAGAATAATGAAATGTACACGCAGCCCGAGTCGGGCCCTGGCTGAGAGGAAGCTAGTGTAAACACACAGCAACCCCCTCAATCTCCCACATATGAGCAATAAAACCAATTCTAATATGAGGTTTGGTGCATGCTTTCATTTGTTTAGCTTTGGTGAGAAAGTCTCCAAAGTCTCCTCTCTCTGTATCTCTCTATGCCAGGGGCTGAACACCTCAACGCTCACATTTGCAGCAGCTCTCTGCCTTCTTTTCTTGTTTCATAATTCATCTTAAACAAGGGGGGGGGGCAACAAGAGGATACTAAGAGCAAACCCCATCTTTCAGGAGACTATGTTAGAGAAAGTGGAAGAGGACAGTGTATGTGTCTGTCTGTTTTAAAGATGCAATTACATAACACCAGGTGCCCAGGTCCCAACAGCTCCACAAGTCCCCTGAATGACACAATACTTAACCTTCATTGAATAATTGATGTAATTCTTAATCTCAGACAGACAGATTATTTTGGCTTGCAGCGGGACTGGTCCTTATTGCAGCTTCAAATCCACCTTTTGGCCAATCAATTTCAATAATGTTTTTAGAGATTAGTAATTACTGATTACTGAAAAAGGATTTGTTTTTAAAAAAAATATTGTACTCAACAAAATGATTTCTTGCAGAAATGTTACACACAACTAAATAACTAAATTGTATGTATTATTTTACACTACCATTTGATTGGGATCAGTGGCATGCAATTTTCATTTCATTTTTAATTAAATATTCTATTCAGCAAGGATACATTAAATTAATTGAAACTGATGGTAAAAATATTTATGCTACGAAAGACTACGTAAATTCAAAGAATCCTGAAAAAAAATCACATCACATTTTCCACATATTTAAAAAATATCTGTATAACACAACCTTGATAATAAAAATAAATATCTCTAGGATCATGTGACTGAAAATACACTCCATCATAGGAATACGTTAAGACAATCTCCTGAACTCCAAACTGAATGTCAGAATGGGAAAGAAAGGTGATTTAAACTATTTTGAGCTTGGCATGGTTGTTGGTACCAAATGAGTATTTCACAATCTGCTCAGTTACTGGGATTTTCACGCACAACCATTTCTAGGGTTTACAAAAAAATGGTGTGAAAAGGGAAAAAACATCCAGCATGCTGCAGTACTGTGGGCAAAAATGCCTTGTTGATGCTAGAGGTCAGAGGAGAATAAGCCGACTGATTCAAGCTGATAGAAGAGCAACTTCGACTGAAATAACCACTTGTTACAACCGAGGTATGCAGCAAAGCATTTGTGAAGCCACAACACGCACAACCTTGAGGCGGATGGGCTACAACAGCAGAAGACCCCACCGGTACCACTCATCTCCACTACAAATAGGAAAAAGAGGCTACAATTTGCAAGAGCTCACCAAAATTGGACAGTTGAAGACTGGAAAAATGTTGTCTGGTCTTGATGAGTCTCGATTTCTGTTGAGACATTCAGATGGCAGAGTCAGAATTCGGCATAAACAGAATGAGAACATGGATCCATCATGCCTTGTTACCACTGTGCAGGCTAGTGGTGGTGGTGTAATGGTGTGAGGGATGTTTTCTTGGCACACTTTAGGGCCCTTAGTGCCAATTGGGCATCGTTTAAATGCCACGGCCTACCTGGGCATTGTTTCTGACCATGTCCATCAGAATCATATCACAATAATTTAATTGAATTTAAATTGTGAAATTTGTGTGGCAATAATAAAAACATGTATCATATCACCAGTCAGTGTACCATGCAAAAATTGTGTTGTCACTAAACTTAATACAAATCTGTTAGCAAATGTTTTGACAATCGCACAATACACTTAATGTGATGCAAGTTTTTTTTAGTTTTAGTTTTTTTTTTTTACATCCCCCATTTTATGTCATGTTATCACTATTTACAATGGCAGGGCCTTTCATCTTGTCTTTGTGGCTTGTTGTTTTTGATTGCACTTTAACCCCAACGGCGAAATCCAGATCAAATCCAAGAAGGGGATATCAAAACATAATAATGTTAAAACGTGTTTTGAACAATTTCTTTGTCATCTGCAGATTGATTATAAGTAGTGGTTGGGGCCCATATCACCCAGCCCTATATATAAAACCACACTTCCATGACTGTTTGAACCCTTTATCCTATTCTGGTCAATATTAATTCATTTAGACATGAAGAGATTGTCTGACAAAAATGCAAAGCTATAGAATGTCTATACAGAAAACACACCACAAACAAAGTACAGACTGTGATCAGAACTTCTATCAGTTCAGAAAAACAAACAAACAAAAAAACACTTTATTTCACAGAATATACCGTTTTGTCCAAGGACATAGCTAACTTGCAGCTAAATGCCTTAAAACTCTAATGACTAATCTAGGGACTCTAGTTTTCTTCAGAAGTGCTCATTGTATCAACTTCACTGAAGATCATTCCAGATCTGAAAAAAAAAATTGTTTGCAGTCTGCACACTTACATAAGTTGCATTGCGCCAAACAATTAGACTTGAACTGGGTTGGCATTTTTGTGCACATTATGCATCAAGCGGCCAGACTGTAATCCTTGGTGTGTTTTTTGCCTCTGAGTCAGTACATAAACAAAAAGAGGGCAGTTCAGGCCAAGTATGCCGAAATAATCAGCAGAGAAAATATGCTGAAGGGGAATATGTATGACAAAATGACAGAGCTCATCAAGTAATGTTCTCAAAATTGGCTTGTTCCCACTCAATCTCAGTCTCTTCGATCTCCCTGTGGGCATGCTAAAACATTCACACGAACAAAAGCACAAACATTACAACGAAGAAATCAATTGCGGTGTGTCACCGTCGATGATGAAGGGATGAATACATGTGCTGTAAAATGATGTAGTTTGCTTATATCATCACTTTGATGTCATGTTCTTGTTTTGGTCAGTGGCAAAGCATTTTAATCAATTTTCTATTAGAGTAACATGGTCGGTACGAGCGTGAGTTGGGAACAGGCCCGGCCCTAAAAATAATACAGAATCTAATCTGAGTTATGGTTCAAAGAGATTAGGGATCCATAATCCTTTGAATAAACAGGGAGGGAAAAGTGAGCATGAAAAAAAAGCTTAGGTGGGGGGTTGAATTCCCTCCTGCGGACACCATTTGATAATAAGTCTGTGTAGGTCTTTTGAGATGGACAACACCATTTCATCAAAACCACACTAATCCCTTTGCAATTCCTCTCTCTCTTCTGTGAGTCCCCTCTATCCCACCCTCCATTCCCGTTGGCCATCCAGCTCTCTCTCTTCAGCCTCAAAGCAAATCTGAAAGCCAGGACTGAAAATCCTCTAGTGACCGAGTCTGAACCAGTTAGCTAAACCTACTCTCACCAGGGCTGTGATCCAACAAAACAGTCAGAGAAAACCTGAAACTTCAAGAGTGACCTGATTACAGGAGGAGTAAATGAGAGAATTTCATCCAAAAATCCCAAATCCTGTCATCATTTACTCACCATCATATCGTTCTAGAGTCCGAACCGATAAAGGATTTTGAAGACCTATACCGATACAAATATTTTGGGGTTTTAAAATCCGATATGCCGATATATCGGCCAATATTTATTTATTTTTTTTCAGAAACGCACAACAAAACATCAACAGATTTCCCAAACATAGTTATTTGTAGTCATTTATGAGTTTTAACTAAAATAATATGATTTTAAAAAGGGATTATTTATTTAGGCAGAAAAAGTTCAATGGGGTTTCCAAGCTCATTAATGTTAACGTTCAGTGGTCTTCCACTGATGATAGTGGCATTAGCTAGCTTTGTGGTTAGCTAGTCTATGATGAGCCATAATTTAGCAATAGATTACGTCATACTACAAATTGTAAAACATAAATTTTCAATATAACAGGCCAAAGAGAGATGATTGAAGCGTATTTCATCCGTTTTAATTGTATTTTTGAAATATTCATTTATCGGCCATTATAACTGCCGATACCGATATTTTGGAAAATGCCTAATATCGGCCGATAATATGGGCCGGCCGATATATCGGTCTGGCTCTATATTCGTTCCAAACCTGTATGACTTTCTTTTTCATTTGGAACACAAAAGAAGATATTTAAAAACCTCTCAGTGTTCATACAATAGATGTCTGAATGAATGTACAAACACATTTGAAACAGTCTTCAAAATATATTTTTTGTTCCACAGGTCTGAAACAAAACAAGCGTGGATAAATGACAATTTTGTGTAAAGTTTCATTTTAAGATATGGCTATTGAAAAGCGAATGGGATGGGCATATACTCTTAAATAAAGGTTCTTTATTGGCTGTAATGGTTCATGAAGAAACTTTAACATCCATGGAACTTTTCCATTCGACAAAAGGTTGTTGATATTGGAAAAAGGTTCTTTGGAAGTTTGGATTATTAAAATGTTCTTCACACAAAGAAAATGATTCTGTGTTTAAGAACTGTGGTTCTTTAGGGAACCAAAAATATCTGAGTATAGAAATTAAAAATAGGGGAAACATTGGGCATAGTGATTGCGCTGCACCCTGGTGTGAATGGTGTTTAAGTCAGCAAAAAGGGGGAACCCACACTGTAAAAACGATTGCTGCCTTACATTTTAAAGTTCATGGAGTTCAACTTGGCTTTTAAGTCATTTTAACTTAAATTACTTAAAAAATTAGTTGAGTCTTGTATAACTTATCATTATTATTTGTTTTATTTAATTTATAACTTATTTTAAATTACAACATTATGAAATATACATATAAATATAAAAATTCTGATCTGTACTGCCAGTAAGATTTTTCACACATGCACATAAAAATGCCATTAAGATGTGCATGACGATATTTTATCTGCTATAGCTGCAAAATTAAATCAACCCGTTCCTCTGTTTCATATATCTATCTGTCTTTTGTTCAAAATCTTTTTTTTCCCTGAAGCCTTTGTTTTTTGACCTTTTGATGAATTGTGGTGAACCACCATTCGAGCATACATGACATCAAAGCCTCTTAAATCTCACAGAAGACTGCAGTCTGACATTATTATAATTATAGGCTAGTTAGACTGGAAAATACTGTCATAATAATATAATATATTAGGTATAATACCATATACCTTACATAAAGTATACAAAGACATACCATTATTTATTCTGTTGCACTCGCCTCTCATAAGTTATTGGAACGTAAAGTACACAGTAATAAAGTTTGTAACTTTTTTTTGGTTGCAGCATTTGTTCTTAAGACAGAATGTAGCTAGTAGGTTGTATGCTCTCAGTAAAACAATGGCTGGATAGTCACAAACTGTGAATTTCACCCTCAGTGACCAAACAGCAGCTTTTAAAAATGTGAGCAGAAGTTGTGTTGAAATGCTGTGAATTTCAGTTCATCCTTCATTTTAATGCGGTATAAAATAAGTTTCCATTTAATACAAAACTACTCATCACGAATGGCATCACAGATATTTGATATGTAAATAACCTTCCAAAACTGTATTTGAAATGAATCAGGAGCAATTAAAAAATATTGACACAAACATGAGAAATGACATTATGATTCTATTTGACATGCACAACATAGATGCACACAGAAGCGTGCTGCAGGACAGATTTGTGTTGAAAAGCCACTAACAAATTTATTCACAATGCTCTCTCTCTCTCAAGATGATGCTGCAACCAAAAAAGTTACAAACTTTATTACTATGTACTTTACGTTCCAATAACTTACTGTATGAGAGGCGTGTGCAACAGAATAAATAATGGTATGCCTTTGTATACTCTTCTCTCTCTCTCTCTCTCTCTCTCTCTCTCTCTCTTAAAATGTAACTACCAAGTGTAAATATTATAAATATATGTCTAGAGGATTGAACTATATTGGGTAAAACATAAGCTTATTGATACAATTCAATCAATCTGCTGTTTTATTTCAACAGTACTCCTGATTGCAGGCTTCCGTAAACAACTAAGTTTAAAGGTGCAAAGCAAAAATATTTAGTAATGAGTGAGTTGTAACTTAGTGCCACTTTATGTCAAAACTAGGTTAAGTTGTAACTTGAGCAGTGTTGGTGCAACCAGCCCCTGTAGACCTCAGCACAGTATATAAAAAGACTAGAATATGTTGTTTCCCAGTCTCTGTGTTGGTAAATTTACTGCACAAGAACTTATCTCATGTTAAATGTTAATTCAAACTCTCAAGATGATATTAAACCAATCAATTTAGGAAACATATTTAGGAAAAATGTTCAGGAATAACTGTATCTGTTAGCGTTGTCAATATTATCATTATTTCGATATGTATCGATATAGAAATATCTGAAACTGCTCCAATACTTCTTTTCCACTGTATCGATACACTCATACCAGCAGAACATTCTAGCTCTCTCCAATGGTGAAATGACACACACCCGCCTCCTCTCAATCACTCGTCTCATTCGCTCCGGTTGAATAGTGCTTGTATTACGCATAATTGTATTAATTCCCGAAGTTTCGCTCTCACACCAAAAGTGTCTCAGGTAAAAGCAGTAAGTTTTGGAACATTGAGAGAACACGTTGTGTAACAGTATATTGGGTCCGTGCATTGCTCTTAAAGTGACAGCAGCCTAAAAAACCTGCTGCTGTCTGTTAATACAAATAGACAAATAGAAAATAACTTACTGATCATTAGGGTTGGGTATTGAGAATCGAGTATCCGACTTGAAACCCGGGACTAACTTTTAGTTTTTCCCGGAATCGTTCAAAAGTTAAAATTTCAATTCCTAGTTTCGATATTCACAGTCGGTCAACCGGAAGAAGAAACCGCTGAACAACACCAACGAAGAAGCGTCTACCGGAAGTGTTGGCATAAATGTGCGAGTCGAACATGAGTAACTTACATCGGCGGTCCAAAGTGTGGCTTCGCTTTGCTAAAATAACGAAATCTCGGCAAAATGCAACATTTGTGACAAAAGGAGTATTTCCTTCAGAAAGATCGTTGGTTAGCAAGGTTATCTAAACTTTTTTTGACCCTGCCTCTTAAAATAATTCAGAAATCGAGAATCGTTAGGAACCGGAATCGAAACAAGGAATCAGAAATCAGAATCGTTCAAATTCAAAAGATACCCAACCCTACTGATCATTAATCTGTGTTCTTGCATATGGCAGTTTTCCCCATGGTATTGGAAATGGTATCAAACATATTTTTTTAAGGTTTCATATCCAAGTTGGAAATTCCACCATCGTGACAAAAGTAGTATATCTCATACTTTACAACCTCAGAGCCACTTGCCCTAAGTTTCTGAATACTCAAATGCATCATTGATATGTAAATCATATTTTATAGTTAGAAATCCAAGTAGTTCGTAATTTTGCAGCTCAGTTTCAGTAGCTTGTCCTCTTGGGGAGGATGTTTTGGGTAATAAATGTTATAATATTTTTCACATGTACATCTCAAACTTGAAATTCACATTTTTGGAGTACTATTGCTGATCTATAAAACATCGTCATTGTACATATTTTATTTATTCTGTCTCTGCCTTTGTCCAGTCTTTAACTTGATTTTCAACAAGCCAATTTCAGACATCACGAATTCTGTTAGTAAAAGAGTAACAATAATTTATAATTAGTGCTAATATAAACCACCAAAACTAGATTGAAAATAGAATTAAGCACACAGACTATTCAAAAGAGAAGCAGTCTCAAGGTTCAGATTGATCAAACGAGTCAGACGACTCTTTTTATGTCCTCTGAGGTATTTAAGGCTGTATCTCTGTCATGGGGTGCGACAGACACCCTTATCCAGGACGTCTCTGTGTAATTACATGCGAGAGGACTGTCATTTCAACACTGCTCCCCTCACTAGATGAAAGACAGGTAAGACATAGTCATGTAATTGGCCCTCTCGTTGAGTAAAGAGGAACAGAGAACGGATGGGTTTGTTTCGATATGTTCTGTTTATCCTTGTTCCCACCGTCTCTCTCTCTCTCTCTCTCTCTCTCTGTCTCCAGTCGA
Organism: Hybognathus amarus; assembly: GCA_030378365.1. Lineage (NCBI taxonomy): Eukaryota > Metazoa > Chordata > Actinopteri > Cypriniformes > Leuciscidae > Hybognathus > Hybognathus amarus. Next base: position 456,123 of record JAQIUQ010002463.1, on the reverse strand, counting down.
TTATGGGTCATTATTTCCAATGTGTCTGTACCTTCAGGACAAATGTGTAAATTGTGGCGCTAAAGTGTCCAGGCAGTCCACACCACTGTATAACTGTCACTCGACCTAAACACGCTCACTGCTCAAAAAGGAAAAAATGCTCAAACACAGCTGTAAGCAAGCGTATGAGACGTGGGTGGACACATCAACTGACAAAGGCTCGCTTTTTCCCTGTCAGACACACTTGGTAATTTAAATCAATGAAACAAAAGCTTTCTTGCACTTAATAACGAGGATGTGTACACAGCAACATAATCGTTATTTGCTACTGACAGCCAGCGTGATGAAGATTTAAGCAGCAAATGACTGCGAGACATGTCTTCTTTTCTCCATCATTTTACATTCAACATTATACAACTAAAACTAAAAGTACCAAATTTGCATTTGGAAGTGATTTTGAGAGACTTTACGTTACAGTGACGGCATCTCAAAAATAATAATAAATACATAGATAATTAAAAATAATAAATAAATAACAGTATATAATAAATAAGAGGAATGACTAAAATTATAATAATGAACAAATAAATAAATAAAAAGAGAAGAATAAATTAAAATAAATAATAGCAATTAAAAGAATATGTAAGTGAACATGAATATAGAAAGATATAAATATACAAAATCTGTTTTGCAAAGTATAAAATCTGTGCATGGGAATAAGTTAACCCTCCTAAGATTCTTTACTCTGCCTAAATCCCTGTTGTGGACAGATGGAAATAAAAAGACCTCAACCAAAAGTATTTTCTGACCCCAGAACATGCAGAAGTTAGTCTTTCATGTCAGTTTGTATCTTCCACCTGTCTACCCCTGAGTGACATAATGTAGGGTACAACTCTTACATCTCTCCTGACAGACCGTCACACAAAGTATACACACAAAGTATACACACAGACTCCCTGTGGGTCTGTCCTTCCGAAAGTATCTTCTATCAAACCTCTCTATCCCATGGCCTGCTGGATGTCTGTCTGTCCCAGCTCAAGTCAGCAATTAAGATTCAAGTTTCAGTTATTTAATGTTAAAATGCTACACATTACACAAAAGGTTGTGAGGCTTAACTGCGCTGTATATAAGAGAGAGACGGCTCAGACACATTCAGACAGACTAATTTTGGTGCTATAGAAAGAATAAGGCCAACAAATTCTCATTCTGCAGCTCAAGACGAATGTATTCTGTCATCTTCAGTGCTAAAATCAATTAAATCAGTGCTAAAGAAACTAAATTTATTTTCAAAACAGCAAAAAAGGAGCTTTTTAGGAGTTCAATTCTCATATTTTTATATGATTACCTTTGCCGTCATCTGAAGTTCATCTTTTAGAACCATAATCATTTAACAACACTGTAATCAAATCTCATAATGAATGTCCATTTTTCATACTGCACGTCAGAGGTCGACAACCTATTGGCATGTGGAGGGATAATCACCGACAAGGTGACAATTGCTAAAGAGGTGTATGCATTTCATTTAAATCAAGTCCATCAAACTTGCATTCTGACATACATTTTGGGGTAATCATTCCTCATAGTGTCACAGCCTATTTTAGTTAGGTACTATAAACACAATTAAAGTGTGAGATTTTAACTTGCCGATCCGACAAACCGCTCTGACTATATATTCGACAAACCGATATATCCATTAATAAATAAATCCAAATATCAATCCAAATTAATATATAAATATTTATAATAATAAAAATAAATACATTTCATACCATACAGCCATACAAACCTTAACTCTCACTGTAGACCTATAGTCACATACAGAACTCCGTAAGGAGAAAAAAAACACTCTCTCATCCCTGGTCTGACAACATGATGTCAAAAATCATTCTTTAAAGAAAGTCCCACCGCTTCACTTCAACATTAATCAATCAAGGAGAAACACCCTGGCCACATCTCAGCTTTCAGATCAATAAACATCTTCACAGCCTTCATGAGTGCAATCCTGCTCCCCCTCCACACAGACCTCAGATCTGGCTCAATTGTAGTCCGGAGCGAGATGTGCAGGGGGCGGCGGAGTTTAGAACGGGCACAGCAGAGAGTTAATGAAGCCACACCAGTCAGCATGGCCGTCCATCTGTTTGCTTAATCCTCGTAAACATGAACCACACTGTGATAGGGCGCAAGCCAACCCCATGGCTGTGATTTACAGACATAAGGACAGTGCTCAATTTGAATGGATGGATGGGCAGGAAGGGTGTGGGTGAGTGTTGGCCGTGACAGCTTATGGGAGATGTCCCAGTAAAGCACTGGGTCTGCAAGTAGCTGCGCCGTGCTCCGCTCACCTGCTAATCGGAGCAGAGAGGTGGAGCAGAACTGAGTGAGCAGAGAGGTGAGAGTGAGGTCGGCCGTGCCGTCCATCTGTCAATCCAATCTAGATGTGTGGTGAAGTGGGTTTGTACAAGTGAGGTGTGTGAAATCACACCTGATTGACAGGCCTTATGAACATGGGCTTGCTGTGAATCCCAGTTAAGATCCCCTCTGCTTCACTGAACTGTCCAATTCGTGCTCTCTCAATCATGCCATCACCTAAAACTTGTCAGGTTCTGCTACCTCTCAAACCCTTTTAAACCAAGAATGATGGCGCTGGTTCTCGTGCCAAAGCCCACATTTCAACTGACGGGCGAGCTAAACAATGACATACTGTGTCTGGCTGTTACATTTGTTGTCTTTGTTTACCGTTTTTTTTTTTTTTTTTTTTAGTTTTAAGAACAAATTTTAACATCTAAAGTAATCTGTTTTTCCTGATTTGATTCCAATAGGCTATATGCACGCATAAGTTCCGCATTTGACTCAAGGATGCTCGTCCATTTCCGGTTGTGTAGATTAAAGCGGAGGAAAACGGGATTATGGCAGAGTCTTCAAAATTTACTGTCCTCCCGTCTTTGAAATGAAACGTACATGCGTTTAGATGTAATTTTATATATAGTTATGTTTATTTAATATAATTTTAAAAAGAAGCATAAACACAACGGGAGGTGTCTGTTTTATCTGTTCTATATCTTTAGTATAACCATGGAGTATAACATTCAATATAAATTCTTGGTATTGCATTGGACTCTACGATCGGCGGAAGTTATCGAGCATCGTTATACCTTCACCGGAAATACCGCCGTGCATAGAGCCCATTGCAAATCATTTGGGTACATTTCATGTATAATATTAATCTAGCTAATTTTTTTCTGCTAATTAAATAAATGTTATTTTAGTATAGTATTTTAGACTCATTTAAACCAGCAATTTGTCTTTTTTAACATGAAAAGAACTGATTTACCGACGCAAGTAATTTGTTTCAGGAATCAGGAGACACTGGTTGCACTCTTGTTGAATTAATAAAAATAACAGGTTCATGGAAGTCATTAAAATTTTGTTTGTTTTTATGTGCAGCTCATAAGAACAACTCAACAGAAACAGTATTTTTATTGAATTACATTTAGACTGCAAAACATTCAGACTGGGACTATTAAAATGAAGATGTGATTATTCGAAAAATATATTTACCACTTAGAAACAGGTTTAAGGAGCATTACAGAACTAATTTATCCTGGTTCACCTCTTATGCAGTGAAAAAAAGTTAAACGTTCAAGAATGGGCAGTGGCTCCAGAACCAGAACCTAGTCGGTGGGAAAACAGCACCACGGTCTGGGAGTCATGCCAGAGGGTGTGGAAGTGGCAACAACACGCACTCCATGAGGATTAAGCATCACTATTCTGTATGTTCCAGAACAAGCCCAGCTGTCAGGGTGTAGCCAAAATCCACGACACTCATCCCAAGGGCGTTGACTGTGGAACCAGGCCTCTTGGACTAGACATGACCTGCTTTGGATGAGTAAAGATTGACTGTCAATTGGGCTCATGTGTAAAGGTTATGCAGAAACTCCACTACATAAAACCTTTACTGCATTGCTGTTACTGTGAAATTCTATTTCAAGACCTCTATATATTTATTAACATTTATACACTTCTGTTGAGTGTCAAACGCCACATTCAGAGTCAGAGGTGCTCTGTTACAAAAGCATATTGTGTGTGGCCTTTTACATCTGGCACAAAGACAACTAAAGAGACGCCACAAGAGGACATTACTCTTTGGTCACACACCATCAGACTGCCTTTACCAGCACACCACACACACAGGGGACGTTTCGTTCCAGCACTTTGACATTGAAAACCAGCCGGTGAGCAAAAGCATGTGTGTGTTCTCGGGTAAGATATGTCCCATCCCTCCCAAGAGGTCCCCCGCAGCATGCAAACCATGGAAGAACCCTAATAAAAATCCCCAAGAGGTCCTCAGATCCCCATATTCCTCTAACCCTGGGGCAGATGGGAGACTTAATAGGCGTTAAACTCAGAGAGATAGGATTCTCTACACAGCCTTTCAAAGGCAACTCCACTAACCCCCATCACAATAAAAGAGCCAGAAAGAATGAGAGCACATGCGGGAGTGTGCAAACAGGAGTGGAACGGAGATTCAATGGAGTAGTAAAAAGAACAAGAGAAAGGTGTTTGACAGTAACAACAATGACATACTGAAAAGAGAAGATGGCTGACGAAATAAATAAAATCACATTTTTCCAATTTACATTTCTGGATGTTTTCTCAAATGTTTGTCTAATCAAAGTATTTTTTTTAAATATATATATAAATTAAAATATATCAGTTAATTTATAATAAAAAAAATGTATGAACTATTTCTAGAGTATTTCTGAAAGGCTTTTATTTTGTGTGAGGAATTTTGAGTTTGTGTGTGTTTTTAATTAAATCACAGATTTGTAGGAATAGATAACCTTTCTACACTTTGGCCCATACACTACACAGTGCGTAAATTTGTTCTTTTAATGTGTCAAGTCAAAGTTATTTCAAGCTACAATCGACAGCATTCTACAGACTTGCATTTACCGGAAATATTCATTTATATCAGTGCAAACTATCATCTCTCCTCCATGTGAGACACAGAAACAAAATGATAATAGTCACACCTGGGCATAAGCCACAGATTGGCCGAGGTCTAATCTTCAGGCATGGACCGGGTTGAACTTCCTTGAAGGCTAAGAAGATGAGGGAAATCTCCATGGCCTCAGAAAGTCTCTTTCAAGGCAGGAAGCACAAAGGCAGGTGGACCGCAGGAGACTATTCACGTGGCCCTGGCACCACCGCTTCCAGACCCCTGCCGAAAGGAATCCGACATGCTGCCCAGACCCCCACAGGCACCATCAGGGGTCGGAGCTGAAGGCCCTTCATTCCTGATTTTTATAACTCTTTTAACTTTCACATGTTACTTTCAAGATCCTAATGCAAGCAGTCGTTTGCCAGTCAGACTCAGAAAAGAAGATTAGAGAGCAAAAAAGACCAACTTACAAGTCACATCCATCTATCAATCAAAATGAGGGGTTTGGGTTCTCTAGCCAGCACAACTCGCAGCAAACTGTTTGACAAACTGAGCTCCTAGATGTCTGTCATGCAGTTGGGCTTGGAATGGAGCTTCTGAATAAAGCAATTGCTGGACCCTGCCAGACACAGCAGCCTGGGGAAAGGCTTTCCGCCAAAGACACTGTTGGCTTGGCATGAGCATTGGCTGAAGGTCTGGCTCATTGTGAAATATTCAGGCATTGGGAGTTTCCTAGAAAGGAAGAGTGAAGATTGGAGCCATTATGTTGGCGTTAGCAAGAAAAAAAAGTTGAAAGGCTTGGTCATATGTACAGTGAAGCCCCATGAATTCCGACTGAAACATGTCGGCTCTTGGCGGTGTTGTTTGTGAGAACTGAATAAGAAGTGTGACTATGAATGGAAAGCCGAGACAGGAAACACAAACATACACTGTCAGTCACTTCTTCGCTGCCTGAAGGAGGTCCGAGCATGCCGACCCCTCCTCCCTCTAGCCCTTCACCCCACAAACAACACCACACACGGTGGCAGAAAAGAGTCCTATTCAGTTCTCTATTCAACCCCGGCACAAAGCCACCCCACCGAGTCATTCTTCTATGGACCCCGTCACTCTCCGCCCTCCGACCCACCACCACCATCCAGCTGCCGTAAACCCGGAAGAGTGAGAGCCTCCCTCTCTTGTATTCTCATTCAACTATCCACTCCTCGCTTTGACTTCATTAAATTCTCTTTCTTTGCTTTCCCATCATTCACCCATCGCTTTACACACACTCAACTTTCTCTGAACGGCTTCTCTGTTCCTCTATCATGTGCCCTTGAAGTCAATGTTTCTGCTGCTGTCCAACAAGAATTTTGCAATATCAGCTGGTCGTTATTGCATAGTAAACCCACACGGGATGATCAGAAGGGACCCTGACGTGAAGCTGAAGAGGTTTATTTTGTGATAATGACCATTAGACAATGCTTAGTTGCAAGACGAAACCAAATTAATAAAATAAAAAGACATAATTAATTTAAATATTGATTTGAGTTTAAAGTAGTTATCATCTAACCTAAATTAGAATAAGGATCTTGTCCAATATAAAGTAGAAAACGATAATTAATCTGCAATCAGAGTTGCTTTTTACATCGACTGGTTAGCTAAAATATTTAAACAATATTTTTTCTCCATTTTGAAGCCGACATGAAACGATAGTCTTTTCTTCCCTATAGTGACGCACACACCGAAGTGAAACGGCTACTTGAAGAAAAATGTAGAGCAGGAATTGATTTCGTCCTCAGGAATTAATTGGATTGCAGGAAGTTGGGCATTACGAACTATATTTATATATATTATATATATATATATATATATATATATGAAGAGTTCAGATGCAAAAGCCTCTAAATGCCATTTGAAATTTTCTTCTAAATTATATTTTATCAAGCCTGTATATTAAATTTAAGTAATTTCACTTAAATGGCAATGCAGATTACCTATTAATTGTCATTCAAGTGAAATTACTGAACTTATATATACAAGCTTGATAAAAATGATCATTCTAGAAGATAATTTCAAATGGCACTTAGAGGCTTTTGCATCTGAACTCTTCATACATATATATATAAAGTTTGTCAAAATAGTTTTAACTACAGTGAACTATCCTGGTATGAAAAGACATGCAAGAAAATAATACGGCAGACATGAAAGTAGCATGATATACAGTGAAATGTACAATTAAATGGCCATTATTATACATAAATATATGACTGCTGAACGCAACAACGGACCAATTAGAATCAACTACAGAGACCTGTGTAATAAATCTTTTTAAACTTGTCTCTTCTTCCTTCATCTCCCACACTCTTTCTCTCTCCTGTTTGCTCCAGATTTATGGTGGCGTACATCCACAGTATTGGCAAAGCATTAAAAATGTCCACCATTAATACAGAGAGCTCCAGGCATCAATAAGAACCTTAATAAAAACATCCCCACTCAACGATCTGCTCATCAAACGCCCCTCTCTGTCGCTGTCCCTCACTCTTCCTCCTCCTCTCGCCCCGTCGTTGTCTTCTTCTCTCAGACTGTGCCAAGGGCTTAATGATGCCTGAATGCCAATGCTTCTGACTCTTGACTTTTCAATCTCGCTGTCTTTTTTTTTAATAAAGTCTATTTAAAAGGCAATCCCTGAGCACCATCTATCTCAATACATCTCTAGAAGATATATTTCTCTGGCTTCCCCTCTATCTCTCCATTCTTAAGCGTTCACGATGGATACCGGCTGCTCTTTCTGAAACGCTCTGATCTTCATGCTTCACACACTCTTTCACACATAAACGCATGGGTCATTTTGTGTCCTAGAAACAGAAAAATCATGTACTTGAGAATTCTGGGACTGAAAACATTTTTTGTATCTGTACAGTAAAGAGTGTATGGATCAAAGAGAAATGTTTGGCTGAAATCTCCTTTTTAATGCTTTGTGGAGTATAAAATATGGATGCACCACCATAAATTTGCACCACAATTTTGATTAAAAAAAACAGTAAAAATTTAAAATTGTGAAATATATATATTTAGAAAATGGTCTCTGACACTAAAAAAGACGCAGTGAGTTTAAAGGTGCATTATATCATTACCAGGAGTGTGAGTCAAGAATTTTTGGAAAGGTGTGATTGAAATGATGGAGAAGGTCCTGATTCCCCTTTATATTAAGTGGCTTTAAGTACTATGTACTTACATTGAAATTAATAATTCGATACAATGGACTTATTGTGTACATACATGTTTTTACATTGTACTTTTATTTTAAAAATACCAGCATGTAATTACAGCTGTAATTAATATATGTAATTACATTCATAATTACGCAGTTGACCCTCCCCTCACACCTTAACCTACCCTTAAACCGAACCCATACCACCACACCCCACCCTAACCTTACCCAGATCACACCTCAATAGCAGCAAAAGTGTTTTACAATACAACAGGAGGAACACAATAATACATTGTTCTTATTGTAGAATGTAAGTACATAGTACGTAAAGCCACTTAATATAAAGTAGGACCAAGGTCCTTGATGTTAACATTCCTCTGTCACCTTTACTTTTTTTATTTCCTTAATATCCTAAGGTGATCAAGTTAAAAAAGAAAGAGTATACACTCACCGGCCACTTTATTAGGTACACCTGTCCAACTGCTCGTTAACACTTAATTTCTAAGCAGCCAATCACATGGCGGCAACCCAGTGCATTTAGGCATGTAGACATGGTCAAGACAATCTCCTGCAGTTCAAACCGAGCATCAGTATGGGGAAGAAAGGTGATTTGAGTGACTTTGAACGTGGCATGATTGTTGGTGCCAGAAGGGCTGGTCTGAGTATTTCAGAAACTGCTAATCTACTGGGATTTTCACGCACAACCATCTCTAGGGTTTACAGAGAATGGTCCGAAAAAGAAAAAACATCCAGTGAGCAGCAGTTCTGTGGGCAGAAATGCCTTGTTGATGCCAGAGGTCAGAGGAGAATGGCCAGACTGGTTCAAGCTGATAGAAGGGCAACAGTGACTCAAATAACCACCCGTTACAACCAAGGTGGGCAGAAGAGCATCTCTGAACGCACAGTACGTCGAACTTTGAGGCAGATGGGCTACAGCAGCAGAAGACCACACCGGGTGCCACTCCTTTCAGCTAAGAACAGGAAACTGAGGCTACAATTTGCACAAGCTCATCGAAATTGGACAATAGAAGATTGGAAAAACGTTGCCTGGTCTGATGAGTCTCGATTTCTGCTGCGACATTCGGATGGTAGGGTCAGAATTTGGCGTCTACAACATGAAAGCATGGATCCATCCTGCCTTGTATCAACGGTTCAGGCTGGTGGTGGTGGTGTCATGGTGTGGGGAATATTTTCTTGGCACTCTTTGGGCCCCTTGGTACCAATTGAGCATCGTTGCAACGCCACAGCCTACCTGAGTATTGTTGCTGACCATGTCCATCCCTTTATGACCACAATGTACCCAACTTCTGATGGCTACTTTCAGCAGGATAATGCGCCATGTCATAAAGCTGGAATCATCTCAGACTGGTTTCTTGAACATGACAATGAGTTCGCTGTACTCAAATGGCCTCCACAGTCACCAGATCTCAATCCAATAGAGCATCTTTGGGATGTGGTGGAACGGGAAGATTCGCATCATGGATGTGCAGCCAGAATCTGCGGCAACTGTGTGATGCCATCATGTCAATATGGACCAAACTCCCTGAGGAATGCTTCCAGCACCTTGTTGAATCTATGCCACGAAGAATTGAGGCAGTTCTGAAGGCAAAAGGGGTTCAACCCGTTACTAGCATGGGGTACCTAATAAAGTGGCCGGTGAGTGTATATTCATATGTATTCTTTAAGCAAAACAGCTTATTTTTTTAAGTTAGGAAAAGTATTTGTACACCAAGTATATGATGTTAGCAACAAATATGTCAATGGAAAAGATAACTTATATTTTAAGGGATAAATATACAGAACTTTAATGAAGTTTTGGGACCAATCATATTCTTAAAATGCGGTTAAAATTTGGAAAGATGTTAATAGAAGACTAAGGGCGTTTTCACACCTGAAAGTACACACCAAGCAAGGTCCGAAACAAAGTTCATGTTTTGATACATTTTATACTTTCAGAAAGTTTTGGTTTGGTTTCACGCAATAATGCGAGCACACTATAGAACTTTACGTGACATACTTGCGTCCTGTCGTCATCATCTATGTGGGCTGCATCTTGACATTGATTGGTTTAGTAAATAGACGTGCATCTGGCGTCAGCATGTTGTCAATTCGCGGGTAACTTCCACAACATGAACGAACAGACGCATATCGCTGCAACTATATTGTTATTTTTTATGGCATAATTACTCGCAGTACCAACTATACACAAGGTTAGTTCAAATTCGCAAATGAACGACCTCGTCATGCGAACATTTTATCGTCGTTATGTCATCTGACCATACTTCAATTAAAATCCTCATCTCCTCATCTCCCATGTGCTCCACGGCTCATTTCTCCTGCCACCTTCTGTTTTTACGGCTTTTTGGGAACCACCAGAACTTCCTGTAAAAGGCCTGAAAGTTTGAACCATACATAAATGCTTTCACACTATAAACGAACCAAACCTTTTTTCAGTTTGATACGGACTCGAGACTACCTCTTTTCGTCAGACCAAATTTAAGCTGTTTGGTCCGGACCATGGTCCAAGGGAGGTTTCACACCTAGAATTTTGATTCGGACCAAACTGAAAAGTCAGAAAGTCCGGACCAAACAAGGTAGGTGTGAAAGGGCCCTAAGAAAAGAGGTGATATTGAAAATCTATGTAAAATACTGAAAAGCTTTTGTTGTTGTTTTTGTTCTACGTTACATGGTAATGTACTATGTACATAGTTAACATGTAATAAAATAATAATAATAAATACGGACTGATACAGATATGTTGAAAATCATCTGACAGTTCACGATGTAATCAAGACAGGCAATAATGAATTGCTACTAACAACTCAACAAGTGTCCGTCCCGACACACTCAAGCCTGCATGCACAGAAGACACATGTCCAAAACCACTTCAGGATTCAATTGCATCATAAACAGATCACAGACACAACCATAGACCGTTTTAAAATATTAAAGAGGTCCACTTTACAGTGATGAATAATACAGTATGGAGGGTGAATTGAAAACCAGCGATCTCCTCCAATGCCTTCTCACCCCTCTCTCTGCCTCCCACAGTGGCCATAAAGCTAATGCACACCACAAGACTGGCGGTTCAGATCTCTGCCAGACATCGCACAAATCCATGCATTCTTTCCTTCGCATTTCCCTTCCTCTAAACCTAATTACAAGGCTTACTGGTTCTCTTCCTACTTAAGTTCTCTCTCCTTTCTGCCTTCTGATTTGCATTGAAAACTGAATTTTGCTGTGTGTATCTTACATTACACAGCAAGCAAACTCAACCACAGATGACCTGTTCACAGAGATAACCAATTATGCCCCACGCCCTGGACTACCAGTGGAGAATACCGGCAGCCTTGACATGGGAGGATCCGACATGTTATGCTCTCCGAACACGATGGGCAAGCAAGAGCACACGGCTCTCCTCCATCTTGACCTTAGGCACTTAAGCCTGACCTATTCCCGCCCACTTTTCAACCAGCAGTGCTGGCCACTGGGCCTAAACTTAATCCTATTGAGTTCAGAGCAGTCTCGAGTGTGTTATCTTCTCCAACTCCCAAAACACGCGCACGCAAATCCAGACAGTGCGACTCCATTACTTACACAACAGCACACGTCTCCAGTCTCGATCCAGCTCAAGCGTGTATACAGGAATGTTCTGCCAAACAAACACCCTTGTATGCATAGACACACACAAACACACACACAAACAGGGAGGAGAAAAGCTGATGGGGCAAAGGAGACAGAAATGGGTTCCTGGCAGTCTGGGTAATTAATGTGTATGTCAACACTAAGAGAGCTGTACCATACAGGAAATCTGAGCTCAGCACATCCACAATACAGACAGACAGGAGGGGGAAAGGTAGAATACAGGAACGGACAGAACGAGAGAGAAGATAAACGTTATCCATCTTGACTCTGATGTTTTATGGATGATATGAAATATGTGCTGGCATCTCCTCAACGAGAGACGGGCTTCTGCGAACGGTTGATGTATGCAATGAGTTTCTCGCATACTGTATAGGGGAGACCGGGACAAATTGTCACACTTTTATATGACTGTGAATATTTCTGGTTTTATCTAGTTCTTTTCTGTATCTTGATTACACATTTACACTGTTATTGTTTAGGACAAAAGACGCAGATCACTGAACACACATCCAGCAGGCCCAGGGCATGTTGTCTCACTACAGTATTATGTGTCAAAACACATTTTAACAGGAAATCAATTATAAAACACAATTCAATTCATAAAATAGCCAAACTCTAAAAGCTGATGTGCAAAAACATCAAACCAATGGAAATCTTTATCTATACATTTTACAAATGTATAACATTAAAAAAACAAGCGTGACAACTTGCCGAAATAAATATCCTCAGAACAGTACTTAGCGTTTCAGATCAAATTCAAACCCTTATAGTTAATTTTAGACTTCTTCCCTGTGAAACAACTAGCCCCGGTTTCATTCCTATTAAAACCCCAGGGCGAAATAGGCATGTTTTCCAACACAGACTCTTCTACAGGTAGTTCATTAAGGGGAAGGACACTTAAACTACCGTACACATCCGTCTTCACATCTTAAGTTAAGTCAAACCTGTCCTTTTTCTTTCCGATTTCTAACTCCCATTGGAAAACCAATCAGCTAAAGGCTTTGAATGTGCAATTCCATGTCAATCTGATTACATATGTGGCCAGAGAGCAGAGAGGGAGAAAGATTTCTTTGACGCTTCATTGCTTCCCATCACTTCTAAGGTCAGACAGAAGGCAGGCTGGCCTTCATGCAGAAACAATAACACATCACAACATGATCTACTCCTGAACATTCCTCCTTTGTATGATATGCATGTATTACATCCATAACTTATCAAATATGTCAGCAAATGGTTTGGTTATTTTTATTTTTTATTTTCAGAATGAGTTTTTAGAGGAATGTAGAACTTGCTGCACAATCATTTCTGCCAAATCCACTTTGTTTCTTCCAAATTGTTCTTTACAAAGTCTGTAAGCAGTAGTGGGCATCTTAGGCCTTGCATAGTACATCAGTCATTACAATTGAAAACAAAATTAAGCTATCTTTGACATTTATTACTCAATAAATAAACTTAAAATATAAGCTTTAAAAACATCTTCAGTGAAATGACTACCACCACTTAATCAAGAGCATGTGCTAAACGCAACCATAAACTACATCAAACCCGAAAAGTTAAATAAAAGAGAGGGACAGATTTTAAATTCAGAACTATCTCTACTTTCCCTCTGATGTTGTTTCCTTTTTAGTACAAGGTTTATTATTTTTTCTGTCTTTCAGGAGCCAGGAAGGCATTGAGCTAAACCTTAATTACTCCATGAACACCAGGGGTTCTGCTTTTTATCCGCTACTTGGAAGCTCAGCATGGCAAGCAGAAAGAGAGGAGATCAACAGAATATTCCTCTCTGAAGGAGAGAGAGAGAGATGAGTGAACATGCAGCACATCCCTTCATCTGGTTCTTAGTTACCGAGCACACTGCCTCACTAGATAGATCGATGGATAGATAGACCACTGCACGTTTTAATATTTAAACTGAACAGTGCCACCCGTTATAATTAAGAGATAATGTGTGGATACATTTAGTAATGTGGAACAACAAAAGCAAGTATTGTGCAATACATGTTTCTCCATAATTCCTCTTAATGATTTAGTCTCTCGTGCAAGGTTGTAGCATAGTTTTAAGCAATAGCTTTCTTTTAAACGACCACTGAATCATCTGATTATAAATACAAATCCTGCTTGACGACCTCACTATCACTAAACTTATCTTATGTTTTGGGTGTGTAGCCTACGTATGAATGCCTGCTAAGAAAACGCACTCCTGTGCTACCGTATGTTTAAAGTCTGAATGTCTAATGAAGTGTTTAGTACAATTCCTTAAACTGAAAAAAAAAGATCTTACCTGCATGGATCACAAAGGTTGCGCAGAGTACAACAAAACCGAGAAAGCGAGCGGGAGGCTGGTCGCGGTGTATCCACGCTGAGAGCATCTTCACCCGGTCACGCTACTGCCAAATTCCCCCAGGTGCTCTCGCTCCAGTCGGCTGAAGTCTCGCTGAATCCTTTGAGAAGGATATTTTAAACAGTGTGAAATGTGGAGGCGGGTTGCTCCTCAAACTTCACAAACTTACAAAAAAAGACTACACGTTTGCTCCAGAACTTTCCCAAATAAGGAAATTAAAATTGGAATTACAGTTTTAACAAAATGTTCAATTAGGCACACTGCAGCCCTCGTACGTAGAAAAAAAAAACAAGATAGCAGCCAACAACCTGCGTAAAGTTCATCTCATTCACAACTCCACTGAACCAGCAAACGCGTTTTCTCAGGAACTCTTTGAAAACAACCGAATCTTCCGCGAACGAATCGAAAACAAAAGTACTTGACAGCTTTATTCCTGCTGGGACGAGAAGGAAAAGTTGTCCGTAAGCGTTGAATATAATGCCAAAGTTGTGAGATCTCCGCTGTTATCTGTGGAGCGCCATAGTCCTGACGCTGCCGCTCGTCTATGTCTTGAGTACTGAGTGTAAACACACGAACGCGGGTATGAAGCGCGAGCCTCCAGACTCTCATCTCCCATCAGCCAATCATAAACCTTCACAGACCAACACTGAGCGCTGGCGAACACAGCCAAGAATTGAGATGTGAATGGAAACACGAAAAGCCCGGAGACGGACTCCGGGATTCAAGAAGTCGAAAAATATTGTATATATTAACAATAATGTTGAGTATGTAATTATGTAGTTATAATAAGATGTAAACGCCCTACATGCATAGGCTACATGTAGGCCTATTATATTTTAATGATAGCTTACAATGATTTTATTGTTGTTGTTTTTTAATCAAGGTGAGCTGCATTACTTTGCCAGTAGTAGTAGTATTGATAACATAACAAAAGAAAATTGGTTAAGTTATGTATATGGCCTAGCAATGATATTCAAATTTGGCCTTTACCATGTAATTGCCTGTCTCTAATTCTGATCTTCAATGATTATAATTAGGCTAATTAAGGGTGGTTTGATAATGAAGGATGGTTAGAATGTAGGCTATTAATGATAGATTCAGTAATAGTGTTAGTAACACAATTACAATTCACAGTCATGCATGCCTTCCAGCATTTTTCAATCAGGTTCAATCAGTGCATTCATGAAAGTGTTATCAAGTAAACCTCAAGAGGGCGACAGATCTCATTTGTGTTTTTGAGTCATGCTGAATACAGACTACTTGTCCAGCGTGTCCATTTGGTTTCACTGCTACAATGCTACCCATCAGAACACTGCAGTCAGACCTCTCTGGTTTTCGTTCCAATAAGCAAGGGCTTAAATCTAAACAGGTTATTCAAGTGGCCATCCACTTACAGTGGAATCTTTTGAAAAATTGTAATTGTAATGCAGATAGAGGAAGACCATCAATTGGAGTCTGGGAAGGGTGGCTGACCTGTTTTGCTAAAGCAGACATGGGAAAGTGCTCTGTAAACAATTGTTTTATGTTTATAATTTATATTTAATGAGAATTTAGACCTGATCTTAAATTGAAAAAATCAAGGGTTTCAAGGGTGCACTTGCAGCACTATTTTTACTTTGTCTCACCATATATCAGGTTAAGTTTGTGTATACGCTTTATTTACACCTGCTTAAGTGGCTAAAAAATAAATACCCAACCTGTGAAGACATCCTGTGAAAATGTTAAAAATGGTTGTTAGAGAAATAAAATCTCATTAAAAGTGTCAGACGATGTTCTTGTTAAAATGACGTGTCTGGCAGTCTTTAATACAAATCTGACTTTGAAATCTCTAGCAGAGCAGTGATGATTCCCTTAACTGTCCCTCTTTAGTTTCATGGAACATGGATGCATTACAGAATTCACCTGGTCATTAAATACACCAAAATAGTGAATGATTGACATTACTGTTTAAGAATCATTTAATAATAACAGATTTTTGAGCATGGGCATACAGAATTACTTTGCTGCTTCTTTAATTCAGTCCACAAGACGTTATAGCTGAGAAAACTGTCATAACGATTTGATACTCTGCAAGTGTCATCGGCTCAGATAAGTTCAGAGCTTACTAATGGAACACGGTTTGCTTTCATTACCACACATGCATATCTCAAACGCATCTTCAGTTACTGGGCAGATGGTAATTGTGATAAGATTTGCAGTGCTTCAGACTGAATAACGTTGAGATTAATTGGAAATGTAACTCATGCATGAGCCGTGTAACAGTGAGGTGAGAGAGGATAAGGAGTAGTGTGAGGGACATAAAGAGAGATAGAGAGTGACGAACGGTGGGGGTAAAGAGGGGGAATAATGGAAAATGATGCTGTTTATTGAAGAGAGACAATGAGAACCTCACGCACATGCTATTATTGTCATTATGAAATATGGTCAAATCAATGTCTAGTGCTGCTAACATTAAATAAGTTTTGTCTTTCAAATTTTGAAAAGCATTACTTGTCCCTTAAATTCAAGGAAACCCCTAAAAATAGTCTGTAAGTAATGGAGTGGGATAACAGAAAATTATTTTCAGGAATTATCGAGCTGACAAAAACCACAGACTAATTATCCCTGCTGTGCCAGAAAGGAAGTCATGCCATAGATTTCAAGTAAGATATGTTTTCTCCATCTGATCATACCAAGCCTCCAAGTTCTCATGTAACACTATGTGTTTTATTACAACTATGGGCTGTATGTATAAATGTATATGTTATATAACGAAATGTAATATTACATTTAAATACTGATACTTGAACATACACATGCATACATTTATAAATATAATTAACCTTTACATATATAAATATACCCATCAAACACAGAACATTCCCCTAACGTTCCCGAATGGTCCCATGAGGTTATTTTTTGGGAACCAAACATGAACATTATAGGAACGTTCCATGTAGGTTAATTTTAGGTTCCATGGTAACACTTTACAATAAGGTTCATTAGTTACTACATTAGTTAACATTAACAAAGAATGAACAATACTTCTTCAGCATTTGTTAATCTTTGGTAATGTTAATTTTAACATTTACTAATACTTTATTAAAATCTTGTTAACATTAGTTAATGCACTGTGAACTAACATGAACAACAATGAACAGCTAGATTTGTATTAAATAGCGTTAACAAAGAATAACAAATACAGTAACAAATGGTTAGTTCATGTTAGTTAATGCATGAACTAATGTTTAATAAATGAATCTTATTGTAAAGTGTTACCGGTTCCATTTTTAGAACCTAAGGAGAATGTTCCGGGAAACGTTCCCTTAACCTTAAGGGAAAGTTCTAGGAACATTCTGGGAACCAAAAAAGTTTGCTGGGTGATATATATATATTTATATATATATACATATATATATATATATATATATATATTCTTTGCGAAAATGTTACTTTCATTTCCATTGACCTTCCCACATAAAGGGAATTATGCTTTAATTAAAAATTAAAACTGCAAAAATGGGTCATATTTGTAGGTGTAGGTTTAGGATATATAAAATAACTAGAAAAAAATAATTAACTCAATATTACACATTTTGTTCCCACAGGATGGTGTAGCCTGACCAGACCTGCATTCTGGGAACCTCCAAATGGTCCCCATGAGGAAAATGACTAAATAATGTTTTAATTAAAATCTAAAAACACAAAAAGGTTTCTGCTTGGGTTAGGAGTAAGGTTATAACATAAAAAAACAATAAGCACATTGCAGCATAATGGGTGCGTGGTTATCAGTATGACTTGTGAGTGATTCTGTGCTGAGTTCACCTGTCCCACCTTGTACTAATCCCCAGGTACACCTGGGCCTGTAGGCCGCAGGGCCTTTTAGCAGATTGCATGGGCAAGTCTATTACTCTGATTGTTGCCCTAGAAACTCAGCTCTCCTGCGGGGTATGGGGAAAACCTAATGAAATTAAAGGTGCCACAACAATTGGGAAAAATGAGAATTTTCTGTTCAAATGCTCCTTTGAACCCATCCATCAGCTGCATGCTGAAATGTAGGAGTTGGCCTTAAGCTAGCAAAGTAAAAGAGCATCGCAGAGAGGTCAGACAGAGTTTTACAAGAGTTTTTGCCTTCTGACTTTTCAAATTTAGAAGCCCTAGCTTGGAATATGTGGAACCGTGAATGGCTAGCATCATTAAAGGGATAGTTCACTTTGAAATTAATTTTTGATATGTTTTAGCTTACCTCAAGGGCATCTAAGATGTAGGTGTCTTTGTTTCCACAGTATTTTCAATTTTGACATTTTCCGGTAAAACCGTTGTTGTCTGTCAGTCATATAATGCAGGTATGGGGGTCCACGTCAAAGAGCACGCACAGAGAAGTAAAAATTAAACATGATTTAATGACTCGTGAATGTAGTAAGTACACATTGATGGCCTAAGACACGAAACGAGTGGTTTGTGTGAGAAAACGAACAGTATTTATTTTGTTTTTACCTCTTGTTAACAGCCATGTCGAACTGATCTGAATCAGATGTCCAAATTAACCGAACTGAACCGTGTCCAACATTACGCCGGAAGCGTGATCTCTCGCGTCTACGTCGCACATATGTTTACACGGATATTTCGGAAGTTTTACCTTTCACTAAACATATTTAGATATATGAAATCCTGTATATCTAAATATGTTTCAGTGAAAGGTAAAACTTCTGAAATCTCCACTAATAAGCAAATTAAGCAAAATTAATAAGCAAAATTAATTTCAAAGTGAACTATCCCTTTAATGAAAGAAACAGATCCAAGTTGTGCAAAACTTGCACAAAAAGTAATTAGTTATTAGTGATAAAGGGCCCAAGAAATGTCCTATTAATTCCCAAACTTTGTACAACTACGTGTTTTAAAATATAAAAAATAAACCACAACCTTAAAAAGAGTACCATAATTTTATAAAGAGACAACACAAATTCATAAATTCTCACAAATGGCTCCGCATATATCATATTCATGTCGACGGGTGGCACAGGTAAACAGAATTTAATCTGAAATGTGTGTTTTTGTCTGTAATTACATGCTGACAGAGAGAAGCACAATACCTTCAGAGCTGTCAGACCTACTGTTTTCCACTCAAAATGCAGGTTTGTCACTAAATAGTAGGTTATTTTTTATGTGAGAAGATTCATCTTAAATTGTTTTCCAAAGTAAACAGATCTATTCATACAGGAATGAGTCAGAGCCCCGTGAAATAGCAGGGTACTGGTTGATGCGTACACATTGTGGCATTTAGAGCACATAAAAGCAGCGCAGATCTGAGTGATCCAGTCCTCACATCTCACTGTCACCTGGGTAAATACCTGAACACGAAACGTGAGATTTGAGAGGATGGAACAGTCTGCTGAGAAGTTAAAAGTAAAAAGGACTCACTTACAATATTTCCTCCAAATTAGCAAATATTGTTTTAATTAAATTTAAATTTTTACAAGTAGTATGAGATATCTGTTGTGGCTCTATTTGCCATTGAAAGCAAAAAAATGGATTCCTCAAGAATTCACACTATTGATCGCCATGAAACATATAGGTTCCATTAAATATTCTTTAAATGAAGTATCCACACAATTACTCCATGTGCATTATACATGCAACAAAACTGATTTAGACTAAGTGGCAATACAAGATTATGCTCTATTGAGGCTGTGTTTCTTTCCCCAGCGTATCTGTGCATCCTCTCCTCTCTTTCTCTGCTCATTTATTTAGTTTGCCCTCCTCACACATTTAGCTCACGCATAAATGCACAGAGAATGAGCAGAGCAAATGGGTCTCAATGGGGAGATGTAAGTTGATTTATCCAAATTAAGAATAAATTTGCACTATTTTGGTGTGTACATGCATGTACGTGTGTGTTGCGTTGATTGAGACTAAAAGGTTAATTAAATAGCCTTAGTCTGCATAAAAGCCTGTGGGAACACTGACTATGAACACTTAAAGTTCACATGTCAACATGGGTCACATATATCAATCAGTCATTTGGTATAAATGCATACTTGAGAATGGTAAGATGCTCTGTTTCCCTATATTTTAAAACTTGTGTGCAAAATTCATTGTCAATAATAATTGGGTTATATATAATGTGTATACATTGTTGTATATTATATATTGTTTGGTATTGGTATTTTGTGTGTAGCCTCTTACATAGCCCGACCCTTTTCAGCGCTCTGTTCGTTGTGTTCTGGTTTGTGTTTTCACAGCATGAAGGTAAGATCTTACGGATTTATGAATGAAGCGCTCATTTTTAAATCTAATTTTAATATCACAGAATGTGTGTTCATTGGTGTGAAAAACATTTAAATGTGGCTCAACCAATCAGAATTTAGAGTGTTGACTACTTAATCAAACATTAGCTTATACAAACGTAACTAATTATAAATGTGCACTTCACCACTGCAACAGTCAACAAGCAGCCATATGGTAGCAACCATGAGAAAAAAAAACTGTGCTAAAGTGTTATACTGGCTATCTCTGTGTGTGTGTGTGCCGTGCACACACTAGAATTAATGAGCATGAGCCGAGAAAATGCCACCTACTGGCGTTTTACACAAACAACCTAGTTTGGTGACGAATCGGGGAAACGCCCAAGGGCAGACACATGTCTTTTGCTGTTCTCTCTTATTCCCTCCATCATCCTTCACTCCATCTCTCCTGGACCACCCTCACTAATGATCGCTCAGAGTCTGGGACCCAGCTATGCATCATTTACTAGGAGCTCTGGAGACAGAGTGGGAAAGAGGGAGAGGGGAAGAGATAGGAAGAATTAAAGAAAGGGTGAGAGGCTAAAGAAAGAGGAAGACCTAAAGGGATTGGAGATAATGTAATTTTGGAAAAAGGGAGCATGACATGTGAATAGAGGGAAAGAAAAACAAGATGAAGGAATTGAATTGAAGTCACAGAGATAGAAGAGAAGGATTGAGGGGTGACGGTGGAATTGAGAGTGATGGAAAGACAGTGTGCTGGTGTTAATTTCATTGGCAGAGAGATCAGAAACAGCTGATAAAATCTGTAATGTCTTTGACCTCCCAAAGTCATGGCTCTGCTACTAAAGAAACAATAAAATCAATGGGGATAAACTTTGCTTCAAATTCAAAAGCACTTCAGAAAGACCAAAAACAAAGACTAGCTGATCAAGAAGGGTGCACAAGAAATGCTTTATTCAATGGCATAAAGGTTTAACACAATATTGCCAGTTGTTTCATTATTTTGCTCCGATCTACAGTACAACAATAGTTGAAAATGAAGCCTAGTGGTATTTAATTACCCAATAAATCAGTCTTTTTGAACAAATCGATTGAGTAGATTAATCAATGACTCACTCATATAATACAATCACCTGTTTAAATGAATCCATGTTTGAGTTGATTGAGTAAATGAATCAGTGATTTACTATTTTTTGTAGACCTAAACCTGGAAACGAGTTTGCAATTAGCACTTCCAGTTACATCATCCCAAAGATTTTGGTTAAAAGCATGAAATAAAGTCTGTGGTTAACAAACTCAAGCTATTTCCATGTCTTATTCTACAGTATAAAACACACCAGTAATACCCCAATAATATGTTTTTTGAAAAAGGCAGTTGCCATAGACTGTAAAAAAAGATGGACGACAGTCCCTTTGCTCTCTTCCATTGGTCAGAAGTGAAGCCGCCAGTATCTCTGATATGGCACTGAGGTCTTGGAACTTGAGTCTGCGTAGAAGCGATTTCAGGACCAGATATGCGCAGTAGTGAGCAGGAAGTAAAGCCTTCGAAGGCCCCGCCCTCACTCTCGCAGAATCATCGCAAGAGACAAACTCCTGCAGTTTTTTTAAAATTAATTATAGAAGTTTTAGATATTCAATTTAAAGTTCCAATCTCTTCAGCTCTCCAAAGATCCCGAAAAAAAGTCTGTTGAGTGCTTCAGTGACTACTTCGCTTCAGAGGACCTGTCAATCACAGCTGTCAATCATGGACATCACCACCACTGCATCAAATAACCAACTAAAAACAAACTTATTTTAAAAACAAACACTTGAAATTACATCAGCGTGATAAAAGCTACAGTAAAATGACAGAAACCATGTTTGGAAAAGCGATAATTAAAGTGTAATTTAATTGTTTGTTGGCCTCACGTGATTTAAAATGACGTCTATGTTGAATAACATGCGGAGGGCGGTTTATGACCAATACTAGAACCGTCCACCAGTGGGCGATCAAGATGTTTTCGGGTTCACTTTCGTGGGCTTGTGCAAGCACACTGAGATGGTCCTCACTGCAGAACTGCACGAAATCCAGTGGGAGCCTGGGACCTCCACCTTACATGCACCTAAACTTGCCAATGTCCACCCCCTGATCCCTGAGCCCTACCATCTCCAGCCCCTGATCCCTAACCCCACCCCTAATCCTCCCCATCTTCCACCCTTAGATCTGGATCCAACTCCACCCCCTGAGATCTTCGTGTACTCCAATGAAGTGCCACTGGAGAGCTTGGTCAGTTGTTAAAGGTTAGTCACCGAAATGAAAATTAAGTAATTAATTACTCACCACCATGTTGTTCCAACCCCCGTCAGACCTTCGTTAAGATAGAACTCTATTGAGCCACTGTAGGCACGTGGACTATTTAAACATTTTCTTTAATGTCTTTATGGGCCGTCAAGAGCCAGTCCCTCAGCCAGTACTATGGAGAGTGATGCCAGCTCTCAGATTTAATCAGAAATATCTTTATTTGTGTTCCGAAGATGAACGAAGTTCTTACACAGGTTGTTACAGCATGGGGGTGAGTAATTAATGACTTAATTTTCATTTTGAGTGAACTAGCCCTTTAAACATAGTTCAAATGGTCCTATGTTGTTCGGGGGCATTTAACGTCATCATAACAAACAGTTTAGATGAGTTTACCTGTTTGATATAATGAAGTTTAATGTCCCTGACAAAGTATGTCCCATTTAGAAACAGCCTAACAACACTAGGCAGCTTTAATAGCCTCATTGTGTTTATAATCACGCTCTTGCAAACTATTCTAATTCACACTTTCAGGGAATTATTTTTTATGAAAACTGAAGGAGAATGTTTACTTCCAATTTGGCCAACAAAAATACTTCATCCCTGCATAATACTCAATATAGACAGTTCCCTGTTTCATTCCTGAATGAATTCTGTGTTTTGAATTGATTAAATTAAATCGCTTATTAAGACTCTGCAGAATAAGTAACTGAAAACCCCCTAATGTAGACCAAAACAGGCAAATGCAGAAACTATGATAAAAAAAGTGAAACATCTGCCGTTCTTGAAACAATCGAATTGGAGGAGAAGAAACTAAATGTTCATAATAATACTCAACTGCAATCGACACCTCACCTTCTATATGTTGTGGAATTAGAAGGAAAACTCACATTTCTGTGTTTGGCAGTGTAAATAATATCTTGACTAAAGGTTTACACCAAGATTAAACCCACAGCAAAACACATCCACCCAATAAAGCGTTTTAAAGGGTTGTCGATCTCATAAATGTCTTGGTTTTATGAGCAGTAGGATGTGTATTGACTGTTTTGCAGTATACACGGTAAATTGAAGGCGTATGTAACGATTGTCAAGGATAGCAGAAAGCATCTGCCTGCCACATGAGCAGAGCTTTCCAATGTTGTCGGACAGGAGAGAGAAGGAGCGCTGTGCACAGAGTTACAAATGGAGAAGGTGAGTGAGCGCTGGAGGCTGATATGAAGAAAAGGCCCATTCTATTAATCATGGTTTTGATGGAGGGTGCCATGGAGTGACAATAAGTTCTGGTTTCCTGCAGCGCCACCGGGTCTCAGCTGCTGCTGGCCTTCACTGCAGCTACACAGAGACCCCATGGGCCCACTGCTCAAACCCCACTCTATAAAAGAGACAAGTGGAGACTAGCTTTCAGGTAGCAAGGGATAAAGTAGAACAGAGTTATGGAACAGCGGCTCTTTGGAAAAGCTATAAAAAGGGAGCAAAATAGACACAAAGTGCACCTTTTATGTGAAGTCAGACAGAGAGATGATAGGAAAAATGCTTGTAAATTATCTATCACAATGGATTCGGAGAAATCTAATAACCACCTAAAGCCACCTTCTGTCACCTTTGGTTGTGAGCAGACCATTCTGATAAATGAGTCTTATGACCTAGAGATAATAATGTGTGAATGTTCTACTCTAGACTACAGCTGTGTTGGATTCACCTTATTAGAGGCCCATAGAAAGATCCAGGTGTGTGTATACGCTCTGTTTGCTTTCAAGCTCCTGAATCACACCAATCTCGCCACCTTGGGGGAGGAAGGATGGGAAAAATGAGACATAGAAGAAAGATTTCTTTAATACCGTGTTTCTTTATGTGGTCATTTGAGAAGCTGTTAGAAGTTACATTGCTGTTGTGCTCAAGCAATAAGGCATGAACCATCTAATAAGGAATTTTCAATATGTTTTCAATATGTTTCACCTGTTTTCAATATAACAATGTGTTTCTTTTAATACCTAGGATGTCTATGTTTATGCTGCTTTTGGCTGTTGTAAAGTAACCATTTCAACTAAATATTTTTTCTCACACAAATCCATATCAGTTACAAATAGATTTGAATTTATTAAATTTCAACTTCATCTGGACCACGGAAAGCATCTTTCTCAATGCCATGCAAATAAATAAATACATTTGACTGAATGATCATTTGCATAAATAAACATATGTCTATATTTTCCTCCACATTATCATACCATGAAATGTAGGCTATTATAATTTAACAGTATCTGATGCATCATTATTTCTTTAGAAACTTTTAACAATTTACTTTCCCGTATTTCACTTTAAATTATGGTTATATTTAAAAAGCAAACTTATAATAATGATGATTATTATAAGCATTTCTTTCAATGCAACATTACAAACAATAATATTGTTATATTTTAATATTTTGACATTACTCCAGCCTTTAGTGTCTCAAGATCTTTTTCTAAATCATTCAATTTACTGCTCAAGAATTCTTATTATTAATGTTGAAAACAGTTGCTTAATATTTTTGGAAACCGCAAAAATATTACTTTTTTTATGAACAGAAGATAAAAAAACAGCATTTATTTGAAATGTATATATTTTTTAGTAAAAATAGTAAATTATGATAAGTTCAGTATATCTAAATAAAAATATTCATTTCTTTTTAAAAAAATCATACTGACCCAAAACGTTTAAACAGTTCTGTAAAAATTGTATTATTTTTCAGGGCTGTGAAATGATTAATCGCAATAATCGCATCCAAAATAAAGTTTGTGTTTACATAATATATGCGTGTGGTGTGTATAATTATTTTGTATATATAAATACACACACGCATGTATATATTTAAGAAATATGTGCATGTATATACTTTATATATATTTACACAAAATTTATATTATACACAAATATAAATATTTATATATTAATAGCACATTTTCTTAAATATATACATGCATATGTGTGTATTTATATATACAAAATAATTGTACACACTACACACATGTAAACACAAACTTTTATTTTGGATGCGATTAATCGTGATTAATCGTTTAACAGCCCTATATTTCAAGTGTGTTAAAAGTGTGATTCTTGGAGGGCTATTTAAAGCATTAACAAATTACTTATTTAGTTTCCTTGCCTTTAATGGCACACATCAGACTAGTCACTTTTGCAGGGCTTTAAAACTAGATTTTTTGTTCATTGGACAGTTCTCAGTCTCACTGACTAAATATCCTCCCCGAGAGCACATCAGCAGCAGCACGTGAGCGCAAGGTATAGGTTCGATTCCACCTCCTGTTGATCCTGTGATCAAATTCCGCCAACCACCCCGATGAAACTTCTATCTCAAACCGCATGAATCATCCACCAGTCTAATCCGTCTTACGCTCTTACACTGTTTGAACAAACAGTGATAACAGAAGCAGAACTGCACTGAGTTATGTATTGAACTATGAGGAAAATGTAATAATGTTTTAGCAGGTCAATTTAAAAGACTCAATCAATATTTTTCTGTGCATGCTTTTTTACTCACTCTTATTACAGACACTGTCCTGAGTTAATTAACTGGTATGCCAGAAAATAGAGGCAAGACGAGGAGGAGATGCGCAAGAGCGACACTTCCACATGTAAGTACCATAGAGAAAGAGGAAATAAAAGATTCTCAATAGGCAAAGATGTGGGGTGGGGGTTTGTTGAGGGGTACACGTGACAGAAT
The DNA here is from genome assembly GCA_030378365.1 of Hybognathus amarus. Classification (NCBI taxonomy): domain Eukaryota; kingdom Metazoa; phylum Chordata; class Actinopteri; order Cypriniformes; family Leuciscidae; genus Hybognathus; species Hybognathus amarus. The sequence goes on along the minus strand of JAQIUQ010002463.1, from coordinate 429,803 downwards.
AAAAGGTTTCTAGCCTGCGGTGTTTCAGCTTTCTTGGTGAAGTGTGAGGAGGCACATTTCTCTGAGTCTGAAACGGGACCAGGCCAGCTGAGAGAGGTGCTAATTTCAACGCAGAGAGGCACCTGGACACCTGATTCCAGCTATCAGACGGTCCTCACACAATGAGCACACAAGCCTAGCTAAATATAACTCTGACACACGCTTGTTCTGGCTCTCTCTCTCACACACACACACATGCAGTACCCTTACCGCTAACATATGTGTGTCTACCATCTCAGGCATCTGTCACATCAGGAAGGTGAAAAATTGATTTATTAAGATTTTAAACATTTAAGATAAAATGTTCAAAAATTTGGTGGGAAACGAATGTGCCCAAATTATGGTTTCCTGACTATAACCTTTTTTTCACTGATATGATTGTCTATAGCAGGAAACCTACACTTATTTATGTTATTTATGTGGCTCAAATATGCGTTGCTATGGTGGCAGAGAGCATGGGTTTAAATTCGCTGAGAGAATGAACAAACTAGAAAAAGATACTGGACAAACTTGGTCAGTTCCAAAACCTAGTGATCTGCTAAAAATGCTAAAATGCTAAAAAATGATTATATATATATATATATATATATAATTATATAATTATGTTATAATTGTATATATATATATATATATATATATATATATATATATATATATATATATATATATATATGCATATATATGTTATATAAAAGCAGTATTATATTAATTAGTTAAATATAAATAAATAAATAAATAAAATAAGTATATCTGTGTGTGTGTGTGTGTGTGTGTGTGTGTGTGTGTGTGTTTATATTTGGCTTAATTATACTGCTTCTTATCATCACCTAATGTCGGAAAACCTATGAGGAAACAATATAATGCATTGCAATGAGTTTAGTAGAAAAAAATAAATAAAATTAAAATAAACATTCAAATTTCCAAGATAGGCAAATGCATGCAGTACTGAAAATGATTGACAAAAACTGTTTTAATGCTAATTTAAATGTACTATACCCAATAATGTTTGGAATGAGGTTAGTGGTCATTTTCACCAAGGCTTACATTTATTTGATAAAAAACACAGTGTTTATTATTACAATTTAAAATAACTATTTCTATATGAATATATTTAACATGTATTTAAAATATTTATATTTTAAAAATGTTTTCAAACATTTTATTTTTGTGATGTCAAAGCAACATTTCAACAATCATCACTCTCTCTTCTTCAGTGTCACATGATCCTTTAGAAATCACTCTAATATCCTTATTTGGTGCTCAAAATTTCTTATTTTTATCACAGTTAAAAATGTTTGTGCTGTTTAATAATAATAATAAAATAATAATAAAAATAATAATATTAAAGTAATAATAATAATAATTTGTGGAAACAAAATGATTGATTTTTTTACGACAAGAGTGATAAAAGACAGTCACTGACTAAAATTAATGTAAAAAAAAAATCTTCCTGACCCCAAACTTTTCAATTTATATGTATATTTAGAGTGTTCTCTCTGCTGCTGCCTAGCTACAGATTCACTTACTTTTGGAACACACAGCTTATGCAACAATATCATGCATTTTCCTGACCAGAAATTGTGGTGTACTTTGGAATAAAATCGGAATGTCTTCAAAACTAGACCATGAAGCATAATTCGAATCGGTAAAGACAGATTCAGATGAAGAAAAAAAATCAACAATTTAGAAGAAACTCACTGTGTGCTTTTAACTCAGGAACCAGCTCTACACTGTGTGAACCCTTAGCACAGAAATCAGAGTCCGAGTGCAGTCAGGCCCCTGCAGTGGGCTCTCTTTCAGACAGCAGGGGTCCAGGGAACACAGAAGACAAAGAGCTGCTCTCAAACCCAACACAAGAAGGGGAGAACGGCTGCCGCTCCCGGGACAGGAGAAACGCTTTTCTTTATTCTCCTTTCCTTCTATGTGTGTGTTTTATCTCTTCTCTAGGGCAGCCGTTGCACTAGGGAGCTCTTTAAGCCGAGGATGTGCATTCGGTACACAGATGTAACAGAACATGAGCTCTATAAATCTGCAGCGAGTCAGTGGTGCTACATTCACTTTTCAGATGCATTTTGAACAGTTGTTTATACTGTAAAAGCTGAATTACAACATCTCTCATGCTGCATTAACCACAGCGCATGATTGTGGTTAGACCTGCAAATCCCAAATGGTTCACAAACAAAATATAATACAACGGATTCTGATTAACAAACTTTCGTTGGCGTGGCTCGTTACTGTAATGATCCCTGTAAGATGCCTGTATGGTACCAACGCATTCTCATCCTTTATCGTCATATAGAACGCTATATGACAAAACGGCCGCTATACTACGCACATGGCATCCGTTTTAGTTAATATAACACGCGCTGTGATGGTTAGGTTTAGGTGTGGGGTAGGGTAGGGTAGTCTCATATTATGCTTAAAGGATTTATTAGATTTATGACGACTTGGGTCTGCGTGTTATTATAACGATAAAGGGTGCCATATGCGTAGTATAGCGCCCGTTTTGTCATATAGCGTTCTATATGACGATAAATGATGAGAACGGGCTCGTACTCGATCTGCAAGAAGGCAATAAGTCAGCACAAATCAAAAGTGTTATTCCGAATTACACTCCAGCAGCTGAAGATATATCTGTTGATTTTCACACTGATGGCATGCTGTGCCCTACTGTATCTGCTTCCGCTTTCACTGTGTTGCATTACCACACTTTTCCTTGTTTTATTAATAGAAGAACGTCTGTATGTGTGGGGTATCTATCGGTTCTCTCACTTCATGATTCAGGAAGAAGCCTATCCACAAGTCAATAATGAGCAAAAAATCCACGCAACACCATGTACTGATGGCTACAAAAGGGTTTGTGTTCTAGTATTTGAATTGTTTCAGCGCTCTTGCGAATGTCTGCCTGCTCCCCATGATCTTGAAATAACTGAAACACAAAATTAAAGCTGCAGTCCGGTGTTTTTTCCTTTGAAATCTGCAATTGCAGTCATTCGCAGAATTATCAACTTTACGTGAGTTGTACTTCAACACCCTTGACACGCACAGCGTGGATGAACACAATGTTTGAGGAGACTGTGAGGCTGTCAGTCACCGCGCCGTGTGGATACTGGCATTCAGAATCACAGATTATTCTTTTTGAGAAGTATGACCAACATAATAATTTTCACCGGAAAATGTCATCTGAACTAGTAAGAAACATCCACTTTTGTTCTGGTTCTGACATTGCAGTAAATCGCGCTGATTAAATCTAACAATTGCTTATAAGTTATCATATCACGCAAAACCGTGCAAATTATACTTTGTTCTCAAATTGTTAATGTTAACAACGTCAGCATTGCGTGACTACATGTAATGTCCTTCTGATATGTATCCTTGTTTTCACATGGGTCCGGTTGCAGTCTCTTTTTTCCGTAGCCACTCTGAAGTCTGAACAAAGTCTTTTGCATTTTACAGCGGGTGAATCTGTTGTCACTGGTGATTGTCGTTTGAACCTTTCTGGATCCGCCTTCAAATTGATAAGTTTAATTATATCAAGTGCTGTGAGAAAGAGCCTATAAATATCCAACTCCAGCATCCTCACACGCAATATAGCCAACTAGCCGACTTTTTTCTTAACATGTCAGATGTGACGTAATGACTCAATATAGCCTACTTAGCCGAGACTCTTCCTTTATGTGTACAAATGTGATGTAATAACTCAATATAGTCTGCTAGCCAAGACTCCTATTTGTGTGTGCAGATGTGACGTAATCACTCAATATAGCCTACTAGCCGAGACTCTTTCTTTATGTGTACAGATAGTGACGTAATGACTCAATATAGCCTACTAGCCGAGACTCCTTCTTTATGTGTACAGATGTGACGTAATGACTCAATATAGCCTACTAGCCGAGACTCCTTCTTTATGTGTACAGATGTGACGTAATGACTCAATATAGCCTACTAGCCGAGACTCTTCTTTATGTGTACAGATGTGACGTAATGACTCAATATAGCCTACTAGCCGAGACTCTTCTTTATGTGTACAGATGTGACGTAATGACTCAATATAGCCTACTAGCCGAGACTCTTCTTTATGTGTACAGATGTGACGTAATGACTCAATATAGCCTACTAGCCGAGACTCTTCTTTATGTGTGCAGATGTGACGTAAATGACTCAATATAGCCTTCTAGCCGAGACTCTTTCTTTATGTGTACAGATGTGACGTAAATGACTCAATATAGCCTACTAGCCGAGACTCTTCTTTATGTGTGACAGATGTGACGTAATGACTCAATATAGCCTACTAGCCGAGACTCTTCTTTATGTGTACAGATGTGACGTAATGACTCAATATAGCCTACTAGCCGAGACTCTTCTTTATGTGTACAGATGTGACGTAAATGACTCAATATAGCCTACTAGCCGAGACTCTTCTTTATGTGTACAGATGTGACGTAATGACTCAATATAGCCTACTAGCCGAGACTCTTCTTTATGTGTACAGATGTGACGTAATGACTCAATATAGCCTACTAGCCGAGACTCTTCTTTATGTGTACAGATGTGACGTAATGACTCAATATAGCCTACTAGCCGAGACTCCTTCTTTATGTGTACAGATGTGACGTAATGACTCAATATAGCCTACTAGCCGATACTCTTCTTTATGTGTACAGATGTGACGTTAATGACTCAATATAGCCTACTAGCCGAGACTCTTCTTTATGTGTACAGATGTGACGTAATGACTCAATATAGTCTACTAGCCGAGACTTCTTTCTTTATGTGTACAGATGTGACGTAATGACTCAATATAGCCTTCTAGCCGAGACTCTTCTTTATGTGTACAGATGTGACGTAATGACTCAATATAGCCTACTAGCTGAGACTCTTCTTATGTGTACAGATGTGATGTAATGACTCAATATAGCCTACTTAGCCGAGACTCTTCTTTATGTGTACAGATATGTGATGTAATGACTCAATATAGCCTACTAGCCGAGACTCTTCTTTATGTGTACAGATGTGACGTAATGACTCAATATAGCCTACTAGCCGAGACTCTTCTTTATGTGTACAGATGTGACGTAATGACTCAATATAGTCTACTAGCGGAGACTCTTCTTTATGTGTACAGATGTGATGTGGAATGACTCAATATATCCTACTCAGCCGAGACTCTTCTTTATGTGTACAGATGTGATGTAATGACTCAATATAGCCTACTAGCCGAGACTCTTCCTTATGTGTACAGATGTGATGTACTGTAATGACTCAATATAGCCTACTAGCCGAGACTCTTCTTTATGTGTACAGATGTGACGTAATGACTCAGATATAGCCTACTAGCCGTAGACTCTTCTTTATGTGTACAGATGTGATGTGATGACTCAATATAGCCTACTAGCCGAGACTCTTCTTTATGTGTACAGATGTGACGTAATGACTCAATATAGCCTACTAGCCGAGACTCTTCTTTATGTGTACAGATGTGACGTAATGACTCAATATATCCTACTAGCCGAAGACTTCTTCTTTATGTGTACAGATGTGATGTAATGACTCTAATAGAGCCTACTGAGCCAAGACTCTTCCTTATGTGTACAGATGTGATGTACTGTAATGACTCGAATAGAGCCTACTAGCCGAGACTCTTCTCTTTATGTGTACAGATGTGATGTACTGACGCAAGACATGTCTTTAATCTCCTGCAGAAATCCACCAGTACCACTGGAAAAAAATATTATTACAAACTTACTGCTTCTGAATCGAGCTAAGGTAAGCAGATAGTTTTGAAGACTGGCTGCTTATGTATTTTCTCAAATATGTATTTTGGAATGATTTTTAACCCCAAAACACCTAGGGACTGCAGCTTTAAATAAAGTTTGCTTTAATATAGCTAATAAAGTAAATCATAAAATTAGAACTTTAAAAATATCCAACCCTGCTATTAGGAACTGACTAGTAAATTAATTAATATAATGATGTAGAGTTCTATCCTAACCAAGAAGGAAAATTGTAGAGATAACTATATTTGTACAATGAACAATTAAGTTGTTTATTCTACTATGCTGCATGTTAACCGATGCAAAGATGAGTCACTTTTCAATGTATTCCATTTGGGATCTGAGCTACACGTTTGGACAGTCGACTATGGGATTGAAAGCAGATCAGAGAAAGCATTGGGAGCGCCTATTTGAGAAATGCTCAACTTTATGCAAATGTCAGACGTTGCCCTGCATCGCCGTGTGGTGCAGGTTGTGACATCTGTCAAGCATTTCAAAATATGCTGACTGGATCTAGTATGTAAATCGTATTTTGTATGTATTACCAAACTCAAATTTGATGTTGAGTCCTCATATCAGAAATCCGCCACAAACCCCTGATATCAAATACATGTATATTTGCATGCGGTGCAGTACCCTATACTTATCATCAAGGAGCTCATCGTTTCAGGTGTTCTTTTCTTACTTGTTTTTTTTTTTTTCTTCACTCCTTTCTTATTGATTTTGAACATTGTGTATTGGGTATTCGGGTACGATGCTGAATGGATTGCATGGCGCCAGAGTATCTCTGTGTGCTTGGTAATTTGTATCTGATTCATTTATCTTGTCCAGCGTGTTCTTGCTCGGGCAAACCTCACAATCTGATTCTGATGCCTGACTCTGTTTGTCTCTGTCCCCCTACTTTTAAACATTGTTTTTCATTTTCTTTTCTTTTTAGGTATATCGTTATCATGAATATCCTACAAAGTGTATCATGAAGAAGAATTGTTTCCTGAAGTCTTCTGAAGTGTTGCAGCAATAATTAATCAAATAATAAAGATACCCAGGTATTGAGGACATAAAAAGTTATAGATTAAGATTTGATCTGATATGCTAACAGTATGCATTAAGCAATTTCACATCTTTGCATGATTTGGGATCCGTCTTTAAGGGACAAATGTTGAAAAGCTTGTTTTTCTTTCATTATTTCTATTATGCAGTAATCTGGTCTATTGATCTTTGTTGTGCGCTGTCAGATTAGCATAATCTTACACTTGAGAAAATACCATTATGTGAACTAGATAAAGAGTTAATCTGGGCTCAGTCTTTATCAACATGAAGAATAATCCAAATTGATGAATTCATTTCAATCAGAATGACCACAATGGGAAATTGTTCTTTTGTTCCAAAGACAAATTGGTTCTGTTAAATGTCAAATCAGGTCAGAAAGTATGTAAATTAGTCAATATGAATAATTGTTTGATGCTGTTTTAGAATAACCACAGCATAAATATTTTAGGGGAGATTGGAGCTATTAATGAAACATATATTTCAATTTCAACATATACAACATAAACATACTATTTAATTATTTTTTTTAAATAATACAAAGTGTGACTAGTCCCATGTCTACATATCAATAATAATATATTGGTATTTCAGTCTTTTCGAATATATCCATGATAATGATGACAGTGTCTCCACAGTGCAAATAATGTGTGTGTGTATAAGTAGGAATTTTAAACATAACTGAAAAGCTGAAAATGTCTTTGTGTGTCTTTGTGCTTGGGGGCTGTCGGATGTTAGACAGTCAGCTAAAGGCGTTAGACATATGCCTGAAATTAGATTACACAATCACAAATGTACCAATCAAGACCTCATGCATAATTCATAGCTGCACATCACAGCATGATAATTACTTAAATTAAGATCCTGCCAACCTGAGGCTCCACTGAGACTGGACCGCCTGTAATCCCATGCCATCCCAAAGCAAGCAGCGTGCCCTTTGGGAAGGGTGAACCTCCACCGTGGGAGCTCCTGATGTGCATTCAGCATTGCAAACTCCCATTTTGTCACTGACAGTCTCCATAGAGCTAAATCCGGCTTGCTTGGACCTTCCTTTTCTTTGCTTTCTTCCCCATAATCTGGCCTATCCAATAATGTTCTCAGCTGGGCCTCGAACAGAAAGATTTCTCCCCTGTGCTATTCCCAGATCCACATTCAGGAGCCACAGGGTGATGGTGGATTTGAGCTGTTTTCCCTGAAGACAGATTAGACATGATTGATATGAGAGGACGGGTGGTTTTCAATAAAGGTCTCAATCACACAAGAATGCCTTTTCATATCCAAGGAAAAGCGATTTCTGTGGCCCGCATTAGTCTGTCACATTAAACGCTATAAAAAAATCCCCAAACTAAAAGCTTAAGCTGAATTTGATGAAAACATTCTTGTTCTGTAGATTTGGCCAAGCTGATTATTGTCAAATAATTGAAATATTTAATCCATTGCTCTTAGTATGCTATGATGGCAAAAGCAAATTTTTCAGTATCCCAAACTGACTTCATACTCGGCAAAAAAAATTAAAAAAGGGTCCTCCCACGTTACATAAACGGAATAAACTAAACAAATTTCACAGATATTTGACGAACAGAAATGGAAACAACTTGATCCATCAATACTAACACTTTCTTTTCTAAAAAAAAAACTATACGTATGCGTAAGACTAAATTGGGAAGGGTCACAACACTTGCATCTTGTTGCCCTATTATTAGTTTAATTGCTTCTATTTCTCTGCTCATTTGTAAGTTTTGGATAAAAGCGTCCACTAAATGATTAAACGAATAATGAATCTCTAAACTGAGTGGGGGTCATTATCAAAAGTGGCAGTCAGTATTTGGTGTGTCAAATGTAACTCATCTTACTGTAACTCATCTTCATAGACTGCAGCTGATTTGCCAGTTTTTACAGTGAGATATTACTCCATTCTTCCACCAAGACACTAGCAAAATTCTCAAACACATCTGGGGAAATACATGGTTACACATGGTTTGGCACTGCAAGATCGATCAGCTGTTCTTCCCGTCTCCCTGTAGCACTGTGAGACTTACATTACGAACATTGCATTTTTTTGCTGGCCATATCTGCAGTCGTCATGACACCTGCAGCAGGACTATGGCATGTTCACAGAGGTGAGACAGTAGAAAGGTCTCTTTAATGTCCGTAGTTATTGTAGTGCCATTTATTTTCTTCCACCTTTAAACTGTTAACATCTTAAAGACTGTTCCACAGGTGCATGTACAAAAATAGTTGTATGCTCTTTCCAATGAAGATCTGTAATGCTTTTTCTGATAAATTATTTTTTTTTTGCTGATTTAGTTAATTAATTAATTCACTGACAAGCTTAAGTGAATTCTTTGAATTACAATGTGAGTGAGCAAATGCTAGAGGCTACAGATTTTAGCATCCTTTTTAGCGTGCATGCATCCCCCATGATGGAAAAGGCAAGAACGGGGTGATTAGGACCAGATGGTTTATATCGGTGCCATGACCTGGATGGGAGTGAGGTTTAGGGGGTGAGTGTGACGGAGGCCAGCAAATGAGTGCTGAAAAAAAAAAGAAAACCGAAATGAATTATTTAATTATTAGTAAAATATAAAAACGCGTAACAAAAATTATTGTCAATGTCAATTTATCTGCCTATTAGGTTATGCAAATTGTTGAGGTTAGGGTCTATTGAATCAAATTTAACTGTTATATAATAATAAATACAACTGTTATATAATCAAATATAATTGCAACCATATATATATATATGGTTGCAATTATATTTGATTCATAAGACTCTATTCAATAGACGCTCAACACACACACAGAGACACCTTAAAGTTTGTATCAGCGATTTCAGGCCCAAACAAAAATGATCACATTCATCTAATCTTTCCTAACGACCCTCTAGCTGCCCACCCCATGAGCAGGCTGTCAAAAAACTGCGTCTGTAGGCATATAGGCTCTGAGATCTGCACACAAAAACAAATGGGAATAACCACCACTCAAAATCAAAATAAACAGTGTTCTAACCAATCACCGACAGGGGCGGACGTCTGTTTGTTTTCGCGCTTCGTGCACGGCGCCGGCATGCAAAGTCGGAGCCTGAAGAAAAAGACAGCGTCTATCAACCCTATGCTATCAACGAACCAGACTTTTATTTATATATATCTTAAAATAAATTATAACACAATAAAAGAACTGCATTCGAAATACTTTCATGTTTTTGTTGTCAGTGCATCTATATTGTAAGTTTCAGCATCCAAACACACACTAAAACTTATGACTACCAAAGAGGTAAAAAAAGATTGCTTAAGGCAAGAGCAAGTAATATTTATCACTCATGTAAACAGCAACTTCTGTTTGAAATAGTTACTTAACCTTTACCTCTTCTTCTCTCTTGACAATGAGGATTGTGTTGACAAATATAAAGCAGTAATTAACATTATTCTTTGAATATGATTAATATATTTAAGGTTGCACGGAATTAATTAGAACCTTTGTAATATTCTTTTTCCCAAAGCGTATGCAAAGGGTGTGAAAATCGGCAAACTAGACAAGAAAGTGTTAATGTAAGTGTAGGTGTGTGTGTGTACACCTTCATCCTCTGGGCTCCCAGTACCCAAAGCATCTAGAGACATGGCAGAGAAACATCCTTCCACTACCTAATCAATCAATTCCCACTCTGTGGGCCAAATCCTTGTTACTAATTACCCAATCACAGTGGGCAAACTCCTTCAGCCTGTCACACCAAACCCCACGGGGGTCCCTGGAGACCTGCTCCGTCTCTTCCCCTCATTAACTTCTCCTGTCCGCTCCCCTTGTCCAGACACTCCCGAGAGCAGCCAGGAGTTGTGGGTAATTCAGTGGGCAGTCTCTGAGGTGACCATGCGCCTCGGGGCTGGAACGGTAGAGGACACATTGCTCCCTCTCTGTCTCTCTTAAAGTCCCTCTATCTCCTCTCGCTCTCATTCACTCATGAGAATCTCCCCGTCCCATCCATGTCTCCGCTTAACCTAACTCGCTCTTTTATCCTACCTGTCCCGTTCCCTCTTTATCAAAGATTCATTCCACCTCTCTGTTCCATCTGGAGAGAGCAAACGCATCCGCGGTTATAACAGCTTTGTATTCTCACATTTCGTCTACACCTCAGGCGTTTTCACTTCTATGCCTTTCAAATTAAAATCACTACACTGAAGGAGAAGGTCTGTTAAACAGCAATGTTCTAATTCTAATTAAACAACAGATAAATAGGAATGTCTGGCGGGATTGTAAATGCTCACTGTACTGCAAAAAAATGTTACAGACAAAATGTACAGAATTACTAAACAGGGCACACAATGTTTTTTCTCCCATTGACTGACTTACTCTGGAAATTCAAGATAAAGAGATAATATAAAAAAATGTCTACTCATCTTCTTGCAAAACTGTCAGACCCTTTTTAGGGACTTAAGCTTCTGAAAGGTAAATGTTGTGTGAGAAAGAAAAAAAAGTTATTCACTGAAAATCTTTCCAACTATACTAGGCGGAAAACAATGTGTGACAAAAGAAGTATGTCCGGCAAAAAGTCCCAGGATGACCTAATGCTTACGGCGAGATTCTGAAGTGTGCATACGAAGGACACTTTACTATCCCATGATACCACTGGAGAGAATTTGTAAATGGCAGTGAACCGAAGTAACTGACGCTGGTAGGTCAACATGATAATGACAACATGGCAAATGTATAATGATCCAGATTACACTCAAACTATAGAACATACTTTTTTAGCGGCCGTGACGTAATTACTCATTCAAAATAAATACATACTCAAGAGAGTCTGCAATTTCGGACGTAGCCCTGGTCTTAATGATTCGAGTCTGAACCAGTTCTGAAGTTTGACTCACTGATTCAATGATCCAAAAGAAAAAAATACTGTATGACTTTAGAAGACTTCAACTTGTGCACAAGTCATCTGAACAAAAAAAAAAAGACTAATAAAAACAACAAAAGCAGGTAACAAAAATGCTTAAAAATAAAAATTGAAAATATTAAAATAAAAGCTATTTCAAAATAAATACTATAATAGCAGTATATAAATAATACTAAAATAGCAATTCTTTAGATCTAGCAATCTACTTTTTGAAAGAGAAAGTTGCTTAAAATGACTTAAGACTTTGTATGTACATGCTTCAGTTCTACATAAACATTATACTCACAAGATATGATATCACTGCACCAGTTTTCCCCATTCTCTTAGGCCACATAACAGTGTGATTATGACCTGTGATAAATAGGGAAGCTTAACTGAGGCAATAAAACATAGAATTAGTGTTTAATGGCCTACAAACTGCCATCTGGTTTTGTGAAGAGGCCACTTTCATTGGCCAGATCCATTTCTTTATTTTCTGATGTCTCTCATTCCCCATTTGCACTTGATTCTACTTTAGCTCGATCACAGAAGATATTTTTCCGAACAAGTTGATGCAACAGTGGTACCATTTTTGGAGCTTGCTTGTGCACAGACACGTATTTGAAGGAGGAAGTTTCAAAAACATCGGAAAAAAAAAATCAAAAAACTCTTCACAAAGTCATGGTGTGAGCTATCACACCTACAGAACTCTGCCAAAGCAAACAGGAATACTATATGGAGAGGATTTAAACATGAATTAAAGGTTTTCCCCTTTCTATCCCTGAACAAAAGATTGTTTCATGCTTTTGGGTTTAGTTGTGCAGGGGAAATTACTAATATAAAACACGCTTTATATGTTAACATAGGAATTACAGTACGTACAGTATATATGCACAACAGATTTTTAAAAGCTATAAAAATAAGTTTCTTATGCTCATGAAGGTGGCATTTATTTGATTAAAAATAAAGAAAAACAATTTTAAATTACAATTTAAACCGTTTTACTCCAATAAAGCCATTACTACGACTGATTTGGTGCTCAAGAAACATTTATTATTATTATAAATATTAAAACGAGAGAAATTAACAGGTTTAATCAATACGGATGCATACATTTAGGAAAAGATTCATAATTTTGCTAAGGTAAAATTCAAATAGATGCTGTTCTTTTGAACTCAAAGAAAGAAGAAAAACGTGTATCGCTGTTTCTACAAAAGTAGAAAAGATCAAATTCTATAATATTAAGAAAATTATTAATAATTGAGCACCAATAATAATTGAAATTATTGAGTACCGAATCAAAATATTAGAACGATTCCTAAAGGAACACGTTTGACCATAAAATCATCATATATATCAACATTTCTTTTATTGGAAAATATATGCCACTCAATGATTTCTATTTCTTGCAGATACTGTAACTGTAATACTCGAAAGACTCATGGTGAATCAATTTCATAAATCTTTCATAAGCCGTACCAACACAAATCCAACTCCACACAAACACACATGTCCAGACACCGAAAGACATGATAGGCCCTCATGACAGGTGTGGCACGCCTCAACGGGCTCAATAGGTGACTAACACAGTGTGACAACTGAATAAAAGCAAAGCGGTCATTTTTAATCCAATCAGCATCCACCACACCCGCTCCTGCCTCACCCGTCCCACTCTCCTTCACCTGTCACCCTCTGCCACTAATGCTTATCTGTCCGGTCACAACGTCCCAGCGGAGATGGGTTTGGCCGACTCTGCAAGAAGATCAAGGTGGGAGAGCCACGCTTGTATTGAACACATCATCGCCTACCGCCCAAAACCTCTATCCCAGCTCCCCCTTGGGGCATAGGTAATGAATCCTCTCCCTCCTTTGCATTTGGTGGGTTTCCATCTGAAATGGTCAGGGGGATTATCATATCGGAGCTGAGATTATGTTTGACTCTGGTGCCATGTTTGAATAGAGTTGAACAGAGGTGGGGAGGTAATGAGAAAAAAAGACTCTCCGTTCACTAGCATCAGGGGAACGGTAAATGATTTGATGAAAAGCAAGCAGGCATCCACGGCTGCTCTTTATTTTAGGTCTGAGTGGTGGCAGAGGGGCATGAAGGGATTCTAAATTACTTTTTGTGGGTGGATGAAGTATGAGTTCAGAGATTTACAGTCTCACAAAGGAGAGACCCATGGCATGAAGATTAACTGGGACGCATGTCACGCTACTAAACAGTGCCTTGGGTATACCATGCTCAGTTTTGAAAAGGACTGACTAGGCTTAAGAATGGGAAAAACAGGCAATGCTATGTAATTTGTCCTTTGTTTACACACAATGCATATTAAGTAAGGGGTCATTTTCTATTTCAAATACATGCTCTTCTTTTGACCTTTCTATTAATCTTCCCAGACTTAATGTTCTATTAAGATTCCCAAACGTAATGTTAAATTTAGGGCCCTATCTTGCACCTGGCGCAAATGACTTTATACACAAATGCATTTATCATTCCTATTTTGCACCAGCGCAAAGCGGGCTTTTCCTTCCACAGACGCACGTCAGTAAACTACAATCTAAAAAATGCTGGGTTGTTTTAACCCAATTTTGGGTAAAATATGGACAAACCAGCCATTGGGTTAAATTTTTAAATTACTTTTTTAATCAAATGGCTGGGTTTGTCCATATTTTACCCAAAATTGGGTTAAAACAACCCAACATTTTTTAGAGTGGGAATGAACTTGCGCTCCATGGGCGGGTCGGCGCAAAAAAAGAGCCGTGTTTCGGCGCAAACATTCCCCAGTGCTATTTTGCAGTTCCAGAAAACAATTGCGCCACTGACCAGAAAAAAAATTAGTCTAAAAAAACTTTTAGATGCTATTTTGAGCGTGCATGCTTGGCCAGTGTAAACAACGCGCATACACTATGATTCTCTCATACACAGATGCATTTTACTTTTTGCAAATGATATATAATTATAAGGAAAACTATTAAAACACAAGGGAAAATATTGTTGTGTTCATGACAATGGGTACATGTTTACCCAAATTATTATATGCATGTTTAACCGAAGCTAATTTGGGTGTGTTTGTTCCATCCCCAATGTCACTTCTCTTTCTTTTACGGCCCTGACGAGAACATCGATCTCTTTGGCTGTGAACCGATTGTGAAGAGCATCTGGTAAATGCGCCATTATAAAAGTATTGCGCCATGGAACAAGCGCAACTCATTCATCATGCTCTTAAAGGGAATGTGAGATGACGATCTGATTGGTTTATTTCACGTTACCCCAAAACCACACCTACTGTATGAATAATGAAGCAACTTCAGACCAACCCCCTTTAGATTTGCGCCATTTATCCTGCCGGGAAAATAGCAACAGCGCCGAGATCCGCCCACAAAGTTACTTGCGCTTTGCACTTTGACACTTGTGTTTCTGATCGTTAAAATAGGGCCCCATATGTTTAATCTAAATTAAAGTTTAAAGTATTGCATAGATAAAACTGCAATACACACATATTTTACACTATAACAAGATTTAAAATACCAACACATTTACCATAAAATAATTCATTCAATTAAAAAATATGCTTGGCGCCTCTCATTTATCTTCAAACATCTTTTTTTTTCAAGGGCCGGGTCCCTTGTGTATTGTATGATTAAATGTATGCACTTGACTGTATGTGAGAGACGTGTATGGATGCGAGTGTGCGTCTCAGGCTGATGAATGAAACATTTCCATGGCTTGACACTAAACATGTTGTCCAGCTGGCTAAACGCCTAGTGTTTGAATGACCTCGTGGCTTGGTACAAACTGTTGACCCTCCTGGCCATGTTCTGTTTAATGGATTCTATGTCTCTGCTGCCAGCTCTGCCATGCCCTGGCAAAGACATGGACGCGCAGCTGACCCAGCTGACCTCCTCTGCCCCCTTCTCTCATTCAAGCCAGGAGCAGCTAACCCCAATGGATTTCTCATTTGTGGCTTGTGCACAATCAATGCACCTTCTCCTCCTTCCCAGACGGGGACCATGGATCAGCACTTTCCTGTATATGTGTGTGTGTGCGTGTCCACTTCCTTTGTTTTCACTAACCTTTCCCCATTGCCTGCCCTTGCAAAACCGCAGTGTCCACCGGCATATCTTCATCATTCTCTCTCTTTCAGCCTTCCTTACTGGGTGTGTCTGCGACAGCTGGAGTAAACAGAGATGAACGAGGCGTACAGCTTTCTTCCCTGATCCTCTGCATCTCCTTTGCCCACTGGTGTCTCCTGTTCTCTTCTTTAATGTTTCTGTAGCTTGGATTGGCCCGTTTCAGGTCCATGGTATGTCTGGATATGCTGCAGAGGGAATTGCCTGTGGGAGAAAATGGGGCAAAAGCCAAATCAATCTATGGCAAAGGGATAAAGCCTCATCTATTTTCAAAACATGTACAGCAAACAGACTATCCTGCTCACAGTGGCGTTCATTCACTTACCGTGTGTACATATCTGTGCATAAAACCTGTACGCAAATGTTTTCACTCAGAAATTACTCATAAGTATGTTTGCACTTTTTTTATTAAGTGTAAATTTTCTCCCAGTGGCCTTTAGTAACATGAAATGTGTCGTGCAGATATGTATATTCATGTTTTTGAAATAAGTCTCTTACTGTATGCTCACCAGGGTTGCATTTATTTATATAAAATGCAATTTATTCTTGCGACGGCAAAGCTGAATTTTCAGCAGTCATTAATATGGTGCTAAAGAAACATTTCTTATTATTATCAATGTTCAAACAGTTTCACTGTTTAATATTTTTGTGGAAACCACAATAGACTTTTTTTCGTTGATTAATAGAAAGGTCAAAAGAAAAGCATGCATTTGAAATGGAAATCTTTAAATATTTTATTTTGGTAACATTATAAGAACTGCTTTTTTCATGCACTTAGTTACATATTTAATAGCAATTCTATTATTCTATTTTGAAGTATTCTAAAATAGGAAACTATAATTAACTGGTAGTATATGATAGTAGATGACATTTACACATTTCAGCACATTGTTTTTTTTTTTACTGCTCTCCTGCAGTCAGATTTTATTTCATATGTAAGTGTGTAAACAGAGAGAGTGCTTGAGGGCGACAGCCATGTCCTCATGCTATGGGTTACACCGCAGGCATCTTTTATGCAACTGGATCTATTAGGCAACTATTAGCATCTATTAGGCAACTGGATTATAAAATAAAACTATTCAGTGGTATTATAAGTATATTTCCCTTTTAAAATGTACACTAGGCAAGTAATTATTATTCTTATCTTGTTAAGCATCCCTGAGGCATTAGAAGAGGCAATTAAAGGAGAACTCCGGTGCAAAATGAACCTTTGGTCTAATAAAACATTGGTACCTAGTCAACCGTTCTCTGAGATTTGTTTTCATGATAATCGAACGTAAAGAGTTTTATCTCTAAAAACTGTTTACGTTTAACGCTAGTAATGGGGGAATTTACTAAGCAAAAGAAATCGCTAGTTTATCCCACTAACAAGGCCCAACACTAACACAGTAACATAATGAGGGTCCATACATGGAAAACGAAGCATTGACAACTTTGTAAGTGTACAGACCGTTTAATAAGAAGATACTTTATAAAGACAGTTCACTTCGTGTATACAGACAGGAGCCATCTTGGAAAACAGTCCCCACAAGTCGGATCGACTTATCAAGACTATTTTCTAAGATGGATCCAGTCTGTATACATGAAGTGAACGGTCTTTATAAAGTATCTTCTTATTAAACAGTCTGTACACTTACAAAGTTCTCAATGCTTCGTTTTGCATGTATGGACCCTCATTACGTTACTGTGTTAGTGTGGGGCTATTTTGAGCCTTGTTAGTGGGATAAACTAGTAATTTATTTTACTAAGTAAATGCCCCCAGGACTAGCGTTATATGCTAAACAGGTTTTAGAGATAAAACTCTTTACATTTGATTATCATGAAAACAAATCTCAGAGAACGATTGACTAGGTACCAATGTTTTATTAGACCAAGCGCCGGAGTTCTCCTTTAACACCGGATTTTGATCGGCCTTAAAACCTTTTTGCCCTTACTGTTAAACCATACAGATAAATTCATGTTACTCGCTGACTCACATACAGAGAACGAGAATAACATTAAAGGCTTTTGGTCTACCTTGTCCATATTTCTGCAAAGTTAGGTTAAAAGAGGCAGTTACACCATATCTCAAAAGATTACAAAAGAAATTTGAAAACAACTTCTGTACACTGTAAACAAACTATTCCCCATCTTCAGCTGCAGCCCACATAAAAAAATAAGGCAGATGTCTAGGAATAAGTTTGCTATGAAGGTATCCAGATCCAATGGGAGTGCACACACATAAATACAAACACACACACACACACCTGCGCACATGCATGGCTAGCACAGATCTGACAGCTCCCTGCAGCCCTGGAAAAGACCATCGCCATAAAACATTCCCTTCCCCTACTGTGTTAAATTGAGACCAGCGTTTTGTGTCACTTCCTTTTGATGCCAACATCAAATCTCAAATGGCTTTCAAAACTTTCAATATGCTGCTTACCAAAGAGCTCTGTAATAGCTGTAGAAAGCTACTGTAGCTGTTAACATTACCATTCATCTCAATAGCAGTTGCTTGACTGCAGAACAGCCTGGTGGTATGAAGCTTGAATCTTGACAACCTTGCTCTTTTTTTAATCGAAAAATTTCCAAACACTATAAAATGTCTCAACTGATCAATTTAATGCCTCCTAGCTTGTGTATATATATATATATATATATATAGATGATAGAGAGAGAGAGAGAGAGAGAGAGAGAGAGAGAGAGAGAGAGAGAGAGAGAGAGAGCGAGCGAGAACGGTTAGTTCTGAATCCTTGATTCTGATTGGTCAAGAGCTGTGCTTTATTCACGATAAAACACGGCTACGACCGCTTCACCCAACGGTTCTATTGATCGCTGCGCAACACTGCGGTTCTATGTTGTTTTTATTTGAGCTTTCATGCATTTTACACATTGGAACGTTGTTGCTGTTCACGCTCAGGGACTATTTTTTCCAGAGGTAGACTTTTAGTGATTTTACTTCAAGAAAGTTGTACTAATATTGTTTTTTACTTTAATATTGTGTGGCTATATAACGCCCTTTAGCCGTTACTTATTCACGATACAGCACAGCCTCTCGTACCTTATTGCTTACATATATATATATATATATATATATATATATATATATATATATATATATATATATATATATATATATATATATATATATATATATATATATATATATATATATATATATATATATATATATATACTGTATATATATATATATATATATATATATATATATATATATATATAAATATACTGTGTATACACACACACATACTGTATATAAAGGATCCATGGATGCAGGTAAAGAACCTTTTCTTTTTAAGAGTGAACTATTTTTGACAATCAAAAGGTGAAAGTTTTGGCACCCTTGGCATGAGGTGCAATAAGGTGACAGGAAGTCAGTGAGGGATTAGACAGGTAAACGCTACAGAGATGGATGCGGATATAAAACATTTGACATTGTGCCAGAGACAGGCTAACTTCTGCTCAACAACACAACTCTGAGACTCAAAGGTGTATTTATGTAACTTCCACAACCCAAGCCTCGAGAAGCATTGCCTTCCCTCCCGGGCCGTGGACCGTAATGACAGGAAATGATATGGTGTCAGAATAGCAGCACTTGTACAGGGAGAAGCAGAGCCGTACTTACTCTCAACCCTTCAATGAACCAGTTGAAAATTAAAATCCTCCTTTTCTGCTCTCTGTAATTACCCACCTATGGGGAGGATGGATGAAGGCAGGTAGATGGATTGAGACGGGGAGGAGAGCGAGAGAAAGAGAGGGAGTCGGGGAAAAGAACGAGTGGAAATAAATGGAGGCTCAGAAGAAGACAAGGCAGAGAGAATGTCTTTTTATTGAGCTTCCTCCCCCAGATGTGATCTTAATGTGTACTCAGCACAATCTTTCCCTCCATTCTTCTCCCCTGCATCCAGCCTCATGCTGCTGAAAGGAGGGAAAAAAGAGTAAACAGAATGAGAGAGAGAGAATGAGAGAGAGAGACGCATTACCCAGTGAGTCAGTAATTGCAATGAAATTTAGCGCAGTTTTCTTAACTCTTATGTTCTAAGGGTCGAAGACACCACAAGGCTCTTTTTTAATATCTCAACAAAACAATCTTATTATTAAAATATAAGAATGATATGTCTTGAGTTTTCCTATGATTACAAAGTTGATAACACACTTCAAACGTCCTCGCTTACATGCATTTGGGGTCTTATAGACCCAGGTGTGAAACGTGTTTTAATGCAATGAATCTGATGAGACTCAAAGTTAGTGTTATTGGTATTATATTGCCATTTGGTTTCAGATATACTGAAACTGTTCAATTAGCCTAAGTGTTTTCCAAATCTGCTGGTGCAATAAAAAACACAAAAAAACACTAAATGTTCTTGACAAACAAAATTGCAGAACACATTAAGACTTGTTTTCAGTGTATATGTCTTGAACAACTTTTATTTTTCTTATCCACTTGGCAATTGTTTTCTTATGTTAAAAAAACAATCAAGACATATTCTATGAAAACCAGTCTGCAAGTTTATGCAGTTTTACTTGTCAAGTATGGTTTATTTTATTTTAAGGCAGTTTAGAGTTTTACATGAAGACAATAATAATAATAATAATAGGTAGGCATACATTTACTTTAAGTAAGTAAATGTATGTCTTTGGTCATTACGTCACATCTGTACGCAAAGAAGGTGTCTCGGCTAGTAGGCTATATTGAGTTATTACGTCGGAAGGACATTACATGTAATCACGCAATGCTGACGTTGTTAACATTAACAATTTGAGAACAAAGTATAATTTGCTCAGTTTTACGTGATATTATAAGAGATTTTTAGATTTAATCAGTGCGATTTACTGCAATGTCAGAACCAGAACAAAAGCATATTAGAATAATTTCTGAAGGATCATGCGACACTGAAGACTGGAGTAATGGTGCTGAACATTCAGCTGCCATCACAGAAATAAATTACATTTTAAATTGAGAACAGTTATGTTAAATTGTACAGAATCTTCAGAAAGAATCTTACAATTTTACTGTATTTTAAAATCCAATCTTGGTGAGCAGAGACTTCTTTCAAAAACAAATAAAAAACCTTGTCAACCCCAGACTTTTAAACTGTAAAGTGGACATCACAACACGATCACACTGGGTGCATTTAGCCACTTCTGATGATTACTGAAGAAAAGTTGCCTGAACACATAAAAAACACAATCACACTATGTCAAGGCAATAATTCGACAGAATTAAGCCCAGCCAACCCCTCCTCCCAAAGTGAACACCGCATAAGACACATCTCATGCAGTTTAACCTCCTGCCTCTCTGCAGCTCTGCACACAGCCCTTGATATCACTGCCAATTTACAAAAACTGGCCTCGCAAAACCAGGAAGGCCATAAAAATCTCCAAGCGCAGAGGGGAGAGGAGGAATCATTACGCGCAATTTATAAACCATTAAGAGACTTATAAAAGAAGAGAGGCAGCAATCTGATGGAGGGAGGAGTGTGGTGGAGCTATGAGACTGAGGGGGAGAAGCTTTTCATTTGGGAAATGTGCTCTGGCTGCTGACGGTGAGTTTGGGTAACAGGGCTGGGGGGTCACCTCTAGCCCACCGGATTCACACACCCAACATCTGAGAGAGAAGAAAGAGTAGATTTGGGTGAAGAGAGGACTGCAGCGGTTCTACGCCTGCACGCCACATAAGCCCTAAGGATGCAATAGGACCACTTCCCG
The DNA here is from genome assembly GCA_030378365.1 of Hybognathus amarus. NCBI lineage: Eukaryota > Metazoa > Chordata > Actinopteri > Cypriniformes > Leuciscidae > Hybognathus > Hybognathus amarus. The sequence goes on along the minus strand of JAQIUQ010002463.1, from coordinate 408,234 downwards.
TGTAACTGTAGATGAAATGATAAAAGAAAAGATGAATGTTTGAAGGAACTGATAAGACGTCATCTGGGTTCTACAGGGTTAGGTAAAGTACAGAACTGGCATTGGTACAGCAAGCCCTGTGAAATACTTCCAACCCATGCAGCATCAGGGCGGTCATAAAGATTTTTGTTTTAAAAGAAATGAATATACATTTATTCAGCAAGGATGCATTAAAATAAGCAAAAGTGACGGTAATGACGTTGCAAACGAAAAGATTTTACATAAATGCAGCTATTGTGCATTTTCTATTCATGAAAGAATCCAGAAATATTGAGCGAATTATTAAATATTAAATGTGTTCTGAGCAGCAAATCAGCATATTATAATGATTTGAGAAGGATCGTGTGACACTGAAGACTGGGGTAATGGCTCTTGAAAAATCAGCTTTACCAGCACAGGAATAAAATACATTTTAAAAGAGAAAACAGTCTTTTTTCACTGTATTTTTTTTTATCAAATAAATGCAGCCAGGAGCATATGAGACTTCTTTCAAAATCATTTGAGTGTGTGTGTGTGTGTGTATACACACACTACTGTACTGTACTTTTCAAATTATTTTTAAAGTAGCTTGTATGCTCATTAAAGCTGCATTTATTTGATCAAATATAAAGTGAAAACAGTACTGTATGTGCAAATAAACAACACAATCAGTGGGTGCAATTTGTTCCTAAATTCCTCAGTGTTCACGGAAAACTACAGCAAGATGAGATAAATGCTGATGTCTGAGATGAAAAACGAGGCGTTTGGGAGGGATGGCACTGCTATGCACTTCTTTGCACTTACAAAGAAATCATTATAGAGAAGATTATATGCATAAGGCAGCATGTATGAAATAGAGCTGTTGGAAGGTCAGTGGGGTCAATAATTGCGGCCCAGCACGCGTCTGAGTGGAGCCTGAGGGCAAGTCATACCGTATCATAACACTACCACAGTCAATACACTCCAAAGTGAGCCCTCATCCTGCAAGCGAGAAACGGGAACATAAATCAATAATATCCAAAAGATTATACAATAAAACTATTAAATATATTATTGACCCAATCCAATATCTATTGCACTGCATGTCTATTTGGAGATGTTTCACCATCTGAAAAGTGCATCTGAGAAAACGAGACTATTTAAAAGAACATTTAATGGGTATTTTGTACAATTGTTCGGCCTGTGAAAAACAAAAATGCAAGCATTTATACTCCATTCACTTAAGGTCTTACAGCAAGGTTATTTTTGTAAATTTCCTGGGAAAAAAAGGAGGAGGAATATTTCTCTCTTAAACCAATTCATCTTATTTCTAGTGGCTGTCACCAGTGTAAGCTGGGAAAGAAATTGTACAGCCTGGATGGGATATCGCCACAAACTGTGATGGCGTCACTATCGTGTCAAGGAATTTGATTCCATGTGGTTCAAACCAAATCACCTCATAACATAAATCAGGGTCTGTCAATCAACTATCAGCAGAGACACAATGCTTGTGTAACATGCCCAAAAAGCCCGTATCTCACAGGTAATGGAGCACTGAGAGAAAGACCAAAACAAAACATCTGATTGGGCCAGGAGGGAAGAGAGCTATGATTGACAAAATAGATTATAGGTTCTAGGTACATGCGAGATAATGAAGCTCCCAAGCAGAGGAAAAAATAGAGGAGAAAAGAGTAAAAGTGTTATAAGGCGGAGTGTGAGAAGGGAATGTGAGATAGTGAAGGTGAGAGAGAATGAAAGCCAGAAACAGTGAGATGAATGATAGAAAAGGAGCAAAAATGTGTCTGTTAGTTAGAAAAGGATGTGAACACTGTTTTTGAAACGTGTAAAAAAACGAGAGGGAAGAGGGCGCAACAGTATGTGAGAGAATAGTTATCTGGTACTTGAAATTATTAGGTACAAAAAACGACTAGAAATACAATTTTTTTCAACAAATGGTCAAGAGGTGCTAAACTATCAGCTAACTATTATAATGTTGATTCACAATGTCTGAATTTTTATTTAAATGTGTATATTTTTAGATTTATTTATACATTTATTTAAAATTTTTATTTAAACTCTGTTCCCAGTTTAAAATTTGTGTCATTTTGCGATTAACAACAAAACAAACAAACACTATTTTTAGCAATAAAATTCATTTAACAGACCTAAATTTAAGTATAATTAATTAAACTAATTAAAGATAAGAGTCAAAATCTGCTAAGGGGTCATTAAATGAAACAAATCATGAAAAAATGCATGATCTTTTATTGTACAATTAAAAAAAGTTTGTATCAAACTTGTATAATTACCTTAATCTTTAAAACTGAGACGATCAAACTAAATGCTATAAAAATTACCTTTTAAGTTTATAGTATTATATTACATCAGCATATGAGAATCAAATTCGACGAACACAGGGACTGTGACACTTAATTAACAGTTATCTTAAAATAACAGTTAATCTATGGCCAAAAGTATGAAAAAAGATCAGTCAAGATATAGAAAAAAATAAAATAAGTCATGAATGTCTGAATCAAAATCAGAATGTGTAGTTTGTGCATAAAAAATGTCCATCATGACCAACACTGATGAAGAAAAAATGTTTTTATTAATTTGGATTGCCGTTTATTCTCTTTAGCATGCAGTGTAAAGTAGGCCCATTTCAATCTTCTTTCAAATTCAATTTCAGCAAGTGAAGAACAAATTTATGTTTACATGTGTTATATATAGGCTAATTAGGTAAGTTATTGTGTCTGACAAGTCAGCAAGCTGAAGCCGCTCAGGTCACCATTTTCTTTATAAAAGTATTTATGAAATTATGGTGGTTTCCTCGTTCACCATGACACAAGTTTCCACCCACTTGTCACTCGAATTATCTGGTTCGGTAAGAAAAACTCATGTGAATAAAGCTGGATTAAAGTGCGTTTCCATCCAATGGCTTTAAAGCAACTAAAACCATGTGCACTGTAAAAAATAAACCGTAAATTTTACGGTATAAAACCAGAAGCTGTGGTTGCCAGAACTTTACCGTTAAAATACGGTAGGAACGTTAATGGTTTTACAGACTTAACTTAAAATTTACAGTAATAAACCATATTTTATTTTCTGATAAAATGTGGATTTACCAACTTATTGACCATTAGACCATTGTAATACACTGACAACCAACAATCATCAGCAGTGATGAGTTACTTGAGCAATCACAGCTCATCACAAGTGAATACTTGTGTAAAGCAATACTTATTTAAAGAAGCTGCACAATGTCATTCACAATTGAAATTTAAAAAATCCAATAAACATTAATTTAACAACATTAAATGTAACATAAAACCCTAATGTACATAACTGATTAGAAAAAAAAATAAAACTATGAAAAACCATAGTTATTTCAACAAAAATACATAAAATATGAAGTGTCACACAGGGAATTGTGGGAATGTCAATTTACATTTTTTCACTGTAAATTATACAATGATTTGTTCTTTTTCACTTTCAAAAACTGTCAATTTAACGGTATTAAAGAGTTTAAACAGTTTTGCACTGTAGCATTTTTACAGTATTTTACCATTAAAATCACGGTTATTTTTTACATAATGACGTCACGTGCTGTTTTGTCATCAAATTGGTAAATCAAATTGATTTTGAGACATTTTAAGGTGTTTCCGTTAATTTTTGCACTGAATTGTTCAACATTCATGCAAAGATATGCGAACAAAGTTTTGCTAGACAAAATGGATCGCGTCTGCAGGGGTTGTATTCATTATAATGCCGCCTCGCTATATATTATGATGCTTATGACATGGCTACTTCGCAAATAAATCAATAATTTGACACAAAATATTGATTCAGCAAGGAGATTATTTATTGAAATGAACTAAAACTTCTATGTTTTGTGGCGTTTTTTGCAGTGTGGGTAATGGTTGGAACACATGCAATAACACATTTGAGCAAAAAAAAACTGTGCTGTATTTTGTAGAAAATGTCCTTTGAATGTTAAAATGCTAAATAAACACTCAAAGATTGTGGGACAGAGTGATAGAAACAGAAAAAACAAATGCAATAACACATTAGTCTTTGACCGGCCATAATAATGAAAATCAAGAGCAACAAAAATGTGCTGGCAGTTATGAATGTATGATCAATACAGGGCAGAAAGTGAAAGAGATCGAAAAAGAATGGAGAGAGTGCTAAAGCAAAAAAAAAAAAAAAGCCCATGTGCATCATGGAGAGGGGGAATGAAAAATGATAGCAGTTACCGACGTCTGGTGAAAGATCGGTTATTACACAAGCTGAGAGACAAACAGCTTCTTTTACGGAGAAATAAAGACACTCATCCATTTATATCATCAAGGGCTCTTGGGGTGGCCACGCTCATTCACGGCACAGGTAAGGAGGACGCCGGGTGGTCTTCCGTGCCATCCTTCAACGCAATTCATCATGTTAGGGGTGCGTCCTCTCTTCTCCCGGGCACGCTGGGTAATTTCGTTGACCAGAATGTGGCGCTGTCGACAGAGCCCTTTGTTATTTACTGCACACTTAGTTCCTTTCCTCACCCTGACACTCACACAATTTATGAGGACAATTGCAAGGCCCGCCGCGCTCCAACGGAGCCCTCCCTGATGGATAGAAAGCCAGAGATGGGGGAAAGATGTAAGAAATGGGAAAGAGAGAAGCATGCGGGGCGGAGCAGGAAAGAGACAAGCGAGCGAAACTTGATGAAAAGTTTATGTTTCTTTGCCTCGCTGGATTTCAATCTTTCAAGAGCGGAGAACATGAGTTTATGATCAGGGTCACAGCGACAAGAGGGGATGCATGGTGTTCTCCTTTCCACTGCAAGTGGAAAAGAAACATGAGAACTCAGACGATTTTGACAGCTTGTGTAAGAGAGAATGACAGAGTAACGCCTGAATTTGTGTGTATGCACATGCGTTGGAGGTTAGTGCAGGTGCCTCGGGATAAAAGAGACCTGAGTAAAGTGGTTTTGTGGAACGCCTGGTCTTAAACTCAGCTGAAGTGAAGCTTCCTCTCATCTATCTTGTAAAATGCCAGTAAGCCACCAAATGTCACCCGAATGTCACTTCCTTCTCCGTCTGTACTTCATGTTTGAGAGAAAGCGACTCTGTGCTCCAACACTAGGAATGTGCCCAAAGTGCTTATTCAAAAAGGCAGATGACTTCAATACGTAATAAATGCAGTAATGCATTTCATAGAAAAATATATGAATGAATATATATTTGAAGCATTTATTATATATTATCATTTAAATGTTATGTAAACTAGTACACTATACTCTTGTGCTCATCAAGGCTGCATTTACTTCTGTTAAGGGAACAGTGAGCATTAATGCACACTGGTAGGATTTTGCATTTGCAATTGCCCTTAAAATGACTCCCTGTTCAGTGCCCTGATTAGGGAAATAGGGAGCTGATTGAGACTGGCCATTAGTGAATTTGGAGTACTCTAAAAGTGCGGGAGTATGCACGAGATTAGTCGTTTGCATAAAACATGCCCAAACCATCTCAGTCACTCTCATTAAACATATGCCACTCTCTGCAAAAAAGCCTCTTAGGTTACGACTGTAACCATAGTTCCCTGAGATAGGGAACAAGACGATATAATTTCTCATCTAGTGGAAGTCAGTTAATGTTTACCTGATTTCTTGAAACGAATACTGATCTGAGCAGCACTGTATCGGATTTGAGCTCGCCTGGTGTCAGGACTACCGTTGCTGTTGAAATTTACAGAAGCCTAACGGATGTATACAGTTGTAGATATTCAAATCTTTCACTGCTGATATTTATACTCGCACAACCAATGAAGTTTGCACATTTTTTTTGTACGTACATGCACAACCAATGAAGTTTGTGTGGTTTCTTCTTCATCCACTACAGTGCTTGGTGGGCGCTTCTTCCATTGCGTGTAAATCTTCTTCTTGGAAGGCTTGAAGTTGAAAATGGTAATATGTATGACATAAATGACTTGGAAAATTACAGCCAATGTGTCCAATTGATACATGCTGTAGGGGAGAGCAGTCAGTAAGGTCAGTCTTTGTGGGCGAACCATGGCCAAAGAGCTATTTCAATGGTATTGCTTATGTCGATTTCAAAACATTTTTTCAAATTTTTTCCAGATTTATTTGTAAAAGTGTCCGTACGCAGATTTCAAGCACAACTTTGCGTGTATGCATGCTAAGTGAACTGTTCAGTGCAGTCTCATCCCAATTCATCATATAACTGACGTTTTGGGACGTCTTTCGACCATTCGTCAATATACGACTTTTTAGGGCCCCCTTAAATGTCGGTAGATGACGTTATGGGATCCTAACTCTACCCCAGACCTAAACCTAACCCTAAACCCAACTCGTCAGCTAACTGACGTTAAAGGTAAAGCATCAGTTTTATGACGACCCGGGATCGTCATCTACCGCCGTTTAAGGGGGCCCTAAAAGTCGTATATTGACGAATGGTCAAAAGAAGTCCCAAAACGTCAGTTATATGACGAATTGGGATTAGACTGTGTTAAACTGTTTACAAAGTGCTTTTGTTTTGATAGGATAAAAAAAGCAATTATCAAAGAAATCAAAGAAAGGCCCTACAGTGAACAAACATGGTTTGAGATACTTCTTAAAGGTGCATAGCAAGTCAATTGCTCATAGGTTGTCAGCAAGAGAGTTCCATGGCTTGGGACCGAAATTACTAAATGTTGACTCACCAATGTTTAGCTGTGTTTAAGTTCAGCAAGATCGCTCTGAACATCCATTAGTAACTTGTAGAATCAATATTATTGATTCAACAAATTATAAAAGTATATTGGGGCAGTACCACGAACACATTTAAAAACTTTATCTTGGTCTTGAATTTACTTCTGAATGATACAGGTAGCCAGTGATGGGATATGAGTATTGTAATGAGATTTCTCATTTTTGAGCGAGTTTGCGCAGATACATTCAGAAGTCTTTGAAAGTGTTCAATAGAGCTCTTTGGTAACCCATTGCAATATGTAAAGTCTAAATAACAAATGTATGAAGAAGTTTCTCATTGTCAGAATGGGAGAGAGCATCACATACTAAGGAGATGTTTCTAAGGTGATTGTAACCACTCTTAGACCACTCTTCGGAAATCATTCTAATATGCTGATTTGCTGCTCCAGAAACATTTCTTATTATCATAATCACCGTTTTATTTTTGTCTTTCCACAAACGTTTTTGTGGAAACAGTTAATTTTTCCAGTATTCTTTGATTAATATAAAGATTGAACAAACAACATTTATTTGAAATAAAAATCTTCACTGTCACTTTTGATCTGGCTGAATAAATGTATTCATTAAAAAACTATACTGAATGATAGCTTTGAATAAAAAAGAAAATAGAATTTTATGAATTATACAAAGCATATATGCTATGTAAATGCAACTGAGTTGGGCTTTCCATTTGAGTTTAAGCCCGGCCCATAACAGATTCAATCTGAATACAGATTAGAAAACAAATACTTCTTTCAACGCAACCAATCGATAAAAATACAAATAACAGCTGCACACCCCGTCTGACATTTCTATCCATTCCACCACTGATTCTTTATGTTTCTCTCAGAAGAACCTTCCTCACAGGCTCCCTAAACACTTACAGCCATCAGATCATAACAATCCATTAAAGTAATCACTCTGGATAAGTCAATTTTCATAAAGGGTGTTAGATTAAACTTTAATGAGATTAGTCCAATTTATGTACCATTTTATTCTAGGGTTATAAATCGATAATCCGCTGATTATATTATCCACTCAAGCAAAGCGCTTAAAGACCCAGTGCCTCTGATTTGGGCTTTATTTGATCAGTGTACACCTCCTGTTCCATAGCTAGTGATTCTATTGGGACCATTCACAAGCAAACACATATATTTTTAGTCTCTTTGACACTGCCTGGTGTAAAAGACAACAAACGGTGGAGAAAGAAACTACCTCCTAGAGAGATGAGGAGCGAAGAGGAGAGGGAACAAAATCACGGCTGTAAAAGTAATGCGGATGGGGAATAGAGACCATTGTTTTATTTGTTCCTTCTTTATATTCAAAGTTATTTTCATTGGGCCTTTTCAGTCTTATTGAATTGGATTCTAACAATATAAATACAAAGGTGCATCTCCAACTGTCACAGCTCAAATCTCACCGCTTCTTTCCAGACCTCTATCACACCAGAGGAGCCACCGGGTGATTGAACAGAAGAAAGGAGAGATATGCCCCTAATAGAGCATTGTCCAGTGGTGGGTAGCTCTGATGGGGCTCCCGGCGGAAGGGCTTGTGAAGCAAGCAAGGTTAATTTGAAATGTGTCGTGGGCAATGGTGCACAAAAAAGCTTTTCCTAACTCCAGCTGGCCACTCTAGTCCCTCCCCACCCACCCCTCATAATCGCTCTAAGGTAACAAAACTCCACAGGGACACTGTGAGAGGACCATCAAAGTCTGTCAGTTTCTATGCTGCTTTATTGATGTGTGCCTGGGAACACATACTTCTACTCACTTTGCTAGTTCTGCAAACCTTTAAATGGATAGTTGACCCAAAAAAGTTAATTCTGGGTAACACTTTATTTTGATGGTCCCTTTTTAAAATTCTGATGACTATTAGTAACTTTGCAAGTAACTCTCATTAGAGTATTAGCAGACTCTCTGCTTAATAACTGCTAACTTTTTGTGATGGTTTGTAATTGGGATGGTTCTCCAACCGACATTCTACTGACTAAGTAACTTTGCAACTCCATGTCAACTGATTCTAATCCTAACAATATCAGTTTACTAATACTCTAATGAGAGTTAGTTGACATGGAGGTGCAATGCAAAGTTACTTATAGTCAGAAAAATGTTTTAAAGGGGTGATAAACTGAGAAATCAGATTTTCCTTAGCTTTTGACATCTAAGAGGTCATCATATTATAAGAATATCCTGTAAGTTTCAGAACTGAAAACGTTCTTGTTAGTCCAATAAAAAACTTTTATTGACACCAGGCTCAGCAAACTCGTTTTTCAAAGTGGGGAACTTTGACGTCAAAGAGGATAAAACACCACACTCGCAGAAGAAGAACAACGCCTACTTTAACTCGGCCGTTAGCCCCGGCCACTGATTTGCGCATTACACCCATAGCTAAATAACATAGGCCTACCTCGTGATGACAAACCGGATCGAGCTACCAAGCAATACAAAATATTGTGCAGTGCCTGGTTGCGGAAGAAGACAGTCGCTGCATATGCTTCCTCTAGATTCCATTAGGACTGCATGGATAAACTTTATTTTTAATGACGTTCTAGCTGATGAGGGTAAAACATTTTCTGTCTGTTCACTTCATTTCACTGATAAATTGGTTTGTTAACAAAACTGAATTTGCAGACCAATTAAGATTAAAAAATGGTGCTGTGCCGTCTATATTGGATCTGACAGGAATGGTGCAACACACGGACTCAGGGTCGAACATGTATGGGCGAATCATTCCAGGTTGCCATTTTACAACATTGGACGTTTTCAAAACAATTTCCCACACGTGCACCGACGAGTGAGTTGAAACTCATTATAATATGCAAAACTGTTATTCACTTAAATCAGCGGGCATTTACTTCCATGTCTTCAGTGCGAGACGCCCATAAAAAAGCTAGGCTCAAAACTAAGGTAAAAATTGCCTATTACTTATTCATTTTGATGTTTTTGAATGTCAAAACCAAGCGAATGTCATAAGTTGACCTCAGACAATAATATAATAAAATTTAAAAAGCCAGTTCATGACCCCTTTAAAGGGACCATTAAAACAAAGGAAAACAAATCCTGTAATCAATTGCTTACTCCCATGATGTTCCTAAAACTTTCCTTCATCTTTGAAACACTAATGAAGACATGTTTAATGAAATCTGAGAGATTTATGGGTCTATTCAACCAAAACTCTGACAGTTTAAATAAAGAGATAACTAAAAAAGAAAAATAACAATCATCCAGCAAGTAAGATTGAGCTTCGGTTTACCATATGTACAGAAGTGGCAAAAAGTGATGTCTGGCCTAGGAAAATTTACATCTTCACCCTTTATATTAGTAAAACTGTGTTAAAGATACACCCTTATCAAACTTAAAGCCAATATTAAAGCCAATAAATATTTTCATGTTATGGCAACTAGGCAATTTTATTAATCATTAACCAATATTACTTAAAAAAATTCAAACACAAAAATTAATTGTTGATTTTAGACAACATAATAATGTATAGTTTGACAAAGGTTCATTCTTAAATTGGCTACACAAAACAGTTGAAGTTACCATTTGAAAGTGCTGTAGGATTTTTTGGCTTATGTTCTATGACAATTGCCATAACTCAACAAATGCTGTCGACTAAACATGGACCCTTTTGTTTACCACCACATAAAAACATTCATATCCGATGGTTCTAATTGAAACACCCACAGTGCGGTGCTAGGAACATATGGTGTGATCAGATACGGACATGCATTTGTATCATTGCAGTAATAAAAGACAATGTCCCCAATGAACTTCGCATCCAGCTAAGCAGAGCACATATGGCCAACGAATGGCTCCTGTCCTCTGCTTCCAATGTCGGTTAATGTATTCATTGTCAGTCAGCTGGTGTGGTCATCACATTTTCTGTCTTCACACAGAAACACCCACACCTGACTCCCTCTGTGTCAGATTGTTGCACACTACGGTTTGAGTGCTCCGTGTGGCACTATGCTGGGCACAGGACCAGCGTGGGAGTGACTGGGAAGGGCGATACAGAACAAGCGGGATGTGCCCATTCATCAGCAAGCATGTCGGGAGCTAATAACACACACAAATGTGTGATTCAAACATTCATCACTGCTCTGTAGGAGGTGCAGTCCGGCTTTTGTTTGAACATGTGGGTGTGTTATAATTATTTTCAAGAGTGAAAACATGTCTTGCCCAGGCAAAAAAAAAAGTTTTTGAGGCTTTCACACTACTGACATCATGCAGGTCTCACAATGGTCTTCCTCCATATGAAGGTGGCATGGAGTCAGACTCAAACACACATTAATAGATTTGTTCTGGTAAAGACACATTGATGGAAACAGTGCAGGGAACAACAGACTGCCTAGATAAGGACGGCTGCTCTGGGAAAAAAAATGCAATTCAAATGGCATTCTTTGTTCATTTTTAATTGAATCTATTTTGCTGTTATACCTTTCGAGAGGACAATTACTCAGAGCAATGTTGCCAAGGGTTTCAAAGCTTGAGCAATAATAGAAAACAACATAATATCAAGGACGGCAGGGGGAAATATTCCTTCAGGACTCAGCTGAAATGTTGCAGGTGTAAATGCGACAATTTCCATGTTAATCATCTTTAAATGAGGAAACTAAAATAGGAGAGTTATCCACAATGTTTATGACAAAGGCGAGAAGGGGTTTTACAGCTGATTTTTACTGCTTTACAAATGAAAGTGGGCTGAAAGCGATTATTTACATCTGTTTAATTAAAATTCATTTAAATGGGAGGATTTGCAACCTCTACCCAGTTTCTTTCATTGCATTCATTTTCATTTTCTTTTTGCATTAGGCAAAAAAGTCCAAAGTGACTTACTGTGCATTGAAGGCAAACATTTTATCAGCCCTTGATTTACCTGGGAATCAAACCTATGACCTTGAAGTTGTTGTTAGCACCATGCTCCACTGCTTGAGCAACAATTTTCCACAAATTTCTAAAAAAATAAAAATAAAAATAATAATAATATAATAATAATAAAAATAAACTTTCTCTAATCTTATGGCTCCTTAACTTAGCAAAAAGTGCACAGATGCTGCTATCATGAATAATGAATATTTGGCAATCCCTACTTTTTCACTTTTTTTTTGGCATCTGTGTAAGACGGAAATATGCATACTGGGACACAGAAAGAGAGATGGAAAGAATGTAGTCCAAATTGTTTGTTGAGACTTTTACTGAATGGATGCACCACAAATCCATATCACCCAACATTTATGAAGACACTTTTGCCCAGCACAAACACCTTTGTCTCTCAATACAGGTCGAGCGACCGGACATGCTGAGCCGGCAGAAGGTCCCATCCCTACTTATTTCCAAACACTTCTCCTCTCTCTTTTCTGTAACTGCAAATGAGACAGAGACCAAGAGGTCTGCTCAACAAGCAGCAGCTTAAAGGATTACCATTAATTAGATGTCAGGGACAGAAAAGGGCTTTGCCTGTCTTGGCCATGATACAATATCTCCTAATCTTGCTGTGCTCCTGGATAAAAAGAAATCAGTCCATTGACAGAGAAAAGAGCAAATGAAAAAAAGAAAATACGAAAGGGGAGGGGAAGAGGGGAGGTAGAAGGATGGAGAAAAGAGAGCGAGTGCTGAGATATAGATGAGAGAGGGATGAAAAAAATCTAGGAAAATAATAGTGCAGGAGATCTTTAGGACTTTCTGTGTCTGCGCTCAAAAGGACAAATGAACCATCTCTGTGGAAACAGAGAAGAAGAGAGCAAAGAATATTGATGGGGACAGAGTTAATAAAAAGAGGATATGGGGAAGAAGAGCGGGGGCATGTCAGGAAAAAAGAAAAGGAGTGGGAAATGGTAGCACCATAAATGAGATGTAACTCACATGAACCAAAGCACCCAGGCAGGTGGATGAACAAGAGATCAAAATCACACCAACTGCACACAAGGTTGCATCAAAAATCACAGGCACTAATTGGTTGAGCATGAAGACACCATAGCTACGTCTGAAATTGAATACTTCCCTACTATTTAGTATGCGAAAACAGTACACGAGCAGAATTTGAAATCATAGAATTCGAAAAACAGTAGTACCCGGATGACCTACTGACTTCCACCGAGATTCTGAAGTTGCGCATACGATGGACACTTTACTATCCTATGATGCCACGGGAGAGGAGTCATTATATTTGAAAATGGCGTAAACCGGAGACGGAGCGGTAACGTTAAGAGATATCTCTATTGATTCATTCATGTTTATTTATCGATGGTAAAATCACAAGCAAATAAATGGCTTTTTCCTTGCCAAAAATTAACATCTGTTATTGTTCAAAGGGGTTGTGTGTGTGTTTTATGAGGTAACATATATTAGGCAAATAAATGTTATTTGAGAAATTCCGCAAAAGGCGTGATCTGCGAGCAGCTGGCCGACGCCGCCTCTTGATTGTCGTTCTTATTATGTAGCCCCGCCCTTTTCAGCTTTGCGCTCGTTGTCTTTTGACTTCCGGAGGTCTCTGCATCTCTGTATTATCTCTGTATTTAAACAGCGATCTTGCATAGGTATGAATGAACTGCTCGTAGAAAATTCCCGGTCGACATTTGTTAAGACATCTGCTTTACAATGCTTATGATAAACATTACAATGCTCATGATAACTTTTGTTAACTCTACAATAAGTAAATCCATTTCTCCAGCTAATTACTCCTCGACAGCGATGCCTTACAGAGCGACCGCAAAACGGAATTTCAAAGACAATATTCTAAAAATTACGGCGCCCATATTTCTCTGGTGCATAAGGTCTATAATACGCACAGAGTATGGGTAGGTTTAGGTGTGGGGTAGGGTTAGGGTTAGACAACTAGGAGGCGCCTTCTGCCCCATTTATATCTGCGTCTCATATTGACGCTAACGGGTGCCATGTGCGTTGGATGTCTACGTTTGGCAAAAGCGTTGTATATGACGCCTTGGGATGAGAACGAGCTGGAATTGCAGTGTTAAAAGTTCACAAACCTGAATCTGACGTGAAAATCATGTGGGGAAATTGTTTGCCTCGTGTAATACACGAAATTCCAGATTACTTAGATTAAAACCTATTGAGATGACAGCATTTTACCCATGAAATTTCGCCATACAAAAGAGAAACATGACCCTACTTTTATGATCTAGACCCAATTTAGAAATAACCATATTACAATATTTAAGGACTACAATGATAAATTCACAGTAGAAATTAAATTACAAAAGTAGAAAAGTTGACAAATGGTTTCATCAGCCCACTGCCAATCACATGCAAAGGATATGGAATATCATAGACAGCAAAGGATACATTTATATATGTTCAGAAATAAGCAAATTAAGACATATATGGTAAGCCCAGTTGCCTTCCTACTGTATCTCCTTATGCAAAAACAACAACAAAAATCCCAGAAACAAACCAGCCCAGTGCAAAAAGCTTTCACTCAAACCTGCAGGCCATATTACCTCATGACAGAATGCAGATTGCACACAACCAGGTTCACCAAACAGCCACAAGAACATCAGATATGTCTGCTGATGGGCATTTGACAGCTTAGTTTTTGATAAGATTTATGCCTTTAATGGGCAATAGGTGCCCTGACCTGGCCTACAGTCATATTTCACCAGACCTGCATGGAGATGAGGGGACATGTTGCCCTTATCTAAGACAGACGCCGTATTCCCAGAGGCAGGTAAACACCCTTATTCCCACAGTGTATATTTTGGCCAAGGAAGGAGAGTAAAACCATTTAGCAAGTAAATAAGAGCTCTCTATTCTGTACAAAAACATGTATTTGACACAAATCACTAAGATTTTTTGTGTTATCTCAAAAATGTTCGAAAACTAACCCCTCCAGCAGATGCGGTTTACAAGAAATGCGATGTGTACAAGACTGTACACTGGAACAGGACACCCCAGCGCTCCAAAGCTGATACATAATGCAAGTAAGATCTGAACATGAAAGCTGTTTTGCAGTTTTACAGTCCACATATCACACATGACAAAGTTTTAGCATTTAAGTATCAAACTCAACATTATAGTTGAAGAAAGGGAAAAAATACATTGAATAGAGAGCAAGGTTTGAGAAATGGACTAACTGTGTGTGTTCTTGAGGGACTGCATCTGTGGCGGTAGGGGGTTCAGAGGGGCTTCCCACAGAGCCCCCCATCTCGCCTGAGACGCTAATTACTTAAGGGACCTTGAGATTTCATGGGATTTAAAGCAAAGGGGGAAAGATTTTCCAATTTACTCCGATACTTGATGTTTGCTTCCATCAGAGTTGCGTTTCGACGTCTAAAAGCAAACACGCTGGGAGCACACTGGTTTATCCTGATAAAGTAAAATGCTATTAAGACACTGTCTGCCTGCAGGGTTTATCCCTCGGGACTGCATATAGGGTAATAATATCCAGGACAAACAAATTGTCCCTCCCGAAAGACAAAAAAGACATATATAGGACGTATGGTTGGGTTGCGGTTGGTTTTGCGAAGAGTTTGGGTTGCGGAGAGTTTGTGAGATAGTGTTTTTCTAACACCGAACTCCTGTATAATGGAAATCATTATGAACATCAGCTATGCTAATTATTTCCCATCTGCCTTTCTGCTGTTATCTCGGGACGTTTGTCCCGAGAAAAATGGCGTTTGTAAGGTCCAGTTTGTATCCAGCCTCTCACAGGGATTTCAGATGCCCCAACGCCTGTGATGAGAAGACCAACGCCTGGGAAGAGACGACTCAACGTTGGCGATATGTTATGGCTCCGTATTATATATATTTATATCTAATATTTATATATAAACAATATGAATGTGAGCCAGAGAAGAACTGGCCCCCGACTGAGCCTGGGTTCTCCCAAGGTTTTTTTCTCCATCCAATCTGATGGAGTTTTGGTTCCTTGCCACTGTTGCCTTGCTTTGCCTTGCTTTTGGCTTGCTTAGTTGGGGTTATTTATTATTTAATATTTAACATTATTATTGATCTGTGTTGTACTACTTTCATGTTATCACTGTGAAGCTGCTTTGACACAATCTGTATTGTAAAAAGCGCTATATAAATAAATGTGACTTGACTTGACAAATTCCCATCATATTGCATCCAACATTTGCCTGAGAGAAGAATTTTCACATTTTCAAAGACATCTTAAAAAAAATTGGGCCTGTGAGAATTTAAAGACAGGACGAGAGGCTTCATTTGTTGATGAAGTCATAATTCAGGCATTTTAATAGAGCAGGACATGGACATTTACTGAGAGCAGTGAAAGAACAATGATCTGTTTGTAGATGAGGACTTGTCCTACACCGCCTTTGTCCTCTACCTTTCCTTTTCTAATATCCAACAAATTCCCTGAAATTGAAAGAAATTCTGAGGCCTTTTTTGAGTGAGCTATATGCGCCCCATAATATTAGCATGTGATTATGCATGTTGCTAGCATCAGTTATGGTTCCTGTTACTCTGGGGGCCAGCCATAATACTGTATCTCACACTGAGATAAAGGGTGTTATTCACTTCTGACAGCTGTTTGCTAAATGCGACGCTGCTCTTGCGTAAATGAGAGTAAATAAGAAACACTTCGCATAAGATATGCAACCTTTCATGTCATATGGTAAAAGACTCCCATAATCTTCAGCACCACATTGATTAATGTGCTTTATATCAATGAAACGCACAAACAAAAGTGTCACCTATACTAAATGATGATGCCCTGGCATGACAAATGTTAATTACTTTTTAGAGAGTTGAAAACAGATAAGGCGTAATGCTAGGTAAATGAGCGAGGTTGAAACAAAGCCATAGCAAGCTCGTATATTTTACAGCGTAATACAACAGAGTCACACTTTATCAACAAAGACTTTGCATCATAGCGCAGATGTGTCCTGAACGGAGTACGTTATAAGCTGGGTTGTGTTGCGTGTGTTTACATGTTTATTTGCACGGGTTTCCCAGGCTGACGCGTGTTCCCAGCAGGACCCGTTTGAGAACACACAGTGGAGCTGTCTTCTATTGATGCAAGTAAATGTGAAAGTTATGCAAATGCAGGCAGAGATTTGCATATCGCTAAGAATAAGGATAAGTATTTTTGCTTTAACTTTATGCAAATGTCTTCAGAATTAAAGACCATATGGAGCTCATATATCTACATTAATGGGTTATGCAGTCTTCCTCTTTGAAAATAGATTAGGCAAAATAAGACTTGCATTTCTCCACACTTCAGAATTAGCAATGGTATTGTTAGAAGCTTTGGTTATCATCTGCCGCTCAACTTGAAAGACCCCTTAAGCACCTGCCCACCCACATGCACAGCACAGTGACCAATAAAACCAAGACTAGCAGAACAGTAAACCACTGCTCATCTCCATTCTTCCCCCGTCAATCCGCTCTCAACATTACTGCCGGTTTTGTCATTTTAACAAGGAAGATGCTTTCATTTCACTGAAGTGAGAGACCCTAATAAATGTGTACCGCTTTATGACGATTAAGCTGGTTATTGAGATCAGTAATCTGATCAAAAATTCACCATAAAAAAGTTTAAATGCTGCAAGTCTTCAGAGTCCTTAGCAATAACTTTGAAAACCAAAATAAAATAGTTCAATCAGTGAATGACTTGTTGGGCATCACAATTTTTGGTGGGGGTAGTCTTGTCAAATTTTAATAAAAAATTCTAATTTAAAATGGAATTTAAAAAAAAAGCTACAGGTTTGATGTGCATGTTTGATGTTATGATTATCAATGTGATAATACATTTATAATAATAATAATTAGTCATTTTATTATGGTTATTATTATTACTAAATATAAATATTTTACAAAAATAATATAGCAATAATAAAATGTTATGATACTACTGGAAAATTACAGTACACTGTAAAAAATAAAACCGTAATTTTTACAGTAAAAAAATGGCAGCTGTGGTTGCAGTACTTTATTAAAAATATGGTAACGTTAATGTTTTTACAGTCGTAACTTAAAATTTACAGTAATAAATCGTATTTTATTATCTGATAAAATGATGCTTTACTAACCTCTTGTAAAATATATATCTGTTTTGTACCAATGTAATACACTGACACCCATTAATCATTGCAATAGTGATGTGAGTTACATGAGAAATCAAAGCTTTTCACAAGTAGTCTTCCATAAGAAGGTTAATACTTCATTCACACAAACATTAAACACCATCATGGTAACACACATGAAATTAAAAAATGCAGTAAACATTAATTTAACAACATTAACCTTAACATAAAACCCTAATGTACAAAACTGATTAGAAAAAAACAAACAAACAAGAAAACAATGAGGAACCATAGTTATTTCAACAAAAATACATAAAATGTGAAGTGTCACGCATGGAATTGTGGGAATGTTAATTTATGGTTTTTCATTGTAAATTTTACAATGAGTTGTTCTTTTTACTTTCAAAAACTGTAAATTTAACTGTATTTTACAGCTATTTACCGTATATAGTACGGAAACTTTCCAAATAACAGTCATTTTCCATAAAACACGATTATTTTACAGTGTACTTATAATAATAGCTGTCCTTTTATTTTAGGGATAAAATGTTATTGCAAGGTTAATATAATTTTATAAGCAAGATCAACAAGGTTACTGAACAGAATTGGTTCACAAGAACAGTTTTTTCACTGATCCAGTTCATGAGTTCAATTACTTAACATAAGTTCTGCTCTAGTTCCCCCAGAAAGAATATCTTTTAATGAATGTGGGTAACCAAATAGTAGTTGGATGTACATGGATAATCTGATTGTAATCGGACTACAAGCACAAAAAAGTCACATGTAATTACATCAATCGGGGAAAAAGAGGCCAAATTCTATTAAAGGGATAGTTCACTTTGAAATTCATTTTTGATATGTTTTAGCTTACCTCAAGGGCATCCAAGATGTAGGTGTCTTTGTTTCCACAGTATTTTTAATTTTTATATTTTTAGGTCAAACCGTTCTTGTCTGTCATTTCGTATAATGGAGGTTTATGAGGTCTACCCTGGGTTCACCTCAAAGAGCATGCACAGAGAAGTCCAAATTAAACATGATTTAATGACTCGTAAATTTAAATACACATTGATGGCCTAAAGACACAAAACGAGCAGTTGTGAGAAAACAAACAGTATTTATATCGTTTTTACCTCTTGAAACCACAGTCACGTCCAATTGATCTGAAGGCACGGGCGCGTCGTTCTGCGCAAGTGACGGAAAGTGCTGGAAGTGATCTCTTGCGCGGTTGTGAAAAAATAAAAAATAAATAAAAAAATAAATCAACGTTGTCTGTTGATATATCGAAATCGTCTTCCATTGCACTTTCCTGTATATCTAAATATGTTTAGATCTTCATGTGAAGGATAACACTTCTGAAATCTCTGTGCAAACAATGAGTGACGTACACACGCGAGAGACCACTTCCGAAGCTTTCCATCGCGCTTGAACGGATTGAAAATGGTAACTGGAAAGTAGTGATGTATATGACACGAGGAACGAACTGTTGTTATTGTCGAAAAGTGTCAAATTAATGTTGCTTCATTCTAAAATGTTCTTTCCACTCAACGTCTGTGAAATAGAGCAGGAAAACCAGTCTTTGTTTCAGACTCTCATCGACAGACACCTTGTTTTGGGTTCAGAATTTTTTTTTTTACTGCTTGATTAATATAAGCAGCACAGCAGAGCGGCTCATGTGCTCGTTGTCTCCAAAGTAGATAAATTAATAAAGTAAGGGAAAATATATGTATATCAGTGCAGTGTTCGCATGTCAAAAAATCTATTTGAACACGCACATCAACACATTATTTAGCGTTCATGTAAACACTACGTTCGAATTCATTCCGAACTGAAAATAGGTGACCATGTAAACGTAGCTAGTTTATGGTCCACATTGACTTCCAAAGTATTTTTTAATAGGCTGCTATGGTAGTCAGACTGTGACCAGAAACTGTTTGGTTACCAACATTTTTCTAAATATCTTCTTTTGTGTTTAACAGTAGAAAGTATAGAGACCTCATACAGGTTTAGAACAGCTTGAGGGTGAGAATTATCATTTTTTGGTGAACTTTAACAGCTCATTGAAGGAAAACGTTATCAGGGAGGGAATAATGACATATCTGTTCATCACAAAAAGTTATCAAATGGATAGGCTACAGAAGATGTGGAAAATAGAG
Organism: Hybognathus amarus; assembly: GCA_030378365.1. Lineage (NCBI taxonomy): Eukaryota > Metazoa > Chordata > Actinopteri > Cypriniformes > Leuciscidae > Hybognathus > Hybognathus amarus. Next base: position 388,340 of record JAQIUQ010002463.1, on the reverse strand, counting down.
ACCTTTCATGTTCCACAGAAGGATGAAACTCTTAAGAATGAGTAAATGATGACTGAATTTTCAAGTTTAGCTGAAATATTACTTTAAGTGCAGAAAGAAAATGGAGGGCAGAGAGCACAGAGGAAAGAGAGGGGAATAAATGCAAAAATACAGACAAATTTAGAAGTATGATTGTTTGTGTAAGAGGGTTTGTACATGTTGTCTGTAGGGGGTAGCATTATTAAATGACAGAGGTCTACGTTTAGGGATAAAGGCATAAATGCCATAGATATCTCATTTAATTGACCACTCAGTGGGCGAAATGTCAGCCTCGGCAGCTCTGTCGGGTCGTAGATTGGGCTTAAGTGTGTGTCCTGTGTGCGTACAGTGTGAGTGTGGGTGTGTGATAGACTTTCAATTCTGGTGAGAGAGCTATAGTGTAATCAGAGAGCAAGATAAAGGTTTTCTGCAAAAACATGGAACAGAGTCTGGGGAACAGGGACAGGTACAAACAGGTCTTTTTTTGTGGTATTTTGGGTCAAATGTGCTTATGTCCCACACTTCTTCTGACATGCACATCAAACTAACTCCTTCTCAGCTACTTTCAAGGACCTAAGAGGTTTGTCTGTTTGAGATGGCCATGCCCTCTGCACATGACCTTATGTCTTCCATAATGTGTCATGTGGATTTTCCTTCAAATACTACTATCCCTTTGCTTGGGTTAAGTACCCTTTGCTGGAAGATTCATATTGATATATTGAGTCGTTAAGCTCCACCATCATTGTGAGGCTCAAGGGCTACAAGACCATTGAATGAGATTGATTTGAATCCCTGTGATTTCCTTGAACGTTAACTTAAGTCGTGCCACTGGCACAGACACTGTGACGCATAAGACGATGAACTATTGATTAAAAACCAAGTTATCAGCTCAGCTAAACAGCTACTTGTGCATAAAATAAAAATAAAATAAATAAACAAACAAAATAAATTAATTAACCCTCTGATAATCTTCATTTGTGTCTACCCTAGTTATCTTTGGGGTCTCCAGGGACCCCAGACAATAACATTTAATTTTGTAAAACACAATAATTATTATTATTTTTTTATTATTTTATTTTTTTTACAAATTTAATTTTACTCTGTTTATTAATGTTTTTACACAACATTTGTGCCGGTTTTGGAGGATTTATGAATAAATAGCCTAAATATTTATTTAACAGACGTATATAAATAACAATATAATATAAAAATAATTATTTTATATTATAATAATAATATAAAAATAATAATTAAAAAATTCACTTTATAAAAGACCCAGATTTTTATCTTTCATTCATGGAGATAACGTGGATAATTTTACATGGTTTAATGTAAGATTTTTGCAGATTTAAAAAAAATAAAGAATAAAAAATATCAGTAAAACTGATATTTGTCCCGGTGTGTACGGGCCTTTACACAAACAGCATCATTTCCTGAGTCAAAACTTTCCAAAGCTGCTTATAACTCGTAACTTATGGTAATATCCCAGGAAATACAACCATATAGAAATCTGTGCTGTTGTCATGCTGTTGTGAATATTGTCTCCAAGAGCATATGGAGGGGCAGAACCAGTGGCACCTTGTATTAAAATACAAGCAATAATAGTGTGCATATTTTTAATTTCATAATGCAACCTGATCTCTATTGGCAGCTTGTAGGCTGAGCCTGCTCGCGTCGGGCAGTCAGGATCCCCATTTATCTAACGTGGGCTGCCAGTAAACCAAGCCAAATGCAGCTATCGCTCATTACCAAGCCATATCCAGGAATGGATCCTGCAAACTCCTACTCCATTCTAGAACAGTGACAGCCCCGAACAACACCAGTGACAGGCCTGTGCTGTGACAGTTCAGCAGAAAGGTCACGTTTAACCCAGAGACAGCAAAACAGACGCCATCCATGGGATGTTTAGCTACAGTAGTTTAAGTAGAACTTGAGGCAGTAGAGCTCATTTAGGCTGTTAAACTTTTTCTACACAAAAACAGGTAAATACAGAGGTAGCTACACTATTGCAGGCATAGAGCAAATAGAAAACATAAGCTTTGCTACAATATAAATAGTGTTTTTTTCCAATTCATCTAACACACCAAAGAATCTCAAACATTGAAAGCATTGTGTCAGATGTCAATTGTTACACAACTTAGCTACTTTTCTCCTCCACAACTTAGCTTTTTACACTACTGATATCTTCCACACAACTGAAAATTAAAGAATGGGCCTATCATTTATACACACACACATACTGAAACCACACACAAACATGTTTTCTTAGCTATCCAAATGGGAATGATGCAAAGACTTGTTTTTATCAGCATAGAATTGTTCTTAAATGCAGCTAGTTTTTCACTAGTTCACACCCACAAATAATCAGATAAAGAGTATTCATATTTGGCGTGTGCTGTTTAAAGAAAGGGCTCTGGGATCAGAATTTGGCCCAAACCCACATTACTCCATCCTTATCCCTGGCTGGGATAGGAACTAGACAATATGAGGACTCCGCAGTAGTGGAGTGGCAATCGGGAGAGTCGGGAGTTTTGCCGGTGAGCCGGTAGTGTTTTAAGGCCGCAAGGGTCGGGCTGATAAAATGTATTTATTGAAAGTTCGCCATGTGCACTTGGGGCCCAAGCGAGGGGAAGAACATTTTCTATAACGGAGCGTGACATTTGCACTAAGACGCCTGTCTGGAAACAGCTTCAGTGGCATAGGTCGTCAGGGTGTGAACTGCTTGAAAGCAGCTTCTGATGCGCTGAAGGCGAGTTCGACTCCGCCTTTTGCCGAACTCTCTCTTCTCCATTTTCCCAACACATATGTAAAGATATTAAATGTAAAACCTAACATTAAGGTCTCTAGCATTATATTTTGCCAACGAACTAAAATTGAAACCATGATATAGCGTTGCGCCATTATAATAACTGACATTAGAAAAGCATCCAGTTTGTGCTGTGTGATTACTTTGCTCACGCGATCATCATGGTCAGCTGGTGTTTTCTCCTAAATAAAAACTCAAGGGTTTATTTCTTGCAAGTGAAGAAATTAGGACAAAAGTATTTCAATTTTCCTATTTTATAGTGTAATGTAGGTTAAAATATACTTTTAAAATACTAATTTTCATTTACATAGTACATTTATAGGCTAAGTGGACTTTACAGTACGTCATTCGGAATAATTATAAATCATTATTACATTATTATAATAATTGTTTGGCATCCTAAAACACCATTGATAATGTAATGCAGACTGAAACGCTCATAACTAAAAAGATGTTTGAGCCCTCTTTATTGTCCTGGTACAAATTAATGCTTTTTCTTTGTTCAACGAGCAGTTCATGGGTTGAAGCTCTTAATTTTTATCTCTCAGAGAGCACGAGATTGATGTATTTAACTTTAAATGTCTAAAATTTTCTTGCAGGCGAGCATGCCCCCGAACCCCCCTAGAGGCACAGAGTCCACCCAACATAGTTTTAGAAATTACTATGGGAAAGAACAACCATTTATGAACTTTACTCCAGCATAGTACAACAAAGTTCCTTTGAAATCAGTAAAACTGTAAATGAAGAGTTCAGATGCAAAAGCCTCTAAATGCCATTTGACATTTTCTTCTAAAATGACCATTTTTATCAAGCTTGATTATTTAAGTTCAGTAATTTCACTTAAATGACAATAAATAGGTAATCTTCATTGCCATTTAAGTGAAATTACTGAACTTAAATATACAAGCTTGATAAAAATGATCATTTTAGAAGAAAATTTCAAATGGCACTTAGAGGCTTTTGCATCTGAACTCTTCAAATGCTATCGGCTATTAAAATCGTGACGCGACGAGGGCCGGAGGTCTACGAAATTTCCCGGTAGATTTTTTGGTCCCACTCCGCCCCTGGGACTCCGGGTGGCAAAGGGAAGCAGAAAACTGTTGAGGTGAGTCGGTCACAACGTGAACGTGTTCTTGCCAAACCTTAATAAAACATAATTAAATCTAACCTAATCAACAACCTAAGCCCTAATCTAACAGTTTTATATAGTACAAGCAAAATTACAGAAATAAAGAAATAGTCATTTGTGTTGGAACAAATGTTGAAACAGTTGGAACAGAAAGAAAAACAAAACCTTCCCTTTCTTTTCCTCCCTTTAGTTGTAAAAATCTACTGTAAAAAAATAAGAAATTCAACATTTCAAATTTGTAGTCTATCTTCTCCATTACAAATTGTTTTGCCTTCTCTCTCTCTGACACACAGGATTTATTCCCCGCATTCTTTGAAGCCGTGTGCCTCAGGAGCTCAGGGGTGCTTCAGGTTTGGTGTGGACCTATCAGTGCCAGACAAGGCGTTAGGATTACACACACACAAGATTAAACCAGCACCTCCGCCTGCTGGGATTTTAACCAATTATCAGTTGCCGTCTCACAGGATCTCTGTATCGAGACCAGAGACCAGACTGAGAATGAAGTCAACCCTGCTGTTTCCCATGTCCATCTCATGTCCAGAGTCCTGTCACATGGCGATAAAACATGGCATGCCTGGAAGCTCAGTGCATCACACAAAATCTAATCTCACAATTTAGCTGTGAGAAGCATGCTGCTTGAACGCTTGTTGTGCTGGAGTGTGTGCACCGCCTGTGTCTTTTGTTTCAATGGTGAGTGACATAAAATGGGATTTAGAGGGTAAGAGACTGCTTTTAGGTGGCCACATAAAAGAAGGGCTCTTTGTTGCAGAGTGCAAGTGTGGTAAATTGAAGGACCCTTGTGGATGCCAGAGAAAGTGAGCCATATGCTGCTCTCCTGCTCCCAAGGTTGCCTTATTTCACTCCTGCTTTTGAATGTGTGAGTCTTTGGAAAAGGCAAGCCAAAGTGACCCTGGGAAGTGCATCGTCCCTTCGCTCCAATGTCCCGTGGCGGTTCTGGCCATGGAAAGACCTCTAGCCCGCCCTGGAAAACGCTGAAGACAAAATGCCACACAAAACACCAGCAAAGCCCACAAGCTCGATACCCAAGGTCTCATTTGTACTTCGAGGTCTGTTATTTCAGCCCACCAGGGTTTTGTGAAGCAGTGACGGGGACAAGGGGATTACGTAGGTCAACATAGGTAACTGACCACAATACAATTTTCACACCGTCAACACCTTTATTGCAATGTAGAAATAGAACACTAGGTGTGAAATTGTCATCAAGGGATGTTGGGGCCAATGGCAGTAGGTGTCAAAACACCTCACAAATCACCATGGTGGGATGTGAAGGACACACGTGAACCAGCCAGCACAATCCCATGAGAAAACGTAACTATTTTTCATAGTCGCAATTTCTTATGAATTTGTATGGAATGGTATGTTTTTAGAAACAAGCATAAGCGCCCATTTGTCCACATATACCTAAGCATTAGTGATGCGCAAGCAGTTCATGCGAAAAAATTATATTGTGCAATTTGATAAAATCTTACTGAGTTTGAACTTAGCAGTAGACACCTGTTCGTTAAAATGTGTGTGTGGGTGTAGTGCACATTACCGGTCTACGGTCAGTGCCAGTGTGAGGACGATCGACAGATGCAGAGTAGCATCACTAAAGCGACTGTTTTAGGTGAGCATTACTGTGAGTTAATTTTTAGAGGTCCATCTCTCTTCATGCTTCAAAGCTCCTCTTCAGATAGGTTGCGGTATTTGAAAGCTATTAAAGCCACTGTTCAATCAATGAAGCTACAAAGTGCAGAATCAGAGGGTCTAAAGAGAAAAGGACACATGTCCTTCTGTGTGCATCCATGTGTTTGGTTTGGCTGGTTAGCCCTTTTAGCTCCAGTTGTAGTTGTCATAACCAGACCATGTGGCACGATGTCCTGTCTGTCAAAGTTTGTATTTCCATAGTACCTCCAAACACCCTGCTTGCACAGACAGCATCACACATCATCAGCGCGTTTCAGTCAGCGAGTCAGACAGACGTCAGTCACCGGGCACTGCAACTGAAACAGTAGCCACCTTTTACAGTTCCTCCTGAACCAAAACAAAACAACAAGCTCATGATGCATTCAGGCCATAGGGGAGCGTGGGGCACAACATAACACGGGGTTAAATGTACTGTAACACGGACCTTTACACAGTTAGTCAAGCAAGTTGTGTTTCCGCTCTTTTCTCTCGCTGACAGAAGACAGTCTCCCACGAATTTGTGGAATGTTTTGATAATATTTAGTGAAGGTACTAGCCTGACTTTGTCATACTCATATTCTAGTCAGAATGAGAGTCTGATACTGCTCCATGTATATTGAGCTACTACTACGCATAGTTGTCAACAGAGCTCAACTGCACGCACACTGGAAGTAGTAAAATAATGAGTGTTGCTTCATTTACAGTACTTGGTCCTCCATGAGTGCGACCAAAGGAGAAACCACAATGACCACTGGGTTTTCATTGCGTCCCATCTTCTTAGCGACCATCGGAGCCAGCTGATAAAATTAAAGCTAGTAGGCTATATTGAGTCATTACGTCACATCTGAACACATAAAGAAGAGTCTCAGCTAGTAGGCTATATTGAGTCATTACGTCACATCTGAACACATAAAGAAGAGTCTCAGCTAGTAGGCTATATTTAGTCATTACGATCACAAGATGTGACGTAATGACTAAATATAGCCTACTAGCCGAGACTCTTCTTTTATGTGTTCAGATGTGACGTAATGACTCAATACAGCTACTAGCTGAGCTATTCTTTATGTGTACACGTGCATGAATGACTCAATATAGCTATAGCCGAGACTCTTCTTTATGTGTACAGACGTGATGGTAATGACTCAATATAGCCTACTAGCTGAGACTTCTTCTTTATGTGTACAGATGTGACGTAATGACTCAATATAGCCTACGAGCCGAGACTCTTCTTTATGTGTACAGATGTGATTGCATGACTTTACATAGCTACTAGCTGAGACTTCTCTTTATGTGTCACATGTGATGAATGACTCAATATAGCCTACTAGCCGAGTCTTCTTAAATGTACAGATGATCTGTACATATTAAGAAGAGTCTCGGCTAGTAGGCTATATTGAGTCATTAGCACATCTGTACACATAAAGAAGAGTTCTCGGCTAGTAGGCTATATTTAGTCATTACGTCACTTGTGTACACATAATGAAGGAGTCTCGGCTAATAGGCCATATTTAGTCATTACGTCACATATGTAGCACATAATGAAGGAGTCTCGGCTAGTAGGCTATATTGAGTCATTACGTCACATCTGTACACATAAAGAAGAGTACTCGGCTAGTAGGCTATATTGAGTCATTACGTCACATCTGTACACATAAAGAAGAGTCTCGGCTAGTAGGCTATATTGAGTCATTACGTCACATCTGTACACATAAAGAAGAGTCTCAGCTAGTAGGCTATATTGAGTCATTACCTCACATCTGTACATATTAAAGAGATCTCGGCTAGTAGGCTATATTGAGTCATTACGTCACATCTGTACACATAAAGAAGAAGTCTCGGCTAGTAGGCTATATTGGGTCATTACATCACATCTGTACACATAAAGAAGAGTCTCGGCTAGTAGGCTATATTTAGTCATTACGTCACATCTGCACACATAAAGAAGAGTCTCGGCTAGTAGGCTATATTGGGTCATTACGTCACATCTGTACACATAAAGAAGAGTCTCGGCTAGTAGGCTATATTTAGTCATTACGTCACATCTGTACACATAAAGAAGAGTCTCGGCTACTTGGCTATATTGAGTCATTACGTCACATCTGTACACATAAAGAAGAGTCTCGGCTATAGGCTATATTGAGTCATTACATCACATCTGAACACATAATGAAGGAGTCTCGGCTAGTAGGCTATACTGAGTAATTACGTCACATCTGCAATGCTTACAAACACGCAATGCTTACGTTGTTAACATTAACAATTTGAGAACAAAGTATAATTTGCAGTTTTGCGTGATATGATAACTTCTAAGCAATTAATAGATGTAAGATCAGTGTGATTTACTGCAATGTCAGAACCAGAACAAAAGTAGATGTTTCTTACTAGTTCAGAAGACATTTTCCAGTGAAAATTCTTATGTTGATCATACTTCAAAAAGAATAATCTGTAATTCTGAATGCCAGTGTCCACATCAGCGCGGTGAGTGACTAACAGCCTCACAGTCTCTTTAATCATCGTGTTCATCTGCGCTGTGCCGTGTCGAGGGTGTTTAATTACATACTCATGTAAAGTTGATAAATCCACGAATGACTGCAATTGCAGATTTCAAACAGAGATGGCGACAAAGAGGAAAATGTTGGACTAGCAGCTTTAAATAGGTTAGACTTCAGTCCGACATTATTATGAATTATTAGGAGCCACTACAGCTCTGAGGATCATATTCCTCCATGTCCTTGGCTATATTTTTGGCAAGACCAATTCCATTTTACATTTATATGCACACAGAAAGCCAGTTGCTATGATAACACTGTCTAAGATGTAAAGCTGCAATCAGATCAGTAGAATTGACAAATAAATCATTCAATTGAAACTGTGAATTGGTTGAAATGGGTTATTGAAAGAATCTGCTAATTCGTTCATGATTGCCATTGCAGGCTTTGATTTATTAAATTTCAAACTAACAGGGAACAGCGTGTTTTTTGTTTTTGTTTTTTTACATTTTGTGAAGTTGTGTTTTTCCAAATTACTAAAACAAAGTACTATTAAAATAAAAATTGAAAATAAAAATGCAAAGTATTGAAGTAATAAATACTACAGAAATAAAAAAGAAAATAACTGATTCTTACAATTGCATGCCAGTGCAGGAAGCATTTTTGAGGTTTCAGACACTGGCATTGTTTAGTCAAACCAAACATGAAGCAGCGTCACTCAATGCTTATCTTTACTGCTGCTAGCCGTGATATGATACTTAATCACATGAGCTGCCAAATGCTTCCAGATGGCATTTGTTAAGATAACAGCTTTCAGGCTCCATACCTATGTGGCACAGCAAGATGGTTACACATCTGGACACCACAACTCAGCCACACAAAATGTGATCCTTTAAGACCTTCAAAAAAGTCAAGGACATTTACCTGTAAGGCTAATGAGATCAATTCACTCCAAAACACAATGATAACTGAATAAATTATTTATGAAAGTGATGAGCAGGGTCCTACATATAATTTCCCAGAATGCACTACAGCAGCTAGACTGTGAAATTAGTTCATGTTCAACTGTATTTGCGTTTCCCTGATTATTTGTAATTAAGTATATACCAATGCATATGTACTAGTTTTACAGTCCATGGCTAGGTATACCAGATGTACTGTATAGTGTAGTTCCTATTCATTTTAATGTTTTTGATACAACTACTGTATGCAAATTAGTGGGAAAAGTAATTTGGTGCTGTGTGTTTCAGGCGTTATGGACTAATGAGTGTACATATGCTTCTAACAGCTGTGATTTGACAGAGTAGATGAATATTTTCTGTTTTTGTGAAACAGATAATAATCACACTCTAAAAAAGCTGGGATGTTTTATGTTTGGGTCAAATATAGACATACCCAACCATTGGGTTTGTCCATATTTGACCAAGCATGGGCTGAAACAACCCATCATTTTTTAGAGTGCAGTATATTGGTGCCATGTTCTAAACACTATGAAATTGGAAACCAGCACTTCAAGTGCAATGAATTCATGAGATTATTTGAATTGCTCAGGTCTTTTGCATTGCAGCACTATGGGCAAATCCATATGATCGTTTGGAACCTGATCCCTATGATCCCATGGGCTCTTACTGAAAGATTGGTGACCAGCACAACCTGGTCTGGGTTTTGACCTTTTTCTGTGAGAAGAGAACATAAGTTTTCCTAAAAGTGTTTCCATGTTTTAAGATAATGTTTCACATGCAAATTTACAGGCTTCTCTAGGACGCATCTGACTTTGTAAAAACAAATGAACGCTAGTATGACACCGATTTGTCGGTTTGACTTCAATCGAGTAGGTAAATGTGTTCATGCAATCCATTCTCAGTCAAAACTTCTAACCACCGGCTTTTGTTAGTACAATCATGTCAGTGCAAATTTCCCATAGTTTTGTTCATATTTGCATTCATTATTCATCAGATTCTCTTATTTTCGTACCCATGATCATCAACCCAATGAATACTTTTTTTAAACTATAGTGCGCAAATGAGGAAACATGTCACTCTTGTTTACTTTAGACAATGACTGTGAGTCAGTTCTGACTGTGAAGTGTCCTTGAAAACTCAAGTTTTACATCTCAATTAAAACAAACCCACAGGCCCTCTTACAAAGGTGCAACATTATTGCAATCACTCTCATCTCTCCAGTTAAACAAACCCCTGACATATGGTCAAACATGTATCCCTTAAAGGGATAGTTCACTGCTACAAAAAAATGAATGATGTCATGAACAAGGTTCTTTCCAAACCTGTATCTTGAAGAATGTTTTTGCCGGTAAAGAGAAATTCAGAATTTGAGTATCAAAATATCTTCTTTTGAGCTCCACAGTAAAAAAGTCTAACAGGTTTAGAATGACATGAGTCTGTCAGGCACACTCTGGCATAACGTGGAACCAGCAACCAACTGGGGCTTCAGAAATCACAGATCTCATATCCCCTGCCAGACTTTAGCAATTGATCTCAGGAACAAGGCAGGCAAACCTTTATAGTCTTCATACAGAACTATGGGACAAGCATCAAACTCACTAGGATCAATGTTTTGGATAATTTAAATACTTTTAAAGAGCATTTACGCATATTTATCACCATTAAAACAAGTTAAAAACTATTTATATACAAGGAGGTTGAAGACTTCATGCTAACAAACCAATTAACCAGGCACTCTGGAAATGATAAACAAAAAATTATATTGTGTAATTATCATTTCCCTCTGACTGTCAGGATGAGAAGTCATTTGCAGCTTGAGAAAGCTGAGAATGAAGCATTTGCTTTTGTTTTCTCCCAGACACAATGAAAATTAGAATCTAACACTGGGTGAACAAGATGATTAATGTTTAAGTGGATGTTTCTTACTAGTTCAGATGACATTTTCCGGTTCAAAAAGAATAATCTGTGATTCTGAATGCCAGTATCCACATCGGCGAGGTGACTGACAGTCTCACAGTCTCCTCAAACATTGTGTTCATCCACGCTGTGCGTGTTCGAGGGTGTTGAAGTACAACTCACGTAAAGTTGATAATTCCACGAATGACTGCAATTGCAGATTTCAAACAGAGATGGCGACAAAGAGGAAAAATGCCAGACTGCAGCTTTAATAAAGGAAATACTTAAAGGGTAACTAAACCCCTGGTCAGAGCCTGACTCCACCCTCTGGCAATATTTGAAAATGCTGAAAAAGTGGGCTGACCCCAGCGGAGATAGAGGGGATGAAATAGATGCTAAAACACTCTATCCTGATCGTTTTCAATAATCGCAATTCCAATTCCTGACTCCCTACAGTGGTTTTGACGACACAAGATGGTTTTTATGCTGCCGCTCGTGCCAGGAGCGTGGTGAGCTGAAACCTGCGTACGTCACGTAGTGTGGAACATCCAATTGGAAAATTCATCTGCAGTAGCCACCGTTCAACCTGAAGAGGGCAGCACTAAGATGTTCTTACACCATATATTGTAGAAATGAAACACTTTATAGACAAATGTCAAAAAAGTTACTCGAATCAATGACTGGTATTAATAAAGATCCATTCTTGCAGATCATTAACTAAAAAAGTTGGTTTAATGTTTAGTTACTCTTTAATCTATTAACAAACAAAGGGTATGTTATTTTATTTGGTCAATTGATTAGCAAAGTTTCAATATTCAAAGGGTGTGTGCATTCTGGCTCTGCAAAATATCTGTTTACATTTTTGAAGTATGGTTTTGTAACACTTTTCCACCAATATTGTGATTTACACTTGTTATTGCCAAAAAACAACCTTGCCTCAGGGTCCCTGGTGGCTCAGGAGCCCAAAGCAACCACAAATACAGTAACCGTACCAAGAAACAGCCTTCATCTGTCAGCAACAGAAGGACTTTCTGGGGGTCCTTGAATATCGGGCACAACTTAATTGGTCACCGGACCCTCTCTAACCTGTAGACATCAGCATTTACATCACAGTGAAGGTGACTGATGCACTTTGACTTGCAATGCAAGTTTAAAGTAAAACCTATCTAAAGAGTAAAGGCAGAGTCAGATAAACATCCTGCTAATCGAACTACAGTTGCTCCTAGCTCCTAGCAGTTCAATAAATTCAATTAGTGTGTGTTCTCGCATTTGTATTTTGATTAGAACATGTTTTAATTACTTGAATTCTTTCACTTATGGGTATGTCTGTTTACTTCAGTGCAATAGATGGTGGTAGCCAATCACTTTTGTGTTAATGGGCTGAGGAACATAATTAAAATGCCATCAGTGTGACTGGACTTTGGATGCATCATCTCCCTTGAGACCTAGATCACGCTTTGCATAGACAGCAGGGAAAGACAGAGCGAGAATGAAGAAACAAAGATTGAGTGTGAGAGAGCATAAGAAATATGAATGCCGGAAACTTGGCCATAAAACCAGAAGGCACGTCAGCGCTGATGTAACTGTATGCAATGGGAAAAATGTCCATGGCTTGATCGAAAAAGTGATTAATATATTCCAGATTGTTAGATTTCATTATAGTTCATGTATGATTTGTTTTGAGCTATTACTTTCATTCCCAATGGAAAGAATGGCATAGATTCATCTTAGCACATGGCCCTGTCAGGATTCCTGGTAATGTAGCATAGAAGAGTTGGTGGCAAAGATGGATTGCATCTGTGGCCGCATTAATCATATGCATTTGTTGGCTAAAAGCGCTGTTTCTTGAGGACTGCTGCCGCCATGCTGCCAGAAACTAACAAAGAAGCACTACAGCGACATCCATCACAGCAATACAAAGGACATGGAGAGACAGGGTGGTAAAGGCACTCGTTATTGACACAATTACTTCAGGATCGATCATGGGGTCACTCTGTGAGTAAGTGTTTGTGTGTGGCTGTTAGAAGGCTGCAAATTACCAAGGGGATGTGGAGGGGGTGGTTCTGACCCACCTAAATAAAGCTTAAACCCTCCTAATTAAAGTTTAAATCCCCCAAAACAACATCAAACATTGTGGGCTGGTGGCCTTAAAAGGTCACATACTGGGAAGCTTAAATTTTTCTCATTAAGATAAAGTATGATGTCGACCAGACTAAAAAGGTCATATTATTGACAAAAAGAAAAATATTTTGAAAGTATATTTAAGTGCAGAACATAATGCAATTTTTGTTGTTGTCAATCACTGTAGGCTATCCACATACAATAGTCAAACTGAATGTAATGTTAAAATTGTACATAGAAATAAAAATAAATGTATTCTTTTTTTTATATTTATCCTTTATAAATACATGTATATATTCTGATGCCAACAAGAAAGAATTCCATACTCATAAATGCAATATTTTTTATCCAAGTGGGAACTGAATAATATCAGTAATATAAAGTTATTTTTGCTCTCAGATCTTATTTAAAACAACATGAGCAAGAGAAAGAGAGCAGATATCAGCAAGTAGTTTTACAGACTTAGAAAAATTAATAAGAAAGTACACAATAATTACACAAACGTTCAGACATACCAACTCATTTTTCCATTATACATTTACACAGACAAATAATCTCAAAGTAATCAAAAGTATGACTCTTATTCAATATTTACTCTTTTTTTTACTTGGGTGCATCTTGGGTATGAGCACTTGTCATCTGCTTTGTCTTTCACTATCTGGTCTAAATCATTAATTTTTTTGTCTAATACTAATTTTAAAGACCCAACTACTAACAACTACTACTACTACAACTACTACTTTTGCCTGCAGTGTATTACTGGTCTCAGTTTGTTCTGCATACAATAAATTATGCAGGTACAGTGTTGTGTTCATGCTGTTGTTGCTTAAAACAAAATGTTAGGAATGCTAATGTTAGATATACAACAGTAAACAACAACAATAGTAAAAGTGAAGCATGTCTTAGAGATCCTTAGAGAGCCTCTAAGAGACTGCTCCCTGTTATAATACATCTGAGAGAAGCTATATCTGGCTATCTGACTAACGCGAGGGTATGAGGATAATTTTTCAGTCTGGGATATCCCTTTATCATTTTTTGCCTTTTTTTCCCCTCATCTTTTTTCTCATCTGATATATTCATTATTCATTCCTTCATCACGGCACTGGCCCCTCAGGATGGATGGGTAAAGATCACTTCACATAAATGCTACCTTATTTCTCCCTTGGTGCTCCCTTGCTGTCCATGAAGAAAGAACAGCCAGAGAACAGAGCACAGATAAAGGTAAGAAATAAAATGGTAAGCAATGGACAAGTAGTGAACAAGAAAGGAATATGTTTTTTTGTCATTACCTGCCACGTCGTTCAATAATAAATTATTTTCTTTCTTCACAATGTCTCATTATCATAAAATACTGTAAAAAAAAGCCTGTTAATTTGTTATTTGTAAATTCCTAAATTCCTACTCTATACACAGCAGAAGAAAATACCCTCAGAGTCTGCGAGAGCGAGGGCACAAGAAGACTCATCGGCTGACACGATGGTAACAGACTCTGGACTGGAATCGACTGCGAGTAGAAAAAACGCAGACCAGGAGAGTACTATAGGAACTGTCTAAGCTACATCTGCAGCAGCGGAAAGTTATGTTATACCATGGGTTGAGGATTCATCAGGGGAAGGGAAAGTGTCAAGTCAGTTCGAATGAAGCACAGCAACCGGACCTAAACCACTGCTTGCAATGCATCAGCACCACTGTCATGGAGGAAGTACCCTCAAGCACAGAGATGGAAACATCAGAGAATCCCACCTAAGGACTATCCACACCCGCGATTCGAGAGGATTTTGGTCGGCACAGACCATGAGTGAAATGGCCAGCTGCTGCTGACAATAAACGGTGAAGCAATCAACAGCAATTTGTACCTGACCCTAGAGCAACTTAAAGGCAAAGCAGAAAAAAGTTGGAGAGTATGGGGACATCATCCACCAGTATGGAGCAGAACGCTTTGGTATACAAGATTGGAAAGGCCAGTAAAAGTATCCAACTCCGCCAACCTCCAGAAGGCCAAAAGAGATCAAGCACCTCATCCAAAAGAGGAGGAGACTTCGGAAATTGTGGAAGAAAGCCTTGTAGGGGGAAAAGGAAGGCATTGTGTTGCTTCAAGCTGAAATCAAAAACCATTTGGCATACTTCCACAGAGCAGAAAACCTATGGAAACGCAGACGGAAAAAGAAAGATCTAGAACACAGTTCTACAAAGGCCCCTTTAAGTTTCTGAAAAGCCTTTTCATTAGAGAGAAAGTGGATCTCTGAAGGCAGCAAGAAAAGATCTGGATGATCACCCGAAAGTCGACACACTCTGATCCAAGATAGCATGATCTGGTGACCATTCCACCAGACATCCCACCAATCAACTCCCCAGAACATCAGATGGAGACTGGTCCTCTGACCTGGAGAGAAGTGGAAAAGGTAGTACACTGGGCAAGGGCGGCATCAGCCTAATGGAATCCAATACAAGGTGTACAAGAACACGCCACATGTCCTGAGGTTTCTTTGGCAGCTCAGAATAGTATGGCAGAGGAAGATTGTGCCCAAAGTGTGGTCGTAGGGCAGGAGGGGTCTTGATTCCAAAGGAGAAGGCGGAGAATATTAGCCAGTTTTGGCCAATATCCTTACTAAATGTAAAAGGGTAAAATCTTCTTCAGTGTCATTGCTAAAAGGATGTCTGAAAACCTTCAAAGAAATAAGTACATTGATACATCAGTACAGAAAGCAGGAATCTCAGGCTTTTCTGGATGCTTGGAACACTAGCATGATCTGCCTCCAGATCCAGACCGCAAAAGGTGAGAAAAAAGGACCTCCATGTCATCTTTTTGGACCTTGCTAATGCCTTTGGGTCAGTGCCCCATGAACTCCTGTGGGCCACCTTCACCTTCTTTCACATTCCAGACACCATTATAACCCTGGTTAAATCTTACTTCCAAGACCTGCAGTTCTGCTTTAACACAGCTGATTTTACCACGTCTTGGCAATCCTTGGAGGTTGGCATGATGGCAGGATGCACCATCTCACCCCTGGCCTTTACAATGGCATTGGAAGTCATCATTTGGGCATCAAAATGGGTAGTGGGTGGGCTGCGGCTTAACTCGAGCACACACCTTCCTCCCTGAGAGCCTTTATGGATGACATCACTACTTGGACCACCACTGCTCCATGTAAAAGGAAACTTCTCAGGAAACTGTAAGAGAACATCACATGGGCTTGCATGAAGATAAAGCCATCAAAGTCCCGCAGCATCCCCATTGTCAAGGGAGTGCTCTCTGACTGCAGATTCTTCATTGGAGAGGAGCCCATCCCAACAGTGTCTGACCAGCCTGTTAAGAGCCTTGGAAGGTGGTATGATACAAGCCTGAAGGATAAAGATCAGGTACTCCAACTGCGGAAAAGAAACCACAAGGGGCTCCAGGCCATCAACAACACTCAGCTCCCTGGAAGATTGAATGCCTGTTGTTTACAGTTAGGCCTTCTTCCCTGAGTGCTGTAGCCACTTACCATTTTTGAGGTCCCAATCTCAACAGTTGAGAAGTTGAAAGAGGAATTACAGGCTGCATCAAGAAATGGCTTGGAGTGCCTCGCTGCCTAACCACTATAGACCTCTACAGAGATTGCGAACTCAAACTGCCCCTCACCAGTCTCACAGAAGAATTCAAGTGTGCTAAAGTAAGACTCCAAATAATAATAATAAATAATAACCTTTATTGTATAAAGCGCCTTCAAAAGCAGCTTCTCAAAGCATTGTACATACAATAGACAATTGTTAAAGGGGTGGTTGATTCTGATTTCCCTTTTTTTCATTTTAAATAGAGTGTAATGTTGCTGTTGGTGCATGAACAGTATCTGCAAAGTTGCAGCGCTGAAATTTCAGTGTAAGCAGAGATATCGTTTTTTTAGAGTCAGCCTCACCCAGAGACGTTACACTTGGCGTCATGACCAAGTCCTTAAAATCCTTGCAGCCACCCTGGAAAACAAACAGACTGCCTCCAACTCCCTACCACCATCAGCACCCAATTACCCAATGAGGCATAAGAGCGGAAACAACTACGCTATGCTGAACTAGCTGCTGAAGCACAAGATCGCAGATGGAAAACTGAAGTCCTTCAGTGGAGGTGGGGTGCAGGGGGTTTGTGGCAGTGTCTACCACCAGACTGCTTGAAGCCCATCAAAGCAATGTCTGAGGCAGCTGGAGAAGCAGCCAATGGCTGTGGATAAAGAGACAAGACTCTTGGGCTCCAGCTTTATTGGGTGATTGGGGGATACACTGCGGGGACTTCATTACCCCTGCAGGACCTTCCTCAACTGAGGATGTCTAGTTATAATGGCCGAAACATCCAATGAAGCTTGAGGTGTACTACTGACGATGTGTCACTCAGATCACCCATCAAGGGTGCATGCCCACCGAAAAATTCCACTGTGACAACTACACTGCCATGGTCAAGTACAGTCTCCTGGAATGCGCTAGCACTTAATGGATCATGATATATAATGACAAGCTCAATAAATAACCATGAAATGATCACAAAAAATACTTTATGCAACCGGTTACATGACCCATGAGCAGGGGCGCAACTACCCAGTTTCAGAGGGGTATGCAGCAACAATTTTAGCGCCCCCCCCCCATCACATTACATTGTAATGTAAGTGTGCCGTGTAAAAAGTGAGTAGGAACAAATGAGAGCTAACAGATTAAATAAGTGCAAAATTGTTGTTATTTAATACAATTACACTATAGCTACTCCACCTTGATGAACCCCCCTAAGAAAACTATAAGCTCCATTGGAACAGCAATACAAGTGTTTCTCACAAGTGTTTTAGGTAAAACTGTGGTAGGTTGACCTCTGTTTCTACTAGAGGGGGTTCGGGGGCATACTCCCCGCAAGAAAATTTTGTGTTCTGTAATGTTAAATTCAGCAGTCTGGTGCACTCCAACCCATATTCAGGGTGCAAATTAAACAAAGAAAAATTTTAACCTCTTTTAGTTAGTGTCTGTCTACATTACACTACTACATAATAATAGTTATAATATTAATCCCATGATAGTAATAGCCATAAAAGCTATTGTAAAACAAATGCACTGAAAAATAAAGGAAACTTTCATAATTAGTTTTGCACTAATTTCTATACTTGAAAGATATAAGCGCATAAAGACATGTTTCATGGCCAGTGTGTCAGAAAAAAAAAACTAAAGCTGACTTTTTTTGACCAATTGCATTACACCGGCACTAACCCAGCGCCGCCGATTAAGCAAAAAACAAACAACAAGCAAATGGGCCGCCGATGTACGAGTTTTGTGGGCCGTTCAGATAAATAAATAAAAAAAGGATGAGATGTATCGGCTGAAAAGCACGTCGCCCAGCGGGAATCTCCCGATAGTCCCGGCCACCGAGATATAGATAGCCTACATGCCTGGATGTCACATTTTAAATCCTACCTGTTGGCTTTCAGCAATGCATGCAGTTATTTAGCAGTTGACATCAGTTGACATGCCATCTCCTTTTCTCTCTTTCTTTTTCTACTTTTAGCCCGACAGCATTTTGTTTTATCCATCTTTTTCGACGACAACTCACTACCCATACCTGCTGCTCAGCGCTCACGCTCACGGTGTCCCCGCCCGTTCGCGATATTACCCGCCCCCTTCTCCATGAGGGCGCCTAATCTAGCCTGGCTGTTAAGTCCTCTAAAATTTTATATAACATTGAAGGAATGCAGAAATGATTTAGAAATGCACAGCAGCAACTACATATAGAAATACAATATATATATTATTTTTTTTACTTTTTTTTTTTACCATCGCTTTGGCGCCCCCCATTGTGCTGCGCCCCTGATGCGCCGCATATAGCGCATACCCACTTTTTGCGCCACTGCCCATGAGAACAAATTTGCTGTATGAGAGTTCATATCCACTGCAGTGTTTCATAAGGAACCATTTCTGAATAAATTTCAAATGAGATTTGAGAGCTACGTAGCTTCATGTGACAGACCACACGTTTAAGACCATCCACTTTTATAGTAAACTTTATAGTAAAACAAGCTCATAAATCAATTTCTTTTTGTGTTTCATGGAAGAAAGAACATACAGTAATACGAGTCAGAACGGCATGACACAAATCAAAACATTTTCATTTTCATCTTTCAACCCTGCCATTGCATGCTCTCTCTCTCTCCCTCTCTCTCTCACACACACACACACACACACACACGTGCTGCATGCTTCAAAGTGGCAAAAGCCGTTTCCTTCATCAGATGTGCTTATTAAAAGCAGCAGACTCTCTTTTTTTTTCATTCTGTCCTCCTCTTTCGCTCGCTCACTCACTTATATTTCCCTCTGTGATGTGACATGATGAATTTATGATTTCAATCACAGACTGAGTGATTGAAATCATAGTGGGGTGGAGGTCCAAAAAGTACTGCTCAGAGATGTCACATTAATGTTGAAAAGAGAGTTAATGTCTGAGTAGACCATCTTCACCAAAGGGCTGCTAAGTGCAAATGAGGGCAGGGAATATTCATCAAACTGAAATAATAATGTGCAAAGAGAACAAAAATAATTGTGTGATGTCTGACATCACACAGTTTAGCACAAAGACAATTACTCTTAGTCAAGAGTGAATAGTCAAAATTAAATTAAATATGAAGTGAGAATGAATGTCTTTAACTGACTTATTGACTTGCTTAAAGTGAGCAAGTTGACTTTTTTACTATTCATGATATATTCGAAAAGCAACTAACATTGTGATGCGTTTTAGAGCTGAAAAGTGGTTTTAGAGTTAGCAAATTGTTGAATCAGGTTCAGTCAAGTGATTCAAAACTGGGATTCAATGACTCGTTTTGTATCGTTCAAAAAGTCATGTAGCATTTTTCAAACATCAAAATGTCATTTAAAAAAATATTTGTTGTTAAATATTGATTTTCACTTCTATTATGCATCGAGTATTACATCATTGTTTCACCCGATTGATTCATTTAAAACGCAGATTCATTCAGAAACGAAAACACTGAGATATGTTGCTCATAGACGCACAACAGTTCTGCTCTAGCTTCATCATAAGTAATATTTTCTTTAGAAAATTTTGCAAAAACAGACAATATTGTGTGTAAAATATTAACAATATACAAATTTAACTTCTTATTCACAGAATTTTTGTATAAAATCAATCACATATGCACTATTCAGGATAAAACAGCACTCGTGTGATATTGCACTAGTTAGTTGTGTAATATTCCTTAACTATTTTATATCATATTAGCCTATATATAGAGAGATATAAAAAAACTCATACATGGGGCATTTTTGCGCTGATATTTTTAGCATGGACTACCAATGAAAAAATAGCCTATATGGCTAAATCTGGCACTTTTGTAGGATGGACTTGAGTGCTCATGTTAATTAATGCATATTGTCCTTTTAAAATAAATAAATTAAAATTGTATAGGCTACTGTACATCACACTGTGAGTTTTTGCCCTGAATCACATCACCTGTCAACTCATATAAGATGGGCTAGTTCTGTGTTAGGTGAGTTAAATAATTTTAAAGAGTATTTTTCCATAAATAATTAAATTATTGCGAGACTGTTAAAATCCAAATCAAATATTGTACTGAAATGAGAATCAGCACCATGTATCTCACTATAGCAAACCTTATCTTTGTGGAAGAGCTACACAGACTACTTTTGGACAGTCAAATGTACAGTAGCCTGCTGGGGACACAGTGTAATGCCTTGTCCCTGCGTTCTGCCATTCCGCCCCTCCTGGGGCATGGAGGGGATGTTCATTAGGGCAGACAGCACAACACAGGGAGGAGGGCAGAGCAGATAGTGGCAATCGATGGGATAGGGTAATTAAAGAGCTGTGTGTCGGAGGAAAGGCGGGTCAGTACCGGTAAATAAAGTAGACTCAGAGCCACACAGACTACAGCAGTGACAATACAAGAGCCTCAGCAGTCACACATGAACACACACAGACACACACAAACAAAAGAAATCCATGTGAAACAAGTCTTTATCGATGGTAAAAGGAAGTTTGCTTGTTGCACAAGAACCAATGAGGTTTTATATTATATTTTTGGTGTGTTCTATTTGGTGTGTTTGCATTAGTCAATGCTTTTATGTGAATAAGCACCTAAATTAAATCTGTTTATCATATAAAAGCAATCAAGTCATTTAAGAAGACTTGGATTAAACTGCTCGATTAATATGGATTACATTTGAGATTTCTTATGAAATTTTTGAAGTGTCAGTTTTGGTGGAATTGGCTTTCATTAGAGAGACAAAAATCTCTCAGGTTTCATTAAAAACATATTTATTTGCATTTCGAAGATGAACAGAAGTCTTTTGGGTTTGGAATGACATGAAGATGCGCAACTAATCAGTTGAAATGAACGTTTTTTTATTTAGAGGTGAACTATGCCTTTATTTATAAACAGTTTGTCAATTTTATTGTGCACAATCTATTGCCAAAATAGAATGTACTCAATCCATTAGTGCTGAGACTACGTTAATATTTTTTAGTTGCAATTGAGTAACTCTGCTAATACATCACAGTTAATTTTCAGTTCCCAATATGCTTTGCAGGGACTAGATGTGAAAGCAAGATGGAAAATGGGAATCTTCCACCCTTGCTTACGAAAGATAAAATAATAATAAAAATGCTACATTTAGCATGATAACATGCATTTTTGCCAGCTAGTGGTTAACTGCAAGAGATTTTTTTGACATAGTTTTATCAGGGTTTACTTACTTCAGCTAGGTTTTCCACTGTACACAAAGTATTTGTATTTTAAATTAATTCAAATAGAATACAATTTTTGAAACAATATTAAAGGGATAGTTCACCCAAAAATAAAAATTGTCATTTTATGGACCAAAACATTTTAAAAAAAAATCCCATGTGTGGAATCACTGTCCACAATTTAATCAAATGCATCTGAATTATTGAATTTAATTATTAAAATCGAATATATATATATATATATATATATATATATATATATATATATATATATATATATATATATATATATATATATATATATATATATATATATATATATATATATATAGTATATATATTAATAAGTGACTAAATAAAACAGAATGTAAAAGGTTAAACTGAGTCCACTGAGCACAAACAGTACAAACAAATTTCTGCATATTCAGCACAACTGTACACTCCAGGCATACTTGTCAAAGTGATATTCCTAGCAATGTATGAAATTAGCTACGCATGAGATTAAATGAGACCACCACTATCTTGACAGCCCATTTCACAGAGATTTTGTAATATGCACCTTCTTGTTTGAAAGCCTTTCTACACAGCCTGCTACTGCACGTCCAGTAAGCCTCTCTTGAGCCCAGCACTCGCTCAGCCATACTTTGATCATCTGAAATGCAAAAACCTCACTCAAATCCTGTCATTATCGTTTCCCGAATTCATTTTCTATCCCTTTTCTGCCAAACATAAAGACGTAAAGTTTAGATAAGGACAGTAAATAACAATAAGACTAAATTCTTCACAGTGTGCGTGTTAAACAACCATATGGACGGTTGTTTGTTTGCTTTTATCCCATTAAGATCGTGACAGTTGATTTAATCTAGCATTTTTGAAAAATGTATTTTCCTGATAATCCATAATGCAGGTGTTACGAACCAGGACAAAAAACAAAACAAAAAAACATGTTTGCTTCTCCTTAATATGCAGTTAAACTGTTGTTTTTTTTTAATTGAAAACGTTGATGAATAATTAACAAGACTGATTCTGTTTACCATAGGTAAGTGTCAATCACAGTGAAGGTTAATGGCAGTTGTAGAATGAATATTCGAATGTCATCTAATTACTTGGCCATATTGTGTGCTTGTAGGTGTGACCTTTACGAAAAACTCTTTTTCTGAGAAATCTCCATAGTAAAGGAACACTGCAGCGTAAAGAGATGCAAAACATAACTCATTTTTCTTCGTGACAAATGTGTGACATAATGATAATGATGTGACTGTGACACACTGGTTTCAAACGAGAAAGATATTAAAAACATCCATGTTTCTCTTTGAAGACTCCCACCACATGTCTAAAGAGGTAACTCGATACAAAAAAAAAAACATAACTCAACACAAAAAGTTAGACTTGCCATGCCTTTGATGGTTTGAAAAAGAGGACATAATTGAGTCCTGAAGTGCAGAGACTTCCCTGTAATTGCAAATTAATTCAGTCTACTTAAATTCAGTTCCCTTAGGACAGAGAACATGCACACACACAAAAATCAATTACTTTAATTTAATGAGATAAGGTACAGATTGTTTATCAGAATGTTTGCACTTTGCAAATTCAGAGTTTAATGAAGTTATCCTGCATGTGTGTGATGTAGATTTAGAAGTTGGGCACTGAAATGGAATGTGTTATGGTTATGTCACCTCTGCCTATTCTAGGTAAGATATCACACACAAAGTCTCTTAATTCAAATGCAGCTAAAATACACTTGCTAATGAGCCAAATTGCTCAAATCGTACGTAGGTTGCAGGTTGGTGGCTGGTGGCTGGATGCCTATAGTTAACATCCGGCAGCAGCTGGGGTAAATGTGCTTCCAATTTAAAACACTCCCAAGCAAACGGGTTTTGCAGGCACCAAGGAACATACAGTACTGAGAAAGTCAATGGATTTAGTCATAAAATTAAGTGATTTTCTTTACTGGTCTGACACAGTTTCTTGCTTGATAAGTGCTCTCTTCACACAAGGTTTGTCATGGATTCAAGTTAAGACTTGGATCTCAGAGACCACCTTTACAGCCCACCCTTTATAGGATTGACCTCTTTAAATGATTCATTGATTTAGTCTGCTAACACCAAGGGAGGAAGTTAGAAGAGAGGATTGATAGGATTATGGTGGTGAAAAGAGCAAGAGAATGTGAACAACCACAAGTAAAATGCAATTAAATCATGGCAATACTCAAGAAATGTTCCTACTTAAAGGGACAGATCACCCAAAAATGAACATCATGTCATTTTATCACCCTAATGTGATTCCAGAATCCAGACCTGTATATTTTTTTTCTGCTGTGAAAAAAGTAGTAATTTTCAATCTATTCTCATATAATTAAGTAAATGGGGACCAGGGACAGTCATGATCCCAAAAGGCACCATACAAAATTTAAGAAAAGTAGTCCATATGACTCTTACAGTTTTTATTATTGAAATCCTAGACACTAAAAATTGTATGACCCCTATAATCACCATTCACTTTTATTGTATGGAAAAGAGTAGCTTGGACATTTAGCTTTTAATAATAATAATTCATTACATTTATATAACGCTTTCTAGGCACTCAAAGCACTTCACATGGAACCACCACCAATGTGCAGCATCCACTTGGATGATGCAACGACAGCCATACACTGAAAAAAATGTGTTGGATTTACATGATTTGATAGTGTACATCGGTCCCACATGAACCAATTAAGTTGTACAAACATAATTCATTCATGTATCTTCAACAACATGGAATGAATTCATTTTAAGTTATCCAATTAAGTAGTCTCAAAGTGATTTTAAAAGGCTCCCTGATTGGCTGTTTCGGGTATGCAAATTCATATATTCATTTAATCAATTAAGATTTAATGTATTTTAGTCACACAACTCAATTTCTAATATATAGCCTACAGTTAGCTACCAATAGCACTTGTTAGCATACTGAATGCTAAGCACATACACCATCAGCAAAAAGCAGATGCTATAAGCATAGTTGAATCGGTCCACAGCCTAACCAAATGATCCACTCTTCTCCACAATGGTAACCAACTGTAATTTAAATGGTTCTAATAATTCCAATGTAATTGAACATTAAACACAATTACACATCTAACTTTTTCTTATTTTCTCAAAAACATATAAAATAACACTTAATTTCAACATTTATTCTCTCCTAATTCAGACATATGCAAAGCATGCTGGGAATTAACATGCACCGCCCAGTTTCAGTTAATGCAACACAAATCATTTATGTTATCCAACACAAATGGATTAAGTAAACTTAAATTGTACATATATTTAAGCAGATTGGACACAATCAAATTAAGTTTGGACAAAATGTAAAGCAATTATGTTGCTTAAGCTAATTTTAATTAAGCAATTTGAACAAGCAGCAAAAATCATTTTTTTTCAGTGTAGAGCGACAGAATGCCCATCACACACCAGCTTACTGGTGGAGAGGAGACAGAGAAGAATTGATTTATTGGCATTTAAAGTTGATTTTTATAAAGTGCTTTTTAAAAAAGGTTGGTTGAAGTCTGCATGAAATGGAAACTCACCATATTTATTTTCTAAATGCTTGTTATTGATTTTATTCATCCATGTATGGTTCTCTCTTTCTTTTTTTTACTTTTTAGTTTAGTTTAATTTTCCAGTGAAACACCATGTATGCCAGACTTCAATCATTTCATTCATATATACCCTGCCATTTTCTTAAAATAGCATTCAGATCGGCCTCCATCCAATCAGCAACCGATAGAACCAGCCCTACATTTTTTTTTCTTTGCATAATCTGTTTCAAGGTGTACAATATGAAAGGAAATAGGCTACTTCTGTTTCATGGTGACTTTAAATGTACTTTTAACCTAAGTATTTTAAATTCATAGCCATACAAAAATTATTAAAGACATATTATTCATGAATAAATAAATTATTAAATAAGCATTTTCACTTATTTGTCACTCAAATTAAATTTGCCACAGAAATTTGCCTCAGTGTGCTTGTTTTAACAAGAGAAATAGTCGACTTTCACTAATAACACAACATAGTTAACTTACATACCACTGCCTCCATGTGAAGACGTTCTTCTGCATGTTCGTCATCTTTTTCAAATCACTCGCTCTGGCTCGAATATGTAAGGCTTGGTGGACAAGTCTTCCGTTGTTGACATTTTGTTAACGTGTGAATAAAAATGTTCTTTGAAGCTATAGTAATCGTATCTCTTATCAAACTACAATAATGGCCGAACGCGGAGAGTTGAATCGACCGTGAACTCAGCGACCTGGAAAGCGGGCGGGGGAAGACGCAACTCCTTTTTATTTAAAGGGGCCGCATTGAAACGACTTGCTCACAGAAGCACATCAGAAAAGGGGTAAAAAAGGGGCCTGTGGAGCTATAATAATGAGGAATTCAGACCCAAGCATTGCAGTTATGCTTTATATAGACCACAAATGTATGATTTATAAGTAAAAATTAATGATTTAAAAGCATGATATGTACCCTTTAAAGTAAAACAAATAATAATAAACATGTTTCAAATAACATGAGCATGACTAAATAATGACAAATAAATACATTTTTGGGTCAAAAGTCCCTTTAAATTAAGCATCGACAAAAATACAAGACAGAAATTGCAGAGCCACTTAAAAAAGAATTTTACCATTCCAACCACAAAAACAAAAACAACAAAAAAAAATACTTAGGAGCATGTTTCACTTTAGAAATACATTCCCAATCGAACAGCCAAGCAAACCAAAGAAAAGCAGGCCCATTCGATGTCTGCTAAGAGACAGAATCAGACAAAATAGTGAGAAAATGCAGGAAATTATGAGAAGGGAAAAAACACAGCCAGGGTAAACAAGACATCCTCACATATTTCTGGTGACACTGCTGAGAAGCTAATCTCTATTGAGGACCGTTGTCAAGCTGACAGAGAGAAAAGCAGAGGCGATTGATCTGATCCGCTCTCATTATAAGCAGACCGGCAGATTTCCTCTGAGCTTTGGTCCCTATACAGTGCAGCATGGGTCAGCCATTAGAGCCGAAGCTGCAAACAGAGGGAGAAATATTAAAAGCTTTCAGGCAGCTTTAACACAGTGGGAACTGGCTGAGCTGAGGTACTAGGGGGGCTGACAAGAAGAGAAAAGCAGCATTAAGCCTCATTTTGGGGCTCATGTTTGCAGAGGCGCATCAGCATGATACGGTGTGAAAAATGCAAAGTGGCACAAACTGCAAAATCCACTCATCATGACATGAATAAATAAAAACAGTGTTTTCACATGTAAGATGAGGGCTGGCTCACAGAGTAAGCTTTGCCGAAGAACATTTTAAAAGATAATGAAATATATGAATATGAATATAACCATGGTTCCCTGAGGAGGAGAATGAGACACTACATCCTAGGATGCTTTGGGAAACGCTTCCAGCATGACTGCTGTCTAAACCATGTGTCTAAACAAAACAATAATATTGGCTGGTGACAGCCTATGACGTCACTACCGGTACAACCAGAGATTAAAAGGATGCCTGTAGTAAATGTCAACAATGTGGACAATGATTTCTGAAATATGGCAACAAGAGACAGTGTCTCATTCCCCTTCTCAGGGAACCATGGTTACATTCGTAACCCGAGACGTTCCCTTTCGAATAGAAACTCGCAATGCAATCCTAGGATGCTTCTGGGGAACAAATACCACTCTGCCATGCTGAAGGAATAAATACCGTAACAGCTGACACACGGAGATAAGCCTGGAGACCCTGTCGTAGATGGTACGCACCACCGGCTCTTGAGACTCCATTCCCTCAGGGCCAGAAACCTCAGAACCACAGGCAGAGCTCAGGGCCTGATATTCTTCCAAATACTGTACCTTAAAGTAGGGGTGGGAATTGGCAACAATGTGACGATTCGATATTATCGCGATATTTAGGCCACGATTCAATATTATTGCGATTCTCAATATATTGCGATACAAGCAATATTTTGCAATTCATGTTCCCCATATTATTCAAAGACATCACAAAAAATTAGCTTAATAAGACTGGTCAACTCACTTTAATTAAATGGCACATTTAATTCTGTAAACATTATCTTCTACACATTAACTGAAGTGCAAAAACTTGTTCCTGGACATTCAGAACACAGGACAGGACGTAATTATTCTCTGAATAGGAGACCTCTCACATGAATATTGAGCTCCAAGCTTGCTACGATAGTCGACGTTACCGGTGTTACGTGTTCAGTCGCAACACCGGTTTCATCACTTGCCCACCGCGGCAACGCAAGAACAAACTATTTTTTAACTCAATTACGCAGTATCCGTACAATCCTGCCTGTATTATTACACGCACACACACACACAGAGAGACAGAACAAACTTTTCTTTTAACGCAATTACGGAGTATCCGTTCAATCCTGCCTGCATTTACACACACATACAGAACAACGCGCGTCAGTATCGATTCTCTTTCGGGCTTGAACAAATCATTACACACAAATTATGGCAAAATGTCCGTTTTGTCAAATGTCCTCATAAGAGCTGTCTAAAATGATTCAAATAAAGTCTTAAATAAACATTTGAGAGAAAAATGGGATGCGCATCAGATCGCGTCTCTCTCCCACATTGCACTGCATTAACGCGTAGCCTACAGCTTGCGCTCAACGGCTGTCCGAATTCACGCACTCGTTTTCATTCACTCCTTGAAGTGAACAGTATTAGTGGACTTAGGGAATAAGCCTAACTTACTGAATGATTGTTTAGGGTGCGATTTTCAGATTCAACCTATGTTCTCAAGCAATGAAAAATAGAGAAACCAATGAAGAAAACCGGAAAGTAAAACAGATAATTCTATAATTAAATAGGCAAAAAAGATCGATACTTAGCGCCCGTGTATCGATACAGTATATGCCACAGAAAATATCTCGATACTATGCTGTATCGATTTTTTCCCCACCCCTACCTTAAAGGGAATATGGCCAAGTTGAATATATGAATTGCGATTCTATCTTTTACTGATTTGCTTCGCTTCATAAATTTCATAAATCGATTTTCTAAAATGTTACACTTCTTAAACTTCGCAGTACTAGTTAAAGTTACTAAAAGTTACTGACGTTAATCACAATAAGCCGTGAACAAGGACTCAATGCGGTGCTCGTGCAGACGGATACAGCCGAAGTACAGACTCAGATGCCACCTTTCACATCACGCGATCTCGAATTCAGTTCTCTTCGACGGCTTTACACACAATTATGTCAAAATACACATCGTGTGGACTGTGGAGTATTCAATGTAAACAGAGTATGTTACATCCTATGAGAATGAAAACAAATGGGAGAAAATTGGATATGTAAATTTATCTGTCCATTAATTCTTAAAGTGACAGTAGCCCCATAAACTGTTGCCATCCGCTCCATTAGTATTCATAAATAAATAAATTGACGGAACACATTTTTATTTTTAATGCGAATCAGTTTATATTTAATTCATACAGTGAAGACTATACAGTTTTTTTTAGATTTGATTATTCAATTTTCATAGTATTTCTTACATGCTAAATAAACCTATGCTACTGTACCTTAAAAACTTTTTCTTGACTAAAATGGGAAGAAAAACTAAACAAATTTCAAGGTTTCAAATTTCAGATTTTTTCTCCTTCTAGACCTATTAAACTGTCTACCACCATCAAATAAGAAAAGTAACACAAAACGGTAAACAATCAAATCTATGCACATTTCGAACTTAATCCTGATATTGTCTCTCATTTTTTTATTTTCTGTGGAAAATGTCAAAATATATTGCCTCTGGGATTTCATTCAAAACGCATAAACATTACTCCTTTAAACAATCCGCAGCTGATGGCTCCGGTATATTCTGTGGTATAGTTTCTTGACATCAAATTGTCTTCATCACAAGCTTGTTTTGATTTTAAAGCCCTTGTTTGCATGAAGCATTAGTGAGAACTGGAATGCATAATGTTACGCTAATATTTGAGATTGACTTTTCAGCAGCAAAAATTCAATAATGATGTAACCAGGCTAGTGGGGTTGGGGGGGTCAAGTCAAGACAATACACAATTTCTCACCCAGAGCTGCAGCAGCTGACACTTTGATTTAGCGGACATTTAAATGTAACAGACCTTCGATATCCGATCATTTGTCCTGAATCATTGGAGCTAATCAAAACTAATAAGGCCAACATAATAGACATTCGGCTAAAGGAAATGTGTGTGGTTGAAGGAAGCGTGGGTGGTTTGTTTGTGCAACATAATATCTCATTTCAAGTGAGTTATTTCGTTTGTGATGTATGGTGTGGATCACACACTGTGAATGTCATCTTTTGAGTTTTTTTTTCATTGGTTTCCAGACCCCTATTGTTATTTAAAATGTGTAAAAGTAGTGAGCTAGCAAGCAGAATAAATATTTTATATCCTCAATAACCACCCCATTATATCCTGCATATCTACAAAATTGTATTCCTGTCCATGGAGGTAATTATACTATGACAATTAGCTACAGCGCACTGAACTATGGGATTAATGGCTCTCTCTAACCTATTAGATGTTTGGGCACACTGTGACCGCTCACATTGTGCGTCAGTCACCTTGAACGGACTAAGCACCAAATAACACACTCAAGTCAAAAAACATTCAAAGTGACGCCTGATGTCCCAATGCTTTTGCTGAACTGTGTTTTACACATTATCTTTCTGTCAGAAGAAAGATTGTTCTTTGGCTTGGTTTTTATTTTATTATTTAATTAATGATTGAATAATGAAGGACTAGTGAATGATGTTCTTCCGTGAACATCCACATCATTTGACATATATGGACGGCCGTTGCGGTGGTCTGACACGCAGCCAATCTGGAAAGCAGACAGGAAAGGTGATTGAAATTCATTGCTTTTGTATGCGTATAATTTGTTACCAGATCAGATCTTGCATGCCAATTCTAACACAAGCTGGGCTTTTTCAAAACTCCAATTAAACAAAGGCACAGTAAGAATTTATTCTTTTTGGTAGGTTGTTGGGTGTGTCCGCAGTCAGTGGGGAGGGGGCAAAAATAGTTACTGTACGTTCACACCGCCGCCGACTTGAGCGTCAAAGAAGCTCTGGCCGCTCTGTCAGGGACGCTTGTCAAATAGTACGGGGAAGCTTGTTGACGCTTTGGATGCTTTGAACGCTCTGACGTTGCAGGGAGAATAGAAGTGACACAACATGAAATGTAATAAACAGAAAAAAAACAAGCAATACATTGAAGAAACCTACAATGACAGAATTTGTATTACTGTTTTGGTCACATTTGGTCGGTAAAAAATAGTCAGCTATTATTATTATTATTATTATTATTATTTGCGGTGAAATCACTATGGACAAATTAATTGCATTCCTGCTTTAAAACGCGCTTCGTAAATATTTCAAATAAAAGTTGCGCTCATGCGGCCCCTGTAAGCGAACAACGTCATGTCATAAATTATGCGAAACCAGTAGGAAACACAGCAATGGCGATTATTAGCTTCTCTTACATTTTCTCTGAACTAATATTTTGGTAGGAACAAAAGTTTACAACGTGGATTTCTCCGGAATCAGCCAGCGTGAAAGACATCTATATTCCGATTGGTTGCTGGCGTTTTGCCGCTGCTTTCCGCTGAACAGCGTCACAGCTCATTACCATAAAGTGGAGCTTCTTTCAACTGTCTGAATGACACTCAAAAGCCCAAAACGCGACGCTGACGAATTTGCCGCTTCTAGCAGCTGAGAAAAGCCAGCTTCCATTGAAAATAAATGACTTCCGGCCGTTTTGGAAGCTCAAGTCTGCGGCGGTGTGAATGTACGGTTAAGTGTTGCTTTGTTTGATGACAAAAACTGCACTATTTCGTCTAAACATCTCTGTGTAATGTCCAATTAGCAAACAAATGACTCTGAAAAAACAGTTATTTTTAATTAGTAAAAAAAAAAATTAAACATTTTCAAACTAATTTGTGAATTTAAGGTTTAAATCACACGCGTGAATCTGTTCACTGTTCCACAGCTGCCATTTAGTCAACGCATTCCCACCCCAAGGCGTCACCTTTTGCCTTTTGACCATGCTTCAATATTTAACGCCTTCAGGCGCCCTTTTAGCGTCAGTTACATGATGCAGTCCTACGGCGTCATCTAACTGACGCTACAGGAAGCGCCTAAAGCGTCAGATATTGAAGCATGGTCAAATGCTTTGCCAAGGCGTCAGTTAGGTGACGCCTTGGGTGAGAATGGGCTGATTTCAGTTTGTCGTGTGTGATTAGAAAGAAACGTTTACCATTTTCGTGCTACTTTATTTAAGGTTTGTGAGACTCTGACTGCACATCAGATCAACTATTTGACAGGTTAGCATGACATTCCAAATACATAACATATCCACAATAGCATTTTCTAAATTAATATTGTTTAATAAGTTAATAATGGTAGTAAAAAAATTCAAAACCGTTATTATGGTAACCGTGGAGAGCAGGATGAGGCCGAGTGATGTGAGAGCGCCTTGAGGCCGGCGGCATGAGCGGTAATGAGCGACACCTGTGAGCACGCACCGGTGTTCCTCTGCAGATTGAAAGGAACAGGCCTGACTTTATTTCTGTTTTGTTTCTGTGGCCAGCAGTCTTCCGTGAGGGGCTGATGGCCTACTTTCATTTTGGATTTGTTGATTTTTTTTATCAAAGAGTTGAACTTAACCACCTTACTTACTAATACGCAGTAGGAGTTTATTGAGGAAAAACTCATAGTTAATAGTAAGAATTAGACCCTAAACTGACGTGTGACCATTATGATTGTTTGAAACAAAGCCAAACATGGCACTAGAAAACCACCTTAGTTTAAATAACAAATCATTGTAGCACTGATACATATTTAAATGAAAACACTTTTAAATTTCAAAGCATTATTTTATATTCTCAAGGCAAACCGTAAGCTAAGTAGGCTTTGCTTAAAGCAGGTAAGCGACACAATTAGACAGAATTTTGTGTTGAGTCGAGCAGCAGGGTCTAAGCCCTAGCGGACCGCTCTATGATTACAGGAGCAATTGTAGACGTCCCACTGTAAGGTGGTAATTAAAGCAGATGAGGAGATTTTCACATTAAGGCAATCTGAAATTGCTGACGGGTCACTGGGCTGACACAGCGCGAGGGGCAATCCTTTATCCTTTATCTCAGAGCTGCACACAGCGAAAAACGCCAGACAAGGTTCAGTTAAAATAAACCAGTCTGTAATTATGTCCATCTGGGTAGGGTGTGATTGGGATATTAAAAATAACTGAAGTGTGATTTTAGTTTATATCAAAGAGTAGGTCCCCCCACAGCTCTCCCTAACGTTATGAACACCTGAGCAGTTCGAAATTTTCTTTATGGATTTGGATGGGGTGCTTGAAACTGCACCTGCTCTGCAAAAGCCTTGTGAGACAACCAAATCTCAAGAGCTGTCTGCTTTCTCTCTGTAATGCTAATAAGATATCATGTGTTACCAGACAAATTTCTACACAAAAGCACAAATGGATTTGCTAGGTTTAAAAAAAAGTGCTGGTTAGCCAATTTACCAAGTATCATTTAAAATAACCTAAATAAAATCTCAAATATTTTTCATCAGCAACATCACGTTCATAGTTAAAAAGAGGGAGCCAATGGAAGCCTAAATAAATAGATAAAATATTAACAAAATATAATTAAAAATGAAATTTAACAAAAGTATGTAACAATCTTTTGGGGAAAAAAATAAATAAAATCTCAGCACAGGATAAATGTCTTATGCATGTCACGTCTGAGGCCAGGAGACAAAGATATTGCCTCTGATCTGAGAGCAAAAACTAAAAGCTGCAATCAATCAAACAAGAGTTAATGTCCTTTCTGTGTCTTAAAAAAACAGAGTGTTGTTTCAGCCTGAAAAATCACCACTGAAAGTACAACATGCTGCTTAATTAAGTATTCGAAAATGAGGTGCAAAGAAACCCATAATACAGTAGTCGCACTTTCAAGCATAAGCAACATTGCAGTCAGTCCAATATTGAGTGATTCAACAGAAGAGTGAGTATCACATTTACTTGTACTTGGTTTTTTGGGTTTTTTTTTTAATTACTTGCTTTACACAAGTGATTTGGCTGACAGACAGGTTTCAGTATTTTGTCATGCATTGAAATTGAATTATGTATATTGACCCCAGGTTTCACAGACAAAGCTTAAACCTAGTCCCAAACTAAAATGCATGCTTGAGCTGTTTTAAATGAAAAATATTTTCAGTCAACCTTATTGTCAACTTACACTGACAAACCTCCAACATGTTAAAAATGTCAGTGCCATTATTTTGTCTCAAGATGCACACAAGTATTGATTTTTTTTTAATTTGTTTTGAACTTAAATGTGCTAATTAAACTAATGCCTTATCATGGCTTATATCTAACCGATGTCAGTGAAACCAGGCCAAATTGTTTTAAACACACCTAGACTATCTAACAGTAATGCAATCAAATGGATTAAATGCAGTTTTGCATGATTCACAATCATGCTTAAGTTGGCATATGAACAAAAAAAGCCATCCCAGCAATGGAAGCACCTTTCAAATTATAACATTAAGGTCTGGTGACAAAAGTTGCTTAACTCAAATTGAACTAAAAACAGTTGCATTAAATAACGACACCAAGCTTTCCAACGTAACCTGGTTCTCTCTAGGAGAGGGAATGAGCTGTTGCATAAGCTAGCTTATGCTACGGGTAAATCCCTTTTTCTCGAGAATACTGAAGCCAAAAATTACCCTTTAGTTTTTCATATATTTAAAATGCATTGCTGCACCGAGCAGAGCAAGGTAAGGCAACTTGTGCGCCTTTTGGCTGCTCTGCGGCAAATGCTGCAACCTATCAGTGGACTGGTCATGACGTAAGCATCAATGAGGGCGCAGGCATTTGTGCCTCATGTCCCGCCATAATAGGTGTGGCTTATGCATATATAAGCTGAGTCCAGATAGGGTGTTCCTTGGTTTATTCAAACTGAAGCGAACCAGAACGCAGCACTAGCATGGCATGGTTACGCAACACTCGTACCCTCTTCTGAGAGTGTCATTCTCTTATGAGAGTACCCTCGTGTTTTGCATAAGCTAGCTTAGCTCGGGAATCTAATTT
Organism: Hybognathus amarus; assembly: GCA_030378365.1. Lineage (NCBI taxonomy): Eukaryota > Metazoa > Chordata > Actinopteri > Cypriniformes > Leuciscidae > Hybognathus > Hybognathus amarus. The sequence continues at coordinate 353,381 of JAQIUQ010002463.1, read as the reverse complement.
AAAGTGAGTGATCATCCACACATAACCCCAAGGGCAGGTGCCTTGGGAGCACATAATAGTGAAAAAACGAGGGCTGGCCCAAAGGTTCATGATGACCATGTGGGGAGTGTGACACATCATATATACATAAGATGAGTGCTTAACACAATATGACATCAGTGTGGACGAAAGTCAGCTGATCTGTGTAAAACACAATTAATCAGTTTGCCAGACACAGAGAGGTCCTTAGACTGAGAATAGTTGAGCCTGTAAGGCAGGAACCTCTAGGTTGAATGAGGTAAAAAATTAACCTGAGTTGGAGGCGTCTCAGTCCTGATCAGATCGTCCCCAGACCGATACCTGACAGGTACCAGTCTGACGCTTTCAGGGTTCCAGTGCTGTGAGACAGTTCTGGGTTACCCTCAGAACTCTGGTGAAAACGACCAGAACCAGGACTTGTGTTTTCAGCCAGCACTCGAGGGGACGCATGCGAAGCAGACCCAACCTGTGAGTAAGTGAATAGCCAGTGCCTTATAGTGTTCAGCACCCACTCTGACATGCCCGGGATTGCTTCCCAAGCTTTCAAACTCAAAGCTAGAGGGAAGATGATACCTGGGCTTTGGTGTGTGTGTGGCACACGCACACACTTCGCAGCATCTGGAAGAGCACAAGCGCTGCCGAGAGTTCGCAGGATGACGGCGCTGTGGGGCTGGCGGCTGAGAATGGCAGTGGCGATGAGTTCCATGCAGGCGGCTGCTGCTATGTTTTCTGCACCTCCATGAAAACGCTCAGGTGAAGCCTTTAACCACTGGGCTGAAGAGGCCAGGAGGGACACAGGCGCGCTGAGAAATATGGCTCTATCAGACGACTCCATATCAAATAGTGTTAGCCACAAGTGTCTCTCGGTCACGGTGAGGGATGCCATATTCTGACCAATGGCCTGCGGTGTGGACTCGATGGCACTCGCAGAGCTAGGTTCGTCACACTCCTCAGGTCCCTGAAGCTTTCTGGATTAGCTCATGGTGGTAGCCTCAGGCATTCTCTGCAAAAGGCGCATTTTATGGCGCGGCTCAGACGAGAGAAGTGAAGTCACAGGATCCACATTGAAGATGGGGAGTCAGAGCCCACAGAGTCAACACAGCCATGCAGTCACATTCCTGGTCCAGCCGCAGACGGAGAGCGCATGGTCCGCATGGTTCTTCCCCAGGCAGGAAATGCACAGAATGTGGGGTTTCACCATCGCTGGAGGGGCTCAGCAGAGTCGCATTTGCAACAAAGCCTAAAGCTCTTTTATGGCTCGTTTCCACTGAGGGATACGGTTACGGTACAGTACAGTACGAGGTCGGGTACACCATGATCAGGCTCGCGTTTCCACCGGCAACAGTACCCTTACTTGATAGGCGTGGTGTTTGCTGGAAAGAAGTGATCGACGTCATTTTCTGCGAAGAAAGCGACTTAGTAAACAACAATGGATGACAGACAGCAGATCTTGTTCTTGCTTCTCAGCAATGTTTGTCACTATAAACAAGCGCTGGCATTAGGCGTTTCTCAATACCAAGAAGCCAACGCAAAGTCCGACTCAGGAGAATGATCCCGAGGACGCGAGTCCAGTGATTCTGCTAATGGAACAGCGATCGTTGAGCGCTCAGCGCTCTGTGGTCTCTGTCGACTCCGGTTATATCCATGTTATTAGGCAACAATAAAACGAAATATGTTATAAAACACCACTCTGCTTCTTTTCGATTTCATTTCAATACATTTTAAACATTCTAAAGCACACAAATGTGGTTCAGGCAACGCATAGCCTATTATATTTACAGCATGTATGTAACGTTATATTTATTACAAAACTAAATATAAAACACAACCCTGCCTCTTTTCGGTTAAATTTAAAAATATTAAACATATTCCAGGCAATATGTGATGTAATGCATTGCATTTGCATTGGTACAAATGTTGCAATAAACAACATTACAGATGATCTTAGTAATAAAAAAATAGAAATGACAAAACTATCTTTTTGTTGAATTACAGTTTTATTAATAATAGCCATTATAAAAGTATAAGTAAAAGGTACAAAAAGATATACAGTAAAGCTTAAATAACATCAAGAAACAATTGCAGTCAGTCAAATATACAAATTCAGCGCTCAAAGATATGAAACTTCACGTAGCCTTCTGCCAAAATTGGCCAGGGAACGAATTATAGATTTACGAGACCAAAGATCACCTGTTAGGTTTATACAAGACGAACTATATCTCATGTTTAACCACTACAGAGACATCCGAGTCAGCGGCAAACATCAGAACGACTAGCTGAGGAAAGGCTGTTCCAGGCGGGGACATGAGCGAGCGTCTGGTGATCGCTTGGAATGGATCTCAGTCAAATTATCATAAATCTATAAATAAACCACAGATTTGAGCTTTAAAAAACTACTTTCTCGCCTGAAAAACTCTTAAAACTACATTTCGTGACACAATAACAGTAGAATTATATTTCAACTGTATGCTTCTAATGCCCTTGTAGCACGCACGAGTGACGATACTCTGTCCACCAATCACCATTCTGCAGTGAGTCTAGCTCCACCTTTTAGTACCCTTTCACCGTGCTAGGTCACCCCAATGGAAGGGTACCCAAAAGTGGTACGGTACAGTTTGGCTTTTTGGTACCATTCACAACTTTTGACAGTGGAAATTGCAAATAATTCCGTACCGTACCATGCCGTACCACTCAGTGGAAACAAGCCATTAGAGAAATAGCAGTAAATTGGGTATATAGGCGCCGGTTAGTGCACCAGGAATGACGGTGAAGCGGCGATGGTGGCTTCTGAAATGCAGTGCAGAGGGCTGTCCCGCTAAGAGAGTACTGTTCAACGCTGGAGTCAGCGATGCAGAGGACACTTCGCTGAAGAGATGAAAAATCAAGGAACGCCATGTCGGACTGGGCTATATAGGGATAAGCCACACATATTGCTTACACAACACGAGAGTACTCTCGTAAGAGAACTGGCTATTATCTGTTTAACAGCTAAGACAGCAGTTGCACCACTGGATTCCTCAGTGAATCCATTTACCTCACATGCACAATCTCCACACATGGTTCATACACTCAGGGTCTATTCAATATAAAGTGGAACTGCCTCGATCTTCTTTCCATTCATCGGTGAAGATTATACTGTCTCGCATTAGGGATATTTATAGTACAGGGGCTGCAACATGGTGTGCCAAAGAAGATGCCATAATTATAGAGAAGCATGTTCAGACCAAAATAAAAACATAATTTAATTTAGTGCACAACCTTATTATTTATACATTATTCCTTAATGTGTCCTTACAAAACCAATACAGAAATGCACGTAAATACACTCAGAGCAAATGTTTACGGTCATGCTCAGTACTCACATCCGCACATGGAAATCACTCATGACCCTGGGTTTAGTCCCTTATTATAATACATCCCTGCTGGCACAGTTTGCAATGACTCTTATTCTGATTGCTTCCTTTTCTCAGCCTCTAGCTCTCTCTCTCTTTCTCTTATTCTCAGTATCCCCATGTCCTTTCTAGAATGACAAGAGTGCATAGAGCCTATGGCTACATGCGCCTTTAACACATACATAAACATTGATGTGTATGTTTATCTTTTGTGGCACCATCTCTTATTCTGTGGCCCTGTGATTCAGACCAATACAAGAACAATGACATCCACAAGTGCATGTCCTTTAGAGTTGCCATGGCTTTTTATTTGTCAAATACTGTGGTTACAGTATAAAAGCTGCCTGCTATAGATCATGAAAAGTCATCATCTATGTTAAACACACTTGTTCAAAGTATATACATACGAAATTGTGTATAACTATTTAGACAAAGCCTTTTCTTGTCCAAAATAACTTTACAACTGCAAACTTGGCATGGTGAAGTCTCTATGGCTGCATTCACATTACAGTGACCCAATTCTGATTTCTCCCTCCCATGTGGCACAACTCAGATATGACCAATGAACGTGTAGGCAGGAAAATGGTACATGGATTCCGACATTTTGAGATTGGTTTCAGCCCTCATTCATACAAGGATATAAATCTGATATGAATCAAATATGGCATTTGCATCTGCAATGTAGTCAGATCTGGTATTATCCTGTCAGTGCAAGTCAGCCGTCATTGAAAAAGCGATGGTGGCGATTGACGTCAACTCAGGTGGACTCCAACCACAATCACACGGCTATTGTCAATGCCCTGGCTGCAACAAGGGTGTGCCTCTTTTTTCTCCACCTTAAGATACTAATAGTTTGCTTACCTTTATAAATAGTACAAAAGCTTGTATTATCATTTTGTCCGTGTTCATTGCAAATCGAAGCCGTTTTTACTTCCTTTCTGGGTCAGTTCGTCTACCTTAGGTTGTTTCGACCAAGTGCATATTGTAAATGCAGATATGTGACCACAAAACCAGTATTAAGTTGCACGGATATATTTGTGGCAATAGCTAACAAAACACTGTATGGTTCAAAATTATAGATTTTTCTTTTATGACAAAAATCAATAGGATATTATGTGATCATGATCCATGAAGATATTTAGTAAATTTCCTACTTTCACAATAAGCCGATCTGATCAACTTTTAATCATCTGCAAATTCTGTTTTTATACTAAAAGTTAATAATAAAACAAATAATCTAATATTTTTCAATAAAAAATAGTATAATATTATCCTCTAAAAATTATAATATGTGTATATTACTACTTCTAAAATATAATATTATTTGTTATCGCCTTTTTATTATATCACATATTTTATATCAGTTATCATAAATTAGGTATAATTTGAAAGCTTACGAACTCAGATTCATCCTGTGAAACTCGTTTTGGAAATTGAGCCATTTGCTACCATAAGAACAGTATTTTGTATTAGGCCCCTCCCCTTTTGGGCATCATCTTTTATAATTTACTATCAAAACTTTTCTAATCTTGACAAAACACATATTGTCAGAAAGGTCTAAGTCTAATCAAGGTTCCATATTTTGTGACAGATGTGATATTTGGATAAAATGTACTCAGCCCCTGGGGACCAAGGTGTATTTGGGGTCCTTGAGAGGTTCTGACATGCCCTAAATATATCAAAATTTTATTTAAGTGGATACTGGACAATCGCCAACAGAAATGGAACCTTTAAAGGCGATTTTCTCAATATTTAGATTTAGATTCCCGATTTCAAATAGTTGCATCTCGGCCAAATATTGTCCTATCCTAACAAACCATACAACAATGCAAAGCTTATTTATTTGCCTTTAATGTATACTCAATTTAAAAAAAAATGAACAGTCTTGCTTTTGTGGTCCAGGGTCATATATTGGATATGCTGGTCACTTTTAAAAGAAGATGCAAGGCAGACGTGAAAAAATAATTGGATATGGTCAACATATCGGAATTGGGCATCAAGACCTGCAGTGTAAATGCAGCTTATTTGGATAATAAACTGCTTGACACTAATCTCTGAGAGAACTTTTATGCCCTTTTTATACTTGGAATTAATCTGTCATTTGAGGAGTGACGTATACAAAATGCAATCTTACTGTATCTGGAGCTATTTCAGATCACATTCACTCTCTTCACTTTCTCGTTTCTCTTATAGTGAACTATATAGTAAATACTGACAGTAAATGAGAAAGCAGCTTTGAACAAAGTATGAATGAGTAAAACAACTGCGGATTTTGATCTTTCAAGTGCCTACAAGTTCTGGACTGTGATGAATTGCCACAATATACAGCAGAACAATGTTGTAATTGTTTAGTACAAAGTTCTGTCATGAAACTCTATCTGCTTGCAATCACATCATTCTCTATATGGCACAGCTGATTTGTTCCTGCTGTATCAGTAGCCAATGAGCTGCTCAACCTTTAAATGGGTTAGGAAGCACTGTCATTATTGAAGCACTACAAATCTAACAAGAAAAATAAAGGAAAAGAGTAAGCTATAGTTTTCGTTATGAGAATCAATGTTAAAGTATGCGCTCTATAGTTCTCAAATGTATAACTTTCAAACTTACATACCTGGTGTGTTCACGTTGCATGCAAAACCAGTTAATTTATGCACAGATAATTCTTCTCTTACTTCTTTTTCGATGGTAATAAGCTGAATGGAAATAAAAGGTCTCATGTGCATCACAATCTGAACAGAAGAGCATTTCAGTGATTAACAATACTTAAGTTATGTCCCATTCCTCTCACAAATATATGGCTTTCAAAGATTCAGAGTATAATCACATGGAATCATTTTAAACTTTTTTTATACTAGATTAGTATTCCTTTTATATGGCAAAGAACTTGATTTTGCTAAATAACTAATTTTCACTTTTAGGAGGCTGAAATGAAGCTATACACATGAAAAGGCATAACCATTTAGTTTTAACAGTGATAAGGACATGTTGACATCAATCAAAAATACACAGTATGTACTGTAGATGCAGAAAGTTATTGAGAGTATCCAAAACCTTTTGCATGCTAAATAAATAGCCAAAGTATAGACTGGAGTTGGATGATTTTTCTCCACACTTCCTCCTGATTCTTTAAGAATATTAAATTTCCACATACAGAATTCTGGCATATAAAACATTTCTAAATGAACAAAAACCTTAACTCTTAGAATTTGGCAAACATGTTTGTCTATGTCTCAAAAGTTTCTATGACAGGACAAATCACACATTCACCAAACTTAAACAATTAAATCATAAAGATACTCTTAAAGGAGTAGTTCACTTTTAAAAAAAACAACAACTTTGTCTTATAATTTACTCAGCACCATGTCATCCAAGATATCCATTTTATTCTTTCTTCAGTTGAAAAGAAATGAAGGTTTTTGATGAAAACATTCCAGGATTTTCTCCATATAATGGACTTCATTGGGAACCAAATAGTTCAAGGTCCAAATGAGAGTTTGAGTGCAGCTTCAAAGGGCTTTAAACGACACCAGACGATGAATAAGGGTCTTATCTAGGACCCTTCGAGTCATGACTCGAAAAAAGATTTGTTCATTTTGATGAACGAGTTTGATCAGGAGAGTAACGAACGCTAGTCACAGAAAAAAGCAAGGCGAGCATTTGTGCTTATAAAACTTAAACTTTTTTATTCATTTTTTGAAATGATCGATCATTTCGTTAGATAAGACCCTTATTCATCATCTGGTGTCATTTAAAGCCCTTTGAAGCTGCACTGAAACTCTCATTTGGACCTTGAACTGTTTGGTTCCCAATGAAGTCCATTATATGGAGAAAATCCTGGAATGTTTTCAGTCAAAAACCTTAATTTCTTTCGACTGAAAAAAGAAAGACATGGACATCTTGGATGACATGGGGTCAGCTTTCTAAACTGAGCTTTTAAACTGGGAAAAGCCAGAAAATGTATTCTCAACTCCCAAAATGCACTTGCTTCACTGCCATCGGAGGCCACACTTACTGGTAACAGCACAGTAGTTAAACAACAAGTCTAGGCTACTAGATGAGTCTCCCCGATAACGTTTTTCGAGATATCCCAAAATGTTCAGGATTCGGCTTGTGCGTTCTAAAGTTGTCATTCATAATGTTTACAGAAAGCAAAAGCTGAATCCTGGACATCGACGGCCAGGGAGGTCGGGATGGTAACCCCACTACTCAGCTTTCTCCACAGAACAAGAGCCTGCTAGCTTAGTTTCCAAAAAAAGATGGCTGACACTAAGATTTTTTCCAGACAAAAAAAAAAATACATAAATCTCTCATCTCAGAGAGATATGAGGGTAAAAAGCATGGTAATTCAGAAAACAATACAGGTCTTCTACTAATACAAAGCGTAATGCTAAATCCTGAAGTATCCCTTTAAGGTAAATTAATTTACACCTAGTTGAGATGTGTCAGCGACTTCAGAACTCACGCCTTAAGGTCACGGTTTGACTTGCTGTCATGCACATGAACTGCAAGATGATGTCACCCAAGTGTAGGTGGAAAAAATTTATTTTCATAAGTTTTCATAACACTCTAAGATAACAGAAAATATCAGGTTTTCTAGCTGATTAGCACTTTACTTACACTGGTTCCAAAGATATGATCCACACCCACACAGCTTTGTATTGATTGAGTGTGAGAATTGTATGCAGTAAAGAAACAATCAGAGAGTAATGTCAATTTCCATAAGTACATAAAACACTCTCCAGGGTAACATATGAGTGAAAGTTACATTGTGGATTTACATTGTGAATATTATTCAATATTTTTGTCTCTTTTCAAGCAAAGGATCAAAAAAAAAACTTTTTATATAATCTTGTTGAATATACTTAATTATAAAGTTTATTTTATCCCACTGGTGTAAGAAAACAAAACAAAAGGAAAGCAAAACAAAAATACTGATAATACTGAGAAAGTTTGTTTCCAAGACAAGGGTCACTAATGTTCAAATCTGGTCAAGAAAACCAAATTTGCAAGTTAAAACTTTTAACTGAAACCCTGCGGTCCTCCAAACCCTCGAAAAATGCCAACAAACACTTTACTGACTAAAATAGCCAGAATTTCCTATGTGAATTATTCTTTAATAATTTGTGATTATTCATATAGTCTAAAAGCCATGATGAAGAATTCCCCCTCATTTGGTCTCCTGAAGATGGCCCAAAAGATTTATTAAAACATGCTATAAAAAGAGTCAGAGTGAAAATAACCGACACTGATATAATTTCTCACCTAGCCTGGCTGCAGACCACCTCAGGGATCAACGAGCGTTGAGAGATAGCGAGGGGGGAAGAGTGCATGCATGTATGTGTTCAACTTCTGTTAAACTGTCAACTATAACAAAAACTTGCATTACTAATATCTTCATTGACGTCACATCTCAAATAGAGCGGGAAAAGCTCAAATCGGATATACGTTTAGGTGTAAATAAAAAGATGTACTGCTGGTCTGTAAAAAAAAATATATATATATATATATATATATATATATATCTTCATCTCTATATAACTTATTCAAAGTTTATAATATTCTAAACAGTATGTCATTATATCAAAACTTACTTTTATATCAAACTGTATTATGTATGCCTTCTTCGTTTGTCTGTATACAGACAGACTGCTTTAAAGCCGTTCAGTTGATTATAAACTGACTGTGATAAGTAAACTTTGACATTTAGATCTAATTAGCAAAAATACCAAACACAAACTAATATCTCCTTTTAATTATGAAAAATAAACAAGGGTTAATAAATGATTGTGGCAGGAGAGAGACCAGATTGTTGTGGATTAGTGAAGCAAATGAAGTGGCATTATGGGAAATATTAAAACAGCACAAAGGACCGAACACAGAATTCCCTTTTGCTCTGATGATATCCTTATTACCAAAGGAACAGCATGGAGTCTGGGCTTCAAGTTATTTTGTCTTTTTTTCCATTTCTATTTTTTTATTTAAATAAAGTTGCTGACTCTGACTCCTGTCACACAGCTCTATTAAATCCTCAAAGAAAGTTTAAAAAACAAGTTCCACTCATTCATTAGATTAAGCATCTAAAAAAAACTTCAGAGATAAACTTCCAGATAAAAACAGAGAAAATATCACCAAGAAGAATTACGGACCACAAATCTCTCAGCAAATGTAGTTTACAAAACAGTAGAATAAGAGTATTTGACCAGTCATTGTTCTGGTAGAGTATATAAAATTGTGTATTAAAGGATTAGTTCGCTTTTTAAAAACTTTTGCTGATAATTTACTCCCCCATGTCATCCAAGACGTTCATGTCTTTCTTTCTTCAGTCGAAAAAAATGAAGGTTTTTGATGAAAACATTACAGGATTTTTCTCCATATAGGGGAGCGCGGGGCACAACCTAACGCGGGGTTAAATCTAACACGGTACGTTTTACATAGTTCAGAATCAAGCAGGTTGTCTTTCCACTATTTTTCTCTTGCTGCCAGAAGACGGTCTCCGTTTTTTTTCCGGTTTCTGAGTTGGGTGTATACGTTTCCAAATTGAACTCTATATTGCCTTAATCACTGTCTTGTTGGCTCAAACACAATTAAGCCGCCAAGTGTACAATGATAATCAAATGAAAACGGAGCCACACAACTTTTCAGGTTTGAGTATACATTTAACTTTGTTAGACTTTTACAAACAATGTTGGAATTTAAAATGTTTAAAATGTAGTGTACTATGAATGATAAATTGTTTATTTATTCAAAATATGGCCTGTTTTTAATGCAATAAACCCTTTAAATTTTTATTTTACGCTCATTTGTATTATTATTATTACTGTTATTAATAATAATAATAATAATAAAAATTGTACATGCAGCTGCCACACACAAATCTAATTTAATTGCAATTACAATATTTTATAATTGTATTTATTATTATTTATTGCAAAACTATGCAGCCCTTTTCTATGTCTCTATCCATGATATTGATCCACAATAGAAGGATGATTGGATGAGGGATGGATGTATGGATATCTGTCTATACAGATGCACAAACAATATCAAACTATACAAATAAAATAGTACTGAATTATGTGTGTTACACACAAGTGTTACAACTAACCCCTCTGTCTGTTACAATTAACCCGCATATGGGGTAAGTTGTAACATTTGCACTTCTGTCACTTTCAGTGCAACTGTACGAAAATGGTAGGTCCTAGAAAAAAACTTTAAGTGGTCATTTGTAGCAGAGATGTGTATGTTGCTTGTGTAAAAAAATATTGATCTAACCTAATTGTTTTTTAATTAATTGAGCCAAAACCAAGTGCTTAGGTTGTGCCCCGCTCTCCCCTAATGGACTTCAATGGACTCGAACAGTTTCAAGGTCCAAATGAAAGTTTCAATGCAGCTTCAAAGGGCTTTAAATGACACCAGACGATGAATAAGGAGGATCTTATATAGCGAAACGATCGGCCATTTCAAAAATAAATAAAAAAGTTTGTTTTGTTTTATAAGCACAAATGGTCACCTTGCTCTGTTCTGTGATGCGCATTCGGGAATCTCCTGTTTGAAATGAACAAATCTTTTTTTGAATCATTTTTATGAACGAGTTCAAACAGAAGAGTCACGAACATGCATTTTAACATTTATTCATTTAGCTAACGCTTTTATCCAAAGCGACTTACAATTGCTATATATGTCAGAGGTTGCACGCCTCTGGAGCAACTAGGGGTTAAGTGTCTTGCTCAGGGACACATTGGTGTCTCACAGTGGATTCGGACCTGGGTCTCTCACACCAAAGGCATGTGTCTTATCCACTGCGCCATCACCACCCCGATCACAGAACAGAGCAAGGACACACACTTATGGTAATTATTATGGTGTACAAAAAGGGTACACTGAGAATGATGTATTTTTGGATGCTGTGCCCATACTCTCGTCGTAGTAGCACCAAATGCAGCTTAGGACATAAAGCGAGTACTATGATCTCAAATTCTCAACACATTATCGCTTCAGCGCTGCACTGCATCTACAGTACGAGCCAAGGTCCAAAGACTTGACAGGCCAGATAGTTTCCCCCCAAACAACAGGTAAGCCCTCTTGAAGAACATGTTTCGAAGAAGAGAATCACAAAGGTAAAAACAAAAACCTCCAGGGAACAAGACCGGGATCTTTGAACAACATACTTGCTAAATTACTGCGCATAAAATCTCCACATGTGACACTGGGCACCTTACTTCTACTGCCAGAAATGAGTTACTGTAGATGAAATTCTTAAAATGAAGAAAAAAAGTCTCGCAGCAGCATTGAGGATGTCAAGGCTGGTCCAAGTAGCAAGTTTCAATAATCAAGTTAAAGGATAAGTTCACCTCAAAATAAAAATTTCCTGATAATTTACTCACCCAAATGCCATCCAAGATGTTCATGTCTTTCTTTCAGCAGTGGAAAAGACATTAAGTTTTCTGAGGAAAACATTTCAGATTTTTCTCCACACACAATGGACTTAAATTGCAACCAACATGTTGAAGTCCAAATCAATGCAGTTTCAAAGGGCTATGAAGGGCTTCAAATGGCTCTTGCATGTTCCCAGCTGAGGAATACGCTGATTCACGGAGCCACCATTTTGAAATCCAAACCGAGACTCCGATGGTAAGACTGATTTCAACTGAATAATGACTGTTTACTGTCTTTTTAGAACAGAGTTAAATTTTGTTTGCATCTTTGAATTGTAATTTGAACGTTTATCACCGTAAAGCTGCTTTGAAATAATCTTTATTCTATTAAGTGCTATGTAAATCAAAGGTGACTTGACTTGATGGAGAGGGACAAACTTCTGACCTCATAACATTATCTTGAAAGGTTCTCACTCTGCCTATGATAAAACAAAGATTATAGTCTTACTATTATTTATGGGAGAATAATACACAATGTGAAAATGGCTCATGATGGGAACAAGTCCAAATCAACAAAAGAAACATCTCTGTGATTCCCAGCCCAGCAGCCATTATCCGACACCTGTGTCTGGAGTACATTCACTCTGTTCTCTGCTGTATTCATCATGGCAACAACAATAGCATTCCAGCCAGAAAATCATACTTCGATTTGACTTAATAGAGAAAATTAGGTTATTTTTATAGCATACAGTCTTGAGGGGTTTTCTTTAATCCACATCTATCAGTATCATTTCACAAAAAGAAAAGAAAAAAAGCACTATGACACTTTTAAAACTATCATATGACAATAAACCCTAAACTCAGTTGTAGTGCTTTTTAAACCAGTAAGTCCTAAAACATTTATATAGAAGACAGTCAAGATGAAACAATGTCTGAATCAATCAGACAGTAAAGCAGAGGTTCAGCCTGAAGCCAAAAGTCAGATTTTGCCGTTTAGATCACACACATGCTCAGTATAAGTTTGGAAAAATAAGATTCATGCAGCTGATCATTATGGCAATTTTAAGAATACCGCATGTACTGTATGTGTTCGTCATGGAAGCAAAAACCAATGATGGTAAGAATTCATATTAAGTTGAAGAGGGAGACACCTCAACTAATTTGTTCTGAACCATGGGGATTTCAAGCTCGCTTTGCAAGCTAATGATTTTAAAAAGGCTCAATTAGTGAAACCTGACAGGCAGGGCAGGTATCATTTGTCACAATGGTAGAAAAAGACTTTTTGAGGTTAGACATTTCAAAAGTTATTATAAAAGTGTCACTTGCTTGTCCAGACAAGGTTGTCATTTTTAACTCCCATGCTAATCAATGTTTTTTTATTACATTTGCGTTTTCATCTAAATTATTATATTGAATAGATATTATAGGGAAGATCCTTTATCAAAGTAACCAAAAATTAAACTTATTATACCAAATTTAACATTAGTGTGCTGTGAATATTCAGAGAAAATATTCTGTATTAGTAAAAGAAATGTGTTCATGATTTGTAATCACAACATTTTTTCTTTTGTCAAATCAACTTAAATAATTTATGCGGTTCAGATAACATAATATTTTGAGTTTCTGATTATTAAATCAATCTCCTTCATTATATATTAACACAATTTTTCCATTTCAATGAACTTAAAATTAAGCCAACCAAGTTACTTCACTTTTTAAGTTAAACCAACAATATTTTTTTACAGTGATTAGTTAGTTGTGTATTGGCCTTTCCTCAAAACGTTCAGTGCATTTTTCAATCAGTGTCATTCAATCGCAGTTTGCAATACTGATGATCATTCACAATAAAGCCTCATATACTTTAATATTCATGCTCTGTTCAGTATGTTTCACACAACAGGAATAATTCTAAATCAGTATGCTACTCAACCAAAAAAAAAAACATGAATTGTATATATGAACGAGACGACCCTAGAATTGCAATTTAAGTTATGACTGTTGCTCCAAAAGGCCAAGGACAATATATATATATATATATATATATTTATTTATTTTTTGATAATATTTGATAAATATTTATTGCACTACTTCTTGATCCATACTTTAAATTAATCTGCATAAAATAGCCACCTTAAAGTCTACTTACTAGTAGGCTTGACATCCTTTGTGCCAGTTCTTTTAGTTCACGGTTGAGCAGGGACTGCACAAACATCTGCTTTAGCCAGGCAGGTCACAGAATCCAAGGCATGGGGCTTTGTTCTCTGTGGCAGTGTAAAAAAAAAGCAGCATTTGTAACAGTTCAGATTAAGTTAGAGCCAAGGATGTTCAAACAGAGACTGATAATGAAAGTAACCTCCAGACCGCTGACTCTGTGAACCACTGCTGTAACACGGCCACTATCTTCACTTGCCAAGCAGGCGTCCATGCTCAGCACCGCTTCGGGGTAAAGCCTGCTCCTCTGACAATGCAAAGCCAACCGGATACGAGACTGAGAATAGAACGAAAATAAAATGTCAGATGGAGTCAGAGTATTTTGAAAGAACTTAATTTTTGTGTCAGTTTATCAGCTGCTGTTAATGACCTGCTGACTACAGTTCAGTGACAGAACTAGTAGGTTTCCACAGCCAAACAAAACATGGCAAACACGCAGCAGACCTCAAAGCAACGTGAATCCACAGAGACAAAAGAGTAGGGCACCATGCAGTCATTTTTCAGTAGACTGGTAATGATGGCAGCCAACATAGGGGAGAGAGCAGGGTCAAAGCATTGTGGAGTGAGAGCCAGACCCTTCCCAAGGTCAGTCTTGCTCAATACATCACACCAACTCACTCTGTGGCCTCCGCAAGCCGACACACCACGGCCATATACACGCATCATTGAAGCACTTCTTGGCAAAACAAATTACCCAGAGAGCACCCCAACCAGATCATTCATCTCAGGATCACTTCACGTGATCATCTTTCAGTTATGCAAATAGAATTGCTAATATGCATGTTTTCTGTGTTGATACAATTAGAATATTGCAAATAAAATATTATATATATAAAAGCACCATCCCAGGTGTTGACACATTTTTCACTTCCGGGGGAAAGTGGTGTAAATGGCCTTGTGGTTCATTTATTAAATGCAATAAATTATGGTTATGATTTAGTGTATGCAGACAAAATGCAATGAAATTGATAAACTTGGAAATGCTTGCTAGTGATCAGCAGCAAATGTCTTGAAGCGACACAGAATGTCACACAATTCTGGGAGGTCAGTGGCAGCCAATTGTTTTGAGGACAGGCTTTGGCTTTGGCATTTCAGAACATCTAAAATAAATCAAAGTTATCTTGAATAATGACTTGCTGGGACAAAGTCACTTGATTTTCTTCTACAGGAATTTCAATTTATAAATGTTGCTATATTTCTAAACTTATAAAATGAAAGTATAAAAATTAAAAGTTTAAATTGATGACACTTTACAATAAGGTTCAATCCATTAGTATTAAGATTTTTGTTTTACAAAATGTATTAAAAGCACAGTATGTAAGTTTCACCGCTGAAAGGTCACATATTCAAAACATTAACAAAGGAGTAGCTTGATGACGCTCTGAAGAAGTTAGGAATTATGGGAGTTGTTGTCTTCACCTTCACCGCAGATGGAAATCAATTTGATGGGACTTGTTATGGCACGAACACCGATGGTGCGAGGACCCTCTTGGAATTGCTCTGTTTATTAAAGTTTAATAACCATTACGTTTGTTCACATGATTTTATTCCATTCTAATGAATTAGCCGCAAGTAACGTAATGTTTAATGCTAAATTACTACTCGTACATTTAACTTTACTTTTATTAAAATATGGGTGAGGCAGCACAGTTTTACGTGTTCAAAAACATCATACTAAAAGTACATTTGAACATACCCACTGCATTTACAAAACTATTTATCCATGTTGATATCCATCTTACCATTTATATAATACATATTGCATTTAATTACACTGACATAGACTTGACATGGCGTACTGACCTGCCAACGCAATGAGGAAGGACATTACGCTGTTTAAATCCAGAGAAATTAGCAATTTTAACCATTGTTGGAAGGAATCTCCTTAACCACCACAATTGTGCAACATCTATCTGAATGAAGGGACGGCAGCCAAAATTTGCACCAGAATGCCCACCACACACCAGCTCATTGGTGGAGAGGAGACAGAGTGATAAAGCCAATCAGTAAATATGGGGATGATTAGGCCATGATGGACAGAGGCCACTTGTTGCCAGGGTTACACCCCTACTCTTTTTCTTGAGGGACATACTGGTATATTTAATGACCCCAGAGAGTCAGGATCTTGGTTTAACATCTCATCCTAAAGACAGTGCTTGTTACAGTATAGTGTCCCCATCACTATACTGGGGCATTAGGACCTACACAGACTGGGTGAGCACCCCCTGCTGGCCTCACTAGCACCTCTTCCAGCAGCAACCTAGTTTTTCCCAAGCGTGCCGCCCTGAAAAGTGAACCCAAAACATCTCGATCGCCCCGCGGTGGCCGGTCCTAGTATAAGTCATAAACCCCGCCTCCCCGTGTTATTCAACGGCATGTGAGGCCAACTAAACAATTAAATTACACTTCAAATATAGTTTTTCCAAATATGATTTCTGTCGTTTACAGTAGCTTTATCACGCTGATGTAATTTCAAGAGTTTGTTTTTTAAAATTAGTTTGTTTTTAGTTAGTTAGTGGTGGTGACATCATGATTGACAGCTGTGATTGACAGGTTCTCTGAGCGAAGTAGTCACAGAAGTACCAACAGACTTTTTCTAGGATCTTTGGAGGACAGAGGAGATTGGAGCTTTAAATTTAATATCTAAATTTCTATAATTATTTTTTAAAAAAGCAGGAGCGTGTTCTTGCGATTGATTCTGCAAGAGTGAGGGCGGGGCCTTTCGCAGCTTTACTTCCTGCTCATTACTGCGCATGTCTGGTCCCGAAATCGCTTCTGCGCAGACTCAAGTTCCAAGATGTCTGCACCATATTGGGATACTGGTGGCTTCACTTCTGACCAATTGAAGAGAGCAAAGGGGCGTTGTCCATCTTTTTTTACAGTCTATGATTTATCCCCGAGGAAGTCTCCTATTCAGGAACTTGCCAGGCTCAACCCTGCTTTGCTTTGAGCGGGCAATCAGTCTTGGGATACAGGGTGATATGGCTGCTGGTACAATTTAACTTGAAGTGTTAATTTATTAGTATAGGTAAAAATTATTATCTCCCTTGATTAATAGATATATTAATCTAGGAGGAAAATTTCGTTTCCAGAAAAAGAGAAAAGATGACAATGGAAGAGCTAAAATGACCAAACATACTGTACGTCTCTGAGGGATACTTCCAGCTGTTTTTTTTCCCCGGACCGGTCCATTGTTTTTCTGAAGGTAACTTTTAGCTAAAGTCTACCTACTATTTTGCAGATTACACTCTAAAAGAAGATTAACCTTTTGTATAGCCCAGCAACACATACAAGTGTTTAATATATTATTTTCCTAATCTCCATGGCGTTATTATAATTTAGAGTCTTCTGTGTTTGTCTTTAATCATGATGATGATAATAATAATAATACAGTGGAATAATAAGCCAACAATGATGCCAACCAGGTGTTCAGTAGAAGTGTTTTCTACTGTATATGGTCACAACAAAAGCTAGCTTCAGCTGTGGCACCTTTTTCCAGGAATATGTCTTACTAAAGCAGCCCCAGCTTCCCGACATCCACCTCAGCAGTTCACGAGCATCCACTCTTCAGATTTCCAGCTGAAACCCAATGTGGAGTCAGTTTCCTTAGAGACTTCTAACAGCTTTTTGCATTTGGACAGAGGGGTAACCACAAAGGCCACAAACTGTCACTGACACCATTATGAAACTCAGCCTCATATGCATGAAGTAATACACACATAGCAGACACGTTCAGTGCGCACACACACGCACATCCAACACACACCCTCCCCAAACTCAGGCCATTTATTATTAATACAAGAAATCATTAAAGAATCCTAATTGGTGATGTGCTCGCCGAGTCTCCGAGGTGTGCACGGTTCTGTCAGAAATGATCTCCAGTCTTCCAGTCTTTTGATAAGATGGCAGGACACCCTGCTTTCATGTGCTCCTCCTGTTGACTGCAAACGATGTAATTTAAATCTTCCTATCCTTCTCCTCCCCAACCAGGGCTGATTCAGCGCAAACCCGCTCCCAGACTGGAAGATGCTAATTCAGGAGCTCTTGTCTGGGGAACGTTGCCATTAACGGCAGGTAGTATGCCGACGCGAGATACGAGAACCTTCAGACGACTTAACCCGGCTGTCAATCACAGAACTGAAGTCAGTAGTTCAGCATGGCTAATGATACCTCACCAAAGCGACAGGGCAAAGAAGACAGGAGTCGTGAGGTAAAAGTACAGAAAAGATACATAATCAGACGAGCACTAATAGCAGGGTGACCAAAGATACCACTGGCTCTCTGGGCTCCTAATAACAGTCAGCGCCCAAAGCAAGAGACCAGGGTGCTGTAAGACATCCTCCACTGTCTAATTTCTCTCTCATTATATCAGAAACTTCTTGCCCATTTCAAAAACTCGCACTAATGGTTTAAAATAACATCAATGACGTCCGTCCCACCAGCCCCCATCTGCAAAATTTAGGCTATATAACAAATGCGTTCGACTGTACAAAATCAGCAGTGACCGTACCGTCGACTTGTCAGACAACACATGCACACTGAGAATTTCAAAGAACTTATCATTACCCAGGAATCTTAGCCATGTCTGGTTCTGACAAAAGCAATCATGGTGACAGCCCATAGCACTGTCTGACAGGGCTCTCTGCAAACCCAAAGTGTGACTGAACCAGTCGGACACTGATTATGCAGGCGTAGCACTGCTGCCAGCACCTGTCAAACCAGCTGTCTGCCGTCCAGAGGTAAATAAGAGCCTCTAGTCATTTAAACCACTATTTAAAAAGATTACATTTAGCTCCATTTCCAGCCAAGGGCATCATGAACCTTTATTTATTTTTTGGGGTGGCTCTGTTTGAATGGGCATGACTCTTCCGCGTCTAGCCATTTATAAATGAATGCGATAGTTGACCCGTTTTGCAACTGTGCTAATTCAAAGCCAGTTTATTACATCCGAGTCTCATCATCATCCTCTTCTGCCGCTGGTCTCCCTCTGGTAAAAGCTATTTAAATGAGTCCCATTGGTCACTTGTTAAAATGAGGTTCCTGAAGCCCTGTTGTACATGATTGATGGCAGACAGAAGTAGCGTAGCTGGCGTACGCACTGTTGGGAAAGCTACCTTGAAACTGTAAAACTGCAAGCTATATCTAATAAATAAATAAACGTTAGCTAGCTACACTACAGACTTATATCAACGACAAAAAAAGCGAAACTACTGAAGAGGGCAATATACATTTAAATATTAAATTTTTCAATGATATGTTTTAGAACTGATTTCACAGCCATAGTTTTCTGGCACAAATACAATGTGTTTATAGTCACACTTTAGAATAGGGTACAATTCTTACTATTATAATTAAAGGGTTAGTTCACCCAAAAATGAAAATTAAGTCATTAATTACTCACCCCCATGCTGTACCAACCCCCGTAAGACCTTCGTTCATCTTCGGAACACAAATAATGATATTTTTGATTAAATCTGAGAGCTGGATCACTCCTCCATAGACTTCCTAAGGGACTGGCTCTTGACGGCCCATATAAAGTCAATAATGAAAATGTTTAAATATTCCATGTGCCTACAGTGGCTCAATTATAAGTTTATCAAGCGACAAGACTACTTTTTGTGCGAAAAAAAACATAAATAATGACTTTATTCGACTGGTCCATTACTTCCTTATGGGCGCATGCGCGAGAACTGAGATGAGGACGTTCTTCTTCGAGTACTTCTTGTTACCGGCTGCTCACCGCTTAGGAGCATTACTGCCACCTACCGTATAAGATGATGTGCTGATCATTACGAATCATTACGGACGGCATATACGGATTGTAGGATTTATTTATTTCAACTGCAAACACAGTAAAAGCCAGAGAGACTAGGGTGGATTGTCTCACCTCACTTGTGAAACATGTAACACTGTAAAAGCATAATTACAAAATACATTTTAGCATTTGATTGTGCTACACTGCTAATTAAAGTCTGGAATAACTACAGTAAGACGAAGTCATGCGGCTAAATTTAGTTTAGTTAGTTACTATCAAACACGGTTTGCGTGGTGTAGTGTAAGAGTATAGTCACGGGGCAGGAGAATCATTGAAGCTGGTGATGGTACGTATAACTCATTTTCCCTTGAAAGGCAGCTATCACGCATCACAACAACACACACCTTATGTGTACAGCCTCCCATGAGAAGACACAGAGTTTCATCCTATTTGCACCCAGAGCGTCAGCATAGCACCCAGGCTGACAGTTCCATTTCTCCATCTCCCTGCGGTCGGGCTCACGGTGCATCAGGCCACGGAGGCTTCTGAGGTGGGCGCAAGCCTCCAGAGTGCCTGGAGTAAGGTTTGCAATTAGCCACTTGCTCCGTGGGGCTGATAGAGGAGAGACGGGAGGGTTTGCTAGCGTGAGTGTGTATGTGTTAGAGCATGTGTTTAATGCTAGGCATGTGTGACCGCGGCTGACAGACTGGTTTTGGGAGGCGAGAGGAGGGATAGAGTGCGCTGCAATGCTGCATGGTGTGTCACAGTTCGGTTGGTGAGAATGGCGCCTCTGGCTCTGCTGGTGATTGCTTTGATGTGAAATGATTTCACTGTACCCGCCGGTGGAGTTCGCAGACCGTGGGCGCATTTTAATGCCACCAGGCCCTCGCTTAAATGGGCTTGCTAATGTTAACTCGCACACCCGACACGTACACCTCTATAACACAAACTGAGCTAAGTGAGAACACAGCTGCTGTTCTGATCATCAGGTAATGTCCCTTTAGGACAGACCCGGGCCATCAGCTTGAGAGGTGCAAATGAAAACAAACCAAGGATGACGGCCATGAAGGGTGGGAGACACATGCACAGGCTATGAGCTCAATGACACAGTCTTCTAAAAGATATTAACTGTCATATCTGTAGTCTGTCTAGCTTAGGGATCTTTTAACTTAAATTAACCTTTACCCAGACTATCAACCACCATATTTAAAATACAAAAGCTAGATTTGGCTGGTAACACTTTATAAAACAACTTTTCATTGGTAAAACTTAAGGTTCGATTTTGAAAACATTGGTTAATGCAACAGCATTAACAAAGAACCATTTTTACAGCACTTATTAAACCTAGGGAATGTTCATTTATAACAAATTCTATTGTTGTCCATTGTTAATTAATGTTTGTTAATATATTAAATTAACTTGAAATGTGTTGTAAATAGAAATTAACATTAACCTAGATTTCTGTAAACGTATTCATTCTTGAGATCCAGGAACAGGATCTAGGAAATACCAAGTAGGCCAAAATTTCAGCAAAAATATAATATACAAAATAGATTAACATGTTACATGTTAAATAAACAAGACAGACATGTTACAAAAACTCCAAATGTAAATTTACGTTAAAAAATAAAATGTTCCCTTTCAGAACGAAAGACGTAGGTGACGTCAACTGAAAGGGTTCGCGCTGCAGGAAATGCTATTCCATTGAACGAGCCAATGGAATTGCCCTGCGTGATGACATCACACTCCGCCCCCTGCAGACTCTTCCCAGTGCTGGTGGTTTCTACCATAGATATCTATATAAAGACTAGATGTCTTAAGGTGGAGTTTCTATCGTCATCACTGGTGGCCATATTGTCACAGGTAAGCTGATGTAAGATGAGTGGTCAACACGAACACAAATACTCTTATCTCGTTGAAATCTTGACGGATTTACAAACGGTTTGGTTTCTTACAAAGGTTATTAACGTGGCTATAATTATCTGGATGATTATATATTTATACACTTATTATTCATAAGTATGCTGTGTCATAACTACATCTCTGACGATTATAATAAACTAAACCGTTTGAAAATCGGTAGAAAATTGAGCAAGTTATGGTTATTTTAATAGTACATGTACCATTAACACAATGTAAGTGAGTGAGCTGCCTGTGACAAGATGGCCGCCAGGTGCAGACGTCGACCTCCATTGGCCAGCAGCGTGGACAAGATATCTAGCCTTTATATAGATATCTATGGTTTCTACAGCGTGAGTGTATCGGAGATGGCGAGCTTTGAGCTCTCAACTGCTGTTTTAACAGCAACAAATTTCTAAATGTTTGTGTGTTGACGGCTGGTTAAGAGGGCGGAATAGTGAGTGCGTCGCTGTTTAGTGTTTTCTGCGGTCCTTACCCTGTGTGCTCTGGCACTGATGATGGGTGTCACGTTTGCGAGAGAAGGGAGAACGTGCACGTTTATTTCCTTTATTTTACGAAAAACACTACATTTTGTTTTTAATATGAGTGCACACAAATATAAGAAGACATTTAACATGTTTTGGATGATGTGCAACACTTTTATGCAAGATCAAAATCAACAGAGTAATTTGAGTCTCTTTTGCACTGATAAGGAAAAAAGTGAGCTGGTATACGACGGCGATACCGTTGACCCCAGAGGGTTAAATAAAAAAAATTCTAAAAAAAAAGTATTTAGAGTTTTCACAAAATTATATTCATTTATAATTGGGAGGAATAAAGCATCTGCTACTTCAAACAAAACATGATGATGATAAACCAACATAAATACTATCTAAATGCATGTATACACATACTGCATAAAGAAAAAGAGAGATTTACATAACTTATATATATTATAGATTTTCTTCATCTTTAGTTTGCTCTATTCCCTTTGTTACTGAAAACCCCTTTAATAAAGCATACAAAAAAGGTGATCACAGGCTTAATGATTCACAGGAGCATTTCAATACTGATGAAGGCAAGCCAGTAGCTAATTTTCGAACTAATTATACGTCAAGTCACCCAGGTGTGTGAGCATATGTGCGATGTGCATATGTGCTGGTCTGTTTGTGGATGTGCTGTGCTGCTGAAGCACCTTGCCTAAGGTGGAGGTCTTTAGCAGACCGCCAGCATCTGCTGCGGCTCAACACTGCCCTGCCCAGACACCATGAGTGAAGGTGCAGGTATAGCCATCAATTAGATTTTAACAAATGACTTTCTAAGTGCATTACCCAGCTGCTGCTAAATCGGTCAGCCCCTCCCTTTCCCCATCTCGAAAGGGACATCAGAGAAAAACAGGGAGATAAGAGCAGAACTTTTTCCCTTTCTTTTCCACAGTGTTTTGTTCCACATCATGGCCAGCTGCTTGTAAAGTCAGCTATGGCCAGGGGCACTGAGCAGCGGATCGAGAGGGGGGGGGACCTAACCACATCTCTGGGGGGTGAAACGGGAGGTAGGGACACAGAGACACGTACTAGACCATGTTCACCCCAGGCTAAGGCCATAAAGGCCGCTCGCTTTCTCCCTTCCTCTCGATCTTCGTTTAAAGGGATAGTTCATTCCAACCATTTAATTCTGTCATAATTTAAATCACCATCATATCATTCAACTTCATTTACATGACTTTCTTCGTCAGTACCATAAAACTTTGGGTACGTTTACATGACAACGATACGCTTAATACAGAGACGTTTTTACACCAATGTCAAAACATAAAAATTACTCAAAACCCTGTTTTCTGCTGCCAGGACATTAAATGGCGATGAAACACTATAGACTTACATTGTAAACATGTTTTTTGTTGTTTACATGAAGACTGGTTTCAAAAACTTGCCCTCTGAACCGGTTTTCAAAAGTTTGTGTTTTCCGGCACATAAAAAGTTTTACGTTTTATTTGAAAATGGTGTTGTGCCCCATACTACAAGCAGTGTTTATAATTTTACCAAAATTAATGATGAAAATTTCTTCAACAAAGGGTTTTCATGATTTTGTCAACAATAACGGAGATGAGACGAAAAACACGCACTAAATTATGATAAACTGAATTAAAACATGCTACTGAGCAAAATATGAAAAGATATAACAAGATAATACACGAGATCACATTGTAAATGTGCTCTTTACGCAACAACAACCTATAAAACATGTCTAAAACCATGAATAACTAAAGCATAAAGAATTCATAACATTGTATTACAATAGTTTACTCATTTTAATAAACAGACCAACATTTAAGTAATCCACCTAAGCTTAACTTGGCACGTTCATGATACAGTTGCTTATAGGAGAAACAGAAAATTAATTTCTCTTTTAAATGAAATCTTTTCAATTAATCGAGTCAATTCTTAACAACAGTCTGAAAGATTAATTCTCAATTCTGGTATTCATTTTTCGAGTTCAATTTAAAACCCCGGTCACAGTGGCTAACAGCTTATCGGTGGAGAAGATCAGTGGAAAAACTTCAATTTGGTTCTCTCACAGAGCATTTGAAGACACAAGTTACCACAGCCTCACTTTTTCCCTGAAAAGATCACAAATGCCAATTCTTCCTCTCTCAGTCAGTTCATTTAAAGCATATTCACACAAACACTGCCCTTCAGAGCCATATACAACTTATAAACTATTCTCATCTTTCACTTTGGTGTACCTCTAAATTTCTCTTGGAGGCATTACAGTGTGACACTGGAATTCAAAGTTCAACGGCTTTCACTTTATCACAAGTTTCTGAATCACACACTTTCAGTCATGGCAATATAGTAGGAGTGATTCAGCCAAAATGACACGTTGCCATAAGCTTTCATAGACACACAAAGCCCAGTGGTGAAAACGGCTGCCGTTAAGGCCATTTTTCAGTCTCTGTTATCGGCTTTGAATGATTTCACCAAATGTTTTATGCCACTAATGGCACTGTAGGAAGCACTTAAAAGCTTGCCAGTATAAAATCTGTGACATTCAGAACTGAACTCCAACCTCTGAAAGCTTCCTTTTTTACTCTTTAGAAAGACATTCTTTGACTGTGACTGAGATTTTGCTATTTGTTTGCTCAAGGAACAGCGAGAATGCATGAAATGCTTGAAACAACAAACTTGCCATGGAGACATTGTTTTATCCCGGCAAAGAGCTCCCTGAATGGTGCAGTATTTCTCATCTCTCCCAGACAGAAATTAAAACAAGATTCAGCAAGAGTCTAAAAGGATTAAACTGATCTGAATCAAATAGTCTTACTCCAAATCTAATTGACTGCAATTCATTTACTTCACATGAAATATATAGTAACAAATAGTTTTTCCTCAATGGCCAGAACACTAAAATGAATTCTATTAGCAACGAATCTTAAACCATAACACCATTTTTTCAAAAATAAGACTCAATATTATAATACACAATAATATTTTGTGTTTCACAACAGATTTAAATGTTTGTTTGTTTTTTACTCTAACCAAACATACATTTTGTGTGTGCTCAATACAGAAAGACTGGCCTGGTAAACATGGTGAGAAAGACAAGTGAGAAAAATAGTACATCCTAAAAGGTCACAGAAGAGATTATTAATTCAAAAAAGTGCTCAAGTAAGCGGAAAAGTAATAGTGTGACAATCCCTGGCGATGGGATGTGAAGTTTACACACTTTTTAACCATGCATGTAACTGGTCTTTGACCTCTGACTGAATACAAGGCCAGTGATATGATTACAATCCCCATGTTGACGTGTTGTTCAGGAATTATATGTGCCATGCCATTCCTCAGGCATCTTCACTGACAAGCCGTCTTTTATTACTTCTCTCTGCTATTCGCATAAATAATACAAATAAAAATAAATAAACACCAGTCACATGCAAATCACAGATTCGCTGAAATAATAAACATCTCCTCTCTGGACTGAAGGCTGGCTCAAACATGAGATTCTGTGGAGGAGAGCCACTTATTCGGTGAGTGAGTTCACAGATGCTTCATGTGTGTGCTAGACTTGCACACCCCAGCTTTTGTTTATTGATAAAAATTAGTGTGGAAATTAATTTCCACTGCACAGACAGTGTGACCTCACCTTTGAGTCTGTCTTGCTGTTTGGAGTGTGATAAAGCAGAATGTAATTAAATCATTTATAATGTTTTTTTTCTTTTTTTACATTTATAGGCCTTCATTTTGTTTCTTTAACTCACAAACTTTTTCATTACAATTTTTAATGCATACGCCTCAGGCGCCAAACACATCAAGATTGGTGGTTAAATAATTAGATGGTGTCCCATATTACGTACATTACAATTTTAGGACATGCTTCATGCGGTCCAATTAGTCAAAAATACGGCAATCAACAGCACTCTGCTCCTCTACTCTCACCTGTCTTCAGGGTGATGAATCATCCCTCCTGTCCTGACTTTAAATGTATGAGAACACTTTTCTGCCTGTTTAGCACTGGGTCGGAAATTATGAGTCTTAAACTGTCTACTTAAACTGCTAAAAAAAGGCAAATTCACTTTTGAACACAAATGCTCACTGTTTATACTTAAATATGAGGAGTGTGGGATTGAAATATAGGTTGACAGGCTTTTCCCAGTGAGCTGTTGTTTTTTCTGTCACCGGCTGGCTTCATGGGTCATTTGGGGAATGCATTTAATGCCTGTGCAGAGTTCATTAGGAAAAACACTAATGGAGAAGCCATTATTGAAGAGCAGAATTTTAAAGATACCTCAGAGACTATGTTATAACGGTTTTAATGACTTACTTTTGCTGTACAAGACACAGGAAGCATACAAAATATTCTAATGATGGAAGTAATAAGTGATTTGTGCTTAAAGGGCCACTATTATGGATTTTTGAAAATGACCTTTCATGTAGTGTGTAACATAGCTCTAAGTGAATGAAAACACCCTGCAAAGTTTTACATTTGAAAAGTGCGCGTATATATTAAAGGGTTAGTTCGGTATTTTACACTTAAAGCCCTTTTTAAGATTGTTTCTGATGAAATAGGATGGTTAAGATTGAAATTTGGACTAATGCTGCTGTCCTGAGAATTTTGTCTTGAAATCATGTTGTCTGTGGACATTGTTCATTCTAAAGCTTGGAATGAAGCCAGTAGGCTGCGGTAGACAAAAAATTTTTACGACAGCGGTAATAGACAATTTAATTTCCAACCAGTAGGGCGACCGCCGAGGAAAAGTTCCATAGTGTTGCTTAAAGACATTTTAGATTTAGTCGAGAGCTTTCTGTCCCTCCATTGAAAATGCATACACGGTATACTTTCCATGTCCAGAAAGGAAATAAAGACATCAAAGTGGAATAAAGTGAAATAAAGACATCATGTGACATCAGTGGGTTAGTTAGAATGTTTTGAAGCATTGAAAATACATTTTGGTCCAAAAATAACAAAAACTACAGCATTACTTTATTCAGCATTGTATTGTCTTACAGTTCAAAGCAGAATATTGTGCATTCTCAGAATGAGTTAAATGAATCAGTTGAGTAAATTTTTTTATTTACCATTCCGAAGATGAACGGACGTCTTATGGGCTTGGAATGACATGAGGGTGAGTCATTACTGACATCATTTTTTGGAATAACTAACCCTTTTATTAACCCTTAAATTTTATATAATATTACATTAAATTTTATACAATGGTTAGTTGATTTTTGAAATCGGTAGGAATTTGTAGTACTCTTTTTTGCAGGTTACATCAATTTACCAGTTGGTGGCGACAAATTCAACTGGAGTCTTTCAGCAACACAGATTCATTTAGAAACTAAACAAGTGCCTCTAAGTACGAGTCGTTGAATCATTTACTCAACTGATTTATTCAACTCATTCTGAGAATGCACAATATTCTGCTTGGACTTCGTTTGTTATTGTTGCAAAGGCAAAAAAAGACAATGGAACTGGCAATACTAACCCTAAAGTGCTATTTTCCCCATATTAACATGTTTATTATTATTCGTATTAATTAACATTTTATTATTATTAAAAAAGTAATTTAATGACTCAAGTTAACTGCAATAACCGCACTGTAACCCCTTTTTACTGAGTGTGCTTCATCCACTTATTTTCATTATATCTCGAAAGATTTCATCTTCGAATCGTTGTATGACTCAGAAGTAGGCCTTTTTCTCTCTGTGAAACATTGTTGTGTGAAACATAGGGCGCACAAACACTAAAGTTTCTGTCATTTTAGAGCTGACGTCAACACAAGACCATTTTAAAAACACGCATTGAACGCACCCCGTCACCTTGGTTACACACATCAGCTTTGTCCACTGACTGGGGGGAAGTGAGACAACTAAAATTGAGCACATTAAAAAAAGTCTTGGGGAAAAAAAATACTCCACATCCTGAGAAGGTGGGAAGGAATTTTCACAAGTTGATGTGGCAAAAAAAATAAAAAAAAACACTGAAGCTGTAGTGTTATTTTAATTAAAATACAAATGTGCAATTTCTTGAATGAGTCAAGAGATACATTTCATGATGCAGAAGCTGTACAGAAGGCAAGGCAAGTAGTCAACACATGGGATCATTTGAGGGGTCACCCCAAATGCTTGTGGCTGCTACCCCTGTTGGCACTCTGAAGAATAACACACAAAACCAGAAAGAACAATTCCTGAAAGCTTCCCCTGACTCCTGTGACCCCCTTCCACCAGGCTACATGCCTGCCTTCCTCCCCTCTCTTCTCGTATGGCTCTTACAATCCATCTTGCTTAGGTCAGGGGTTCCCAACCTTTTCTAACTTTGAACCCATAAGTCATTATATATTATATAGATTAAACTCGTTAAATTTCGCTGAGAAAACATGCGACAAGAAAAGTGAAAATCAACGAATAAGTGGCTGAGAGTTACCGAATGGCCCTTTAATGAGTTTATTCTCAAAATTGTATTTTGACTTTTTTTCTCAAAACTTAACGATTTTTTTTCTCTCGAAACACAACGACTTTACTATCAATATTTAATAGTTTATTTTCAAGATTGTATTTTCGACTTTTTTCTCGAAATTTAACAAGTTTAATCTCGCATTATAATGACTTTAATCTCGAGGATGGTTTTATTTTTTTTTTTATTATAGCTTGACCCTAATCCTCTTCTGTAGATCTCAACTGTGCAATATAGCCACCAGGAGCAACCAAAATTTCTGACATGCCAGAAATTCATCTGACCATCCGATTGTTCGATCCAAGTTAATGGCCTCTCGTTTCTTCCATGTACAGTGCATGAACACTGCACGACAAACAACGCACAATAAAGCTGAAAATCGGTCTGGACACAAAAAGGCTCAAAATCGGACGAAAATTGCAGTGTATGGCCGTTATAACGTGCACGCCGAAAAGCACTGCTCACGCGCCACTCGCGCTTGTAGTCTGAAATGGCGTAATTCACAAGGTTTCCTCTGCGTGTGTACATGTGGGATGCTGATGTTGCACGATGTTAAAGGGACACTCCATCCATTTGCATCAAGATTTCCTATACTATTAAATGGTCATGCAACACGCTCTCATTTTCCCCTGAGACGTGAGAAATACGCTATTTACCTTTTCACTTCCTTTTACAGTGACGCAAAAATCTTCATTTTATGTAATTGTAGGAGGAAGTGAAAGAGGGGAGCATTTCTGAAAAAACCTACAAGCACTAGTTCCCACCCTTTCAAACCCACCCATAGGGGGTTGGACCTAATCCACAACAGACCTGTCACCTATCACAGATCAGTGGCACTGCGTTTGATTTTACTGGCCGAAACTTTCTGAAAATATGGATGAAGGTACTAAATACGCAGACTGATGCATTATGGATAGGGTTGGGTAGCGTGATTATAGTGAAACAGTGATTATAGGGAACCGATTCCAATGTAAACGGTAATAACCAGACCGAATAAGAAAAAAATTTTCAGTGCCTGAGTCTCTGTGTATTGAGGCGCACACACGCATGCGCGCTCTTGCTCACTCGCTTTAGATTCTGGGAGATTTTATCTAATTTGCGGGCATCAGGGAGCCATTATTAATATGTGAGAGTCTCCTGGAACATCTGATAGCGAGGGAATTAATGAAGATGCCGAAAATAAAACGCTCCAAGGTTTGGCATTTCACGTGTAAAATTACGCGTCAGAGTAAGTGTGCTGATTATTAGTGCACATTATCTGATTTCATTGTGCGAAACGATTTCCAGGCGGTAGTGTCGAGTGGAGCTCAACTATAGTCTACATTGATGGGCGGAGTAGTGGGAGTGGCCTGCGGAGCTGAGCATTGCAATACACTATGGGGATTGTGGTCAGCACTAAAAAGTCATTTTCTGACTTTTTTCGGCCAAGGACGACCCAAATTAGAAAATTATGATATATTCTACTACATATATGACCCACTTTCAATACATATTCATGTTGTATACTTTAATCAGCAAATTCCGGTCACCAGCTGGAGCATCTCTTATACTGCGTCCCAATTCGCATACTATCAATCCCAAACAGAATTCGAAAATAGAATGAGTATGTCCCAAATCGTATATGTTGAAATGAGTGTTCCAAAGAGACCCGGGCGGTCTACTATATCCGTTCAGAATCCGAAGTGCAGATCCGTATAATTTACATTAATTTCACCAATGCTTTTATCCAATATTACTCAAGCAAAATACAAGTTACATGTTTCAAGTATGAACTATAAGATGGGACTATAAAAGTGAAATGTAGAGAAGTTGAGAGTATTTTTCAGTTTCTATTATCATGGTCAACAAAGGCAGAAATGACAAAAATCATATTTTTGTTTCTGAATTATGGCCTAGTTTCCAGTTAAAAAAGATATAGAAATTAATTACAGAACTAGTTCTTGTAACAGATGATATGACCCATTCAAACTGCCATCTGAGCAACAGCCCTTTATCAAGGTGAAGTAAGGAGAGTCCTTATAAATTGGCAGTTTCTCATTAAGTGTAATGTCAGCCCACTCAACAGGCGTGCAAACATAAGAGTCCAACAGAATGGCAGGCTTTCCTGTGCAGGAATAAGAGCCAAGAATAGGAGCATATCATAGAGGGATACATACAGTACTAATGACAGGAGCCTGAATATATCATCTCGTAACTGTCTGCCAAGGTCTGTCATTGTCTACCAGCCCTGCAGGATCTACCAGCCCACTGCAGTCACTGGATGAACTGAGTAGGAAGGAGACAGAGTGTAAACATGCCGGCGCAGAACCCAGGGTGAAACCGCATCTGTCAGAAAAAACTTTTAATGAGGGTTTAAATGCAACAGCACTCACATCTTTCAAGAGGGGGATGGGGGAACCTGTAGAGATTGATTTAAAAGGGATGGATAAACTAATAATTTTGTCACTCATGTTGTTTTAAACCGGTTTAGCTTTCTTTCTTAAAGAAGAGGTTTTGAAAAATGTCCCAGTGTCATACAATAACAAAGGGGTCCAGTGTTGTTTGGAGCCAAGCGGCAACATTCTATCTGAAAGATGAAGCCTACTCGGAAGTGCGCTGAAACTGCAATACATCTCAAATCCACTAGAGGCCGGTCCCAAAAGGGAGCAAATATCCATAGACGTCATGTTAAAAATCTCCGTTTTCACAGCATAAATTCATATGTTTACAGTTTGGTCCCATGGACTTTTATTGTAATCTTCAATATGTTCCGCGTGCCTGACAACTGTGAGGGGGTGAATTTTTTTCTAACTCGTCAGTTTAGATCATGTATTTAGATATACAATGTATGTAAATAAGGGCAGTTAACTTTGATTGACAGCTGAGAACGGGCTGCGCCGAGTGAATTTGACGTCTCGGACATGATCTGACACAACACATCATACAATCCTCTGTATCCTTTCTGAAACTTTTGTATTTTCCAGTATGGCACTGCCCATACCCCCCATAAACAGCCTCAAACGCGTTCTTCAGAGAGTCTATGTGTGACGTCACAGACGCTTTGTCCATATTTTTTACAGTCTATGTTTGGAGCACAACGTTCTTTAGAATATCTTCTTTAGTGTTCCAAGGTTTGATTAATGACGGCCAATTGAGTGCAAATAAGACATTGCACTTTCTCTTCCATCATTATATAAAAAAAAGAAACACAAAGTCTCTTTTCCATTTAGCCAGTATGAAGGGCACCAACTTATGTGAATTAGTATCACAAATTATCATGCCTGCAATATTAGTTTAAAACGCTGAGAGCCTACTTTAAATAAGTTTGAATCAGTTTGCTAACAAAGGCCTCGAAATGTGAATGTTTTCATTGCAAAATACTTTTTCTGAAAGCCCTATAAATAGGCTTATGCTCCACTCTCTGCAGCTTTCAGCCAATGGAGGCTGATTCAGGCAGAGCTCCTCCAGTATAGTAAATGCCAGCAGTCTAATGCTCCCTTATGTC
The DNA here is from genome assembly GCA_030378365.1 of Hybognathus amarus. Classification (NCBI taxonomy): domain Eukaryota; kingdom Metazoa; phylum Chordata; class Actinopteri; order Cypriniformes; family Leuciscidae; genus Hybognathus; species Hybognathus amarus. Next base: position 321,296 of record JAQIUQ010002463.1, on the reverse strand, counting down.
CAGCAGTTTTTGTTGCCCTCTTCTAATCCGAGTTTGGACTCAAAAACACTTCTGCCTGTTCCAGAAAATCTGGAATTGAAAAAGATACAAAAAGAAAAAGATATGAACTTATAAGTACAACGTTTGACAGGTAAAAGCACACTGTCAGGGTAATCGAGTTTATTTCTAGTCCAAGTGATGAGTCATGTAGAAGTTGGCTAGTGAGTTGGACTGTTAAGAACATAGCCAGCTGTGCCTCCTCCATTATGGCACCTGGCAGCCACTGTGCCATGCCTCCGTCTGTTGGTAGTGCCAGGCTCCCTCTTCTTGCCCAGTGCTATGGGGTACAGACTGCACAGGCCCAAGAATCCTGGCCCGAGGCCCATCTCTCCCCACCCTCCCTGCTGGTTCCCTTTATTATCTCATGGTATTCCTGTATTTGCCCTCTTCTCTTTAAAGGACTGCATTACTTCCACCTCCACAAACTTGTCAAAACCAATTTGCTCCCCTATTATCCCCTGAACTGATTTCGCAGTGACCCCCTCTCTCTCCCCCACTTGCTCACCCCTTTCTCCTCAACTCACTGCATCGCTCAACTGAAACCCCAACACGACCTGTGCTCCAACTGAAAACGAACACAACCCCCTCCCCACCAACTCAACCCACCCTTCCTGAGTTGAGCTTTACCTGCACAGTGTCCGTCTTCCTCCCTCACTAAACTTCTTTTATCTGGCTTTACTCTACAGTCCTTTATCCTTCAAGTCTTACTCTAGAACACAAAACAAAGGAAGAGGAAAACAACAAAATGCAGAGTCGAGGGAAACACACTGAACCTCCATAAAAGCAAAGGGAACATACTGTAATATACTTTGACAAGCTATGATGGAAGCACATCTCTGTCACCCCTTTGTGGCCTCCCCTTCCGCCTCCCTTCAATTAATGTTTCACCAGTGACAACATGGAGGATCTTCATTAGGGGAGAATGCTCAATTATAACAGTTGATATTCGTTTCCAAAACTAATTATCCCAGTTGCATGGCATGGCTGACTGAGCCTGCCCCTGCCCCAGGGCGCAGCGGTTACTGATGTGACATGGCTTCGGTTTGGAGTTTGGCTGCGCTCCATCCGTGCCTTTTCTACTCTGAAGTGGCTGAATACCTCCTCTACATTTAATTCTCACTTTTCGACAGGTTTAGTCTGGCAAAAGCACATACAATCATTTTAGCAGACTCTGATTGGCAGGTAATTGCTTGGCACTTATGTAGTCGCTTTTATTCTTTGAACACCAGTGTTATTGTGTTTGTGGTTATTGAAAAGTAAATTACTTTTTTAACTGATATCAGTGAAAATCTGAAACTAAAAAATTAAAACTTTTATAATTTGCATTTCATGTGTCCTAAACTAATTCAAATTGAAAAAAATATTTGCATGAATTAATAGTAGTATTTAGTTAATTATGGGAGCCCTAAAATGAAATAAAAAATAAAAAAAATAAAGCAAAAAAATGATTTGACTGGTGAAAACTAACATTGCCTTTATGTATAAAGGCATGCATGTACTATACATATAAAAAAATAAAAAAACATCATAACTAAAATAACATTAGGATGACCATAAATTAATTTTAGTTCTATTGGTTTTCAAAAACTTAAAATGTTCATTAATTTGTCAGTGTATTAACTTGGTAGCCCTGAAAACTATTACAAATTAACTAACCTGAAAAACAAACCCCAGAATATAATAATAAAAAGAAAATAACCGTGTTGTTGAACACAATGCTGAGCTGTTCACTTGACTAATCGCACACAATGGAACGTTATAATAATTGTATTTCATTTCAGGTATTTTACAGGATTTCTATTCAATTCAACAGTCTAAATGAGGTATAATCACTACTGCAGTCTGACAGTGAGGAATATTTATGGGCACATTTACCATTTAGTGTGGCCCAGAGGGTGACGTGAATAAACCTTTCATTTATGCTGATGAGGAATCATATTTGATATTTTAAGGCAAATAATCACTTTTTGCTCTCGTTTATTTATAATTTTCTCTGGATATTAACAGATCTGATAACATGAATACACTTGCAAAAATAAATCCTAAAAAGTATGCCACTTAAATGTAGTTGCTTTAATAAAACCGTTTATCAGCTTTTTTGTGAAATCTCTGAAACACATCAGCTCATCTCACGTGCATCAGATGTACCATCCTGCACAGAACACTAATCTGAAATAATTATCACGAGTAAAACCATATAATTTAGTCTTTCAGAGTCACTGGTCTAAATCTTCCATAGAAATGTCCTAAACTGAAGAAACCTGCTCTGACAGGGAAGAAAGCATTTAATTGTGGATACGGAATAAGTCGCCTGCAGTGACAAATGATTAATCACAGTCTAAAGTGTGAAACATGTGAGAGAAAATGTAATTAGACTTCCATTTCACCATGGTAAACGAATCTATAGATTTCATGTTGGATAAGAAAAACATTACAGAGGTCTTGTACGCTTTGCTATACACAACTAGATCAAAATGTGACCTTCATTAAAAACCTATTCACACCATCTTTGCAGATGGCTTGTTTGCCAGGTGCAAAACGTCCTATTAAAACAATTATTTAAAGAAAAAGTTCTTACAAAGTTTATAATCTTGTCTTTTTGTGTGTGTTTGCTCATTTGCTAGCTGTATTAGCTCACAGAACAAACAATTTAGGTTCATTTCAAAGTAGCTGAGGCCAGACTGATTATGCATAACTCTCCAATTACTCTCCCTCCCTTCCCAATCCCTGTTTCTGAGCTTACCCCTCTCTGCCCCCCTCTTCTATCAAGCCTCTGTGCCCTCCTCCTTCCCTGGAACCAAAGCCCTGGGTCCGCAGTCCGGAGGTAGATCACTTTAATTCTGCTTCATGGATCTTTTTCAAAAAGGACCTGAGACCCGGAGACCCCAGAACCAGTGACCGCGGGCTGAACCCAGACCAGCCAGCCGGGCTCTGCGCACTCGTAAACACAGCCATCATCTCACATGCTCCCTTTTCCACACCACACTTTTGTTCCCTCCCAATCGGGCTCAGAGAATATTTGTGATCCTAAATTACGTGCCCCCGAAAATCTGAATGACACACTTGACCCACGCTGCTATTCAGTACTTATATGGTGAATTCATGGAGAGAAGAGGAAAACTGGTCAAATAATTGACCAAATTATTTACGTTCTGTTTTAATACCCGGCTTTCACTACACAAGCTCTTTCTTCAAACCACTGAGCTGTAAATGGGTCAATGACATACAAGTTTGTCAACAATAAAGTAAAGGACCAAATATAGTTGAAAACCGAAGTGGCAAATTCTTAGAAATGTACTATTTGTATTCAGTTTGGTTTTATATGGTTTTGAAAAGCTTTTATAGCATTTTCAGTTCAAATTGAATGACTCTTAAAATGTCATGTGGTGTGACCGTGAAAGTGTACCATTAATCGTTATAAATATTTGAAGTTCAAAAATATAATTTTGTTTTTAGAAGTTGCAGCACATTACATTTTAACATCTGACCTAACCTTGACTTGTCAAAAAAAAACACGAATAAAATAGTATTTTAAAAGACTTGTTGACAAAGTCCAGATTTACTTTGTCATAAAAATATGGGTAATACTTTATTTTGATAGTCCACTTTAGACATTCTACTAACTATAAATAACTTTTCAACTACATGTCAACTAACTGTCATTATAGTATTAGTAGACTTTCAGCTTAATATTTGCTAACACTTTATGTTGTTGGTCCCCAAAAGACATTAATCTGACTATAAGTAACTTGGCGACTACAAGTACTCTTATTCTCCTAACCCAAAGCCTAATACCTAACCATAACCTAACAGTCTACAGTCTACTATAATATACTAATACTGAGAGTTACTTGACATGTAGTTGAAAAGTTACTTATAATTAGTAGAACGTCTATAGTGACTATCGAAATAAAGTGTAAACAAAATATCAATACCAAGGTGTACGTTGCACCTTGGTCCAAAATTTGTCCTCTGAGAAAAACAAAATGAAGCCCAAATCCAAATGAGATTAACAAATTAAGTTATTCACCATCTTTTTAGATTCTGGTAGCCTGCAAAAAGCAATTATGAGAACCTAACATTACATAGTTCATCTGTGGACCAAAATACAACGTGCAACGTGTGCTGGCAAGACTTTCTAGAAGATCAAAACGACCATCGCCTGCTTTCCAGCATCCCAATAAATGGCACTTGGCTTAAGGCTTGCCATAGTGAAAATGGGATTTACAGTAATAGTGTCCCTAGGTGGAAATGGATTAGACTTGAGCAGCTACCTAGGGATGATCAAATGAGCAATTCCTTCTGGTCACCATAGCAATGACCTTTACACATGCCACTGATGGCAACCAGTACAGCATATTTTAATAAAAATGACAAGACACTTTTTTTGAATATCATTTTCCCTAAAGGAGTAGTTCACTTTCAAATAAAAAAATCCTGATAATTTACTCACCCGCATGTCATCCAAGATGTCCATGGCTTTCTTTCTTGAGTCAAAAAGGACTTAAGGTTAAACTTTTCAGGAGTTTTCTACATATAATGGACTTCGATGGCAACCAACGGTTTGAAGGTCCAAATGTCAGTTTAAATGCAGCTTCAAAGGCTCAACACGATTCCAGCCGAGAAATAAGGTTCTTATCTAGAAAACGTTCGGTCATTTTCTAAAAAATAAAATAAAAAAATACTTTAACCTTAAACCATAAATCCTATTTTAGGTTTATAAGTTTGGAGTAGGAGAACCGTTCAAAGTTATTGCATGTTGAATGACACATTTATATGTACTATTTGTTGTTTAAAATGGTCCTTACGTGTGCATGGATAGTTAACGATATCACCCGTGACCTTTCTAACACGATGACGTAATTTGTGGCACATCTCAGAGATAGCACAAGACGGGCAGATTTGTGGTTAAAATTATATAATTACTATTTTATTTTAAAAAATGGCCAATCTACCCTTATTTCTCAGCTGGGATTGTGTTGAGTCTTTGAAGTTGCACTGAAACTGACATGGACCTTCAAAATGCTGGTTGCCATTGAAGTCCATTATATGGAGAAAATCCTGTGATGTTTTCCACAAAAACCTGAAGAAAAAGACATGAACATCTTGGATGACATGGGGGTGAGTAAATTATCAGGATTTTTTTATTTTAAATTTAACTGCTCCTTTAAAAGGCACCTCTCTTGTTTACTATGATAACATTTAGTGCAAGCTCTGAAAATAATAGTCAACAGGCATCTGAAGAATGTTTCAAGGAGAAAAGTCACATACTGCCATTCCAGGAGCCTTAAAAATTACATTTCTGAATAATTGTGAGACGCATTTTACCTAACCTTTGTAGCCTTGCAATCTGCAGCTTTACTCCCCATGCTAAGGCCTTGTTGAAAGTGAGAATGAAATAAAGCTGATGAGTTCTGATGAGGTCTGACAAAAGCAAAGCAGAGCACCCACTGGAACGGCCCTGGAGCATGGGGTCATTCTTTATCCCCCTCTGGGGCAGCTCGTTCACACTATCACACCTGTCTGTCAAAAGACTTACAAGCCTCAGCAATGGGAACAATAGAAGAGAGAATGTTTAGCTATGCAATGTACAAAGAGAGAAATTAAAGAAAAGAACTGCTGAACACAGGCAGAAATTGGGTTAGGTAAGGTTTAACCTCATGTCCTGCTTTGACTTCATGACCAACATGATTTTAAGACTGAACTAAAACCTCCAAGGAACCAAAGCAATTTTCTTCACACAACTGGCAAATTAATTTGCTTAAATCACATTATTTTGCTCTCTCTCTCCTTAATCAAAGAAAAGAAGAAAAACGAGTGTAGCCTGCTGACTAAAACGTAGACATAATATGGACTAGCTATCCAAAACAAGGGATACATTTGAGTTAGAAATCATAACACGTCATAAATTAATTAATTAATTAATTATAATGACAAAAATATTCTGAAAGTTTCTTATACCGTTTTGAACGACAGCCCGTAACGTTGAACTGTTATTTGATTTTGGCGGAATGGCTAACGTTACTGGGGTAAATATTTGTGAAATTAGTTTTCTAAATACTTTTTTACATGCTTAATTTGAAATATGGCTCATCAAATTAATGTATAAACAAAAATAAGCCAGGAATTTGCGTTAATCATGCACCAACAACTCTCAAATTCACAACACGTCACGTGGCCTAACGTAAACCGTTCACTGCTGCCACAGCTGTGACGATTAGCCGATTATTCAACAAGTTTATGAGAGATTATGCATATGAAAACCTTAAAACAACGCTTACGTCAGAAGTACCTACCTTGGACGAGTAATGTGTTCAGGGTGGGATGGAAATTATTTGGACATCATTTGAATTCCAACAGCGTCCCTGTCGTTTAACTGCTTGATGATTGTTGATTTGTTAATTTACAGCGGCACCTTGTGTTAAATAGAGGTAAAACACTTAATAATAAGGGCGTCGAAGGGAACGCTTAAAAAACAAATTCTGGAAGAAATAAAAAAGCATTTCACCTTATTTATAAGTAAATAATAATAATAATAAGCATCATTATTTTTAACTATAAGGAAAAAGCAGTGTTTATTTACAATCAAACACAAAAACAGAACAGGCCATAGAATGTGTATTCTTGCATGTTATTGTCAACTTCATTCCCATGTATAGCTACTGGAGAGACATGCAAATAAATTTGCAGACATTAATTTACAACAGGTTTAAGACTTATCTTAAATCTTCTCTTCCCTTCGTTCATAATACTGAAATGGCTTTTACACTAAGTTCACCCAATTATAAAAATTCTGTCATCATTTACTCAATTACACAATTGAAGATATCTACTAGAATGTTCAAGCAGTTCTGTTGCTTACAAATCAATGAAAATGGTTCTTGAACCAGGGACAGCTACTCACAAACAGCATTTAACATTTAGGTATCACTAGGTAAATAGCAGTAAAAGAAAGGTAAATTGGAATGAGATGAGGGTGAGTAAATGATGGCAAAAGTTTCATGTTTGTGTAAACTATACCTTTAATAGAATTCATTTAGATTAATTCGGCCAAATTAATCAAAGGCTTTCAGCTTTATTGAATTCCTAAAGTCTGAAACAATAAATACATTTGCTTTATGCAGACTGAAATGTGACTATCAGTGTGTGTGAAGTTCAGTGTGTGAGTGTTTTATATGCTCAACCTTATATGCATTGCAATAACAGTCCCATGGCAGAACACATGCTGACATTTCAATAATCACAGAGTATACAGAGTTCCGTCAAGTTCCATAATGGCAATGGACTTTAATAGCCAGGTTAGTTTGTCTCTAGGGTAACATTAGTTTGACAGTAGATGCCAGACGAATACCAGAAGGCCCAAAAGGAAGCTGAAGCCTGTGGTGTTTCTGGTGGCGTGTCCTGCCACATTGCAGTCATCGGAGTAGCAGCAGTGAACTTTGACCCCTGGAGCTCTGTAGCCCTGGCTGTTAGCCTGGCTGCAGAAGGATTTGTATGAGCACGACTTCATTACGCCACCTAACAAAGACAAGACCGGTATGAGAGTGTGATTACATATTAATGTGCTTTGATCCTCCTCATAAGGAAGCCGAAGACCTCCTGCTATTTCTAAGCTTGTGCCCAGACAGAGCAGTCTGTCTTCCTTAAACACCACCCTGATCCAGTGCCTCCCCTTAAACACACACACACACACAGTCATTAATGGTTTTTCTCAAGATGTATCCCGCTGTGATTCATCAGATACATCCAAGGAAATAAAAAATGTTCTCGCCCAGTTTTCTCTCATCTATCCATGCATGAAGATTAACTATTAACTATGTACCCAATGAACTTACTCCCATGTCCCCGAACAACAGCACATGCATCTGAGTAGCTCGGACACGTTCTGGAGCCCTGGCGATTACAGTCTTCATCTGTGGAGCCCATGCAGGTGTAGCACCTCAGCGCCTCACCTAAAGAGAGACAAAGGGGAGGAGAGCAGCTCAATATGAATGTTCCTTAAAAAAAAGGGCTAAAGTGTAAGTGCTGATATATACATTTGTATTATTTCTTAATCAGTATTTTTGTCTTGTTTTCCATTAAAAATTAAATAGTATTTTTTACTTTTCTAAATAAACAAATCAATTATTTTGATTTTGTATTGCTCATTTTATTTAATTTTATTTAACATTTTATTATTATTCAAACATTCTCTGAAGCAAGTCTTAATATTTTATGCAATTTTACCACATATACATTTATTTTGTTTTCAGGGTTTTATAATAAATTAAAAAAAAAGATTAGATACCTCCACATAGTTTTTTTTTTCCTTCTTTCTTTATTTCTTTTTTGACACTTTAATAATGTTAAAAGTCAAGTCAAAATTGTCCACATGTGAACTATGGCTCAGTGCAATGCATGCATTTACACGAATGCCTATAGGCCACGGCTCTAACAATCAAGGCAAATTTCAATCTCCCAGGTGCCATAATAATTTGCATTTGACTAAACAAAGCTTCATATATTTCATAACATTTTTATTTTTATTGTGGAGAAGGGAAAATTCTAAAAACAAATCTCAATTTCCACCATGAAGCAGCTATGGCATCAACATGAGATCGATAAAAAGAGATAAAAAACATGATCTAAAATCCCCGCTCTATGAAGTCTATAAACAGAACATTGACATTTCATCCTAGACAAAACTTTGCTTTTGCAAACTCAAGGGAAGTCAACTGAAGTCACAGCAGAGAAACATGTCAGTGTTTTTAACTGTCTTGTAAATGCCCAACAGTATATGTTATGGCTAAGCCTTTTTCGTGTGCTTCTTTCTTATCTCCTAAAAGTGCTTTTTTAAACAAACATACTTTGAAGTTCAAACCAACAACATCAGACACGTAAGCTCTATGCCAGCATGACTGTAACACCTTCAAAAACAGACATTGCTTTTTAAATCTGCTATGTGTGTTTTAGCACTGCTAGTTCACCCTAAAGACATCCTTCTGCTGTATCTGAGTCACTCTCTTTGATAGCAAAACCTTCAGTTCACAGGATGGACTCAAACTTATTTACTGGCAGGTTATTCGGGCTGTTTGGAATGAACTTTTAAAGTGGTTCTTGTTGAGTTGGTCTCAGTCTCAGAGAAGGTTGAAACCTGTACCTGGACTAGTCACTAAAGGTATTTTTCGTTGTCCTTCAAAAGGTAAACGCATATATGAACAGCTGGGTAACACTTTACAATAAGGTTCTTTTATTAAACATTAGTTAATGTATTAACTAACATGAACTAACCATGAGCAATACATTTGTTACTGTTTTTGTTAATCTTTGTTAACGTAAGTTAATACAAATCCAGCTGTCCATTGTTTGTTCATGTTAGCTCACAGTGCATTAACTAATGTTAACAAGATTTAAATAAAGTATTAGTAAATGTTGAAATTAACATTAACAAAGATTAACAAATGCTGAAGTAGTATTGTTCATTCTTAGTTAATGTTAACTAATGTAGTTAACTAATGAACCTTATTGTAAATTGTTACCAACATTTGAGATAAATCACTGGTTTGGAACTAATGCCTTTATTTGCCTACACCAGAAAACCTTCCAATAGAGGTTAAGAATAAAGTTTGTACATCTGTATCATCTGTACACAAAATCCATAATAAGAAAGAGCAAGCATACTGTATGTCTCACCTCAGCTCAGTCAAATATTTCCACAATTTAGTATTATAGCACAGCTGTCATTTCTCAAATATACCGGGAACGTTTTGGACTACAATAAAATAATTTTGTTTGTTGAGTGAGAATTTTTTTATAAAATGTTCAATTATACAGTATCTGAGGCAAATTACCTCCGTACATTTAATATTATACCTTCAATGTGTAATTTCAGTTTCCAAAAAAAGAGCAGCTTTTGCTAAACTCAATTAACACTTAGGTCTCAACATTTTGCGGCAGATGCATGCAAAGTTTCACCGAAGAATTGTGTTTTCCACCATTACTAATGAAAGCACTGCTGTTTTGGACAGTTCTAAATGCTAAAGTGGTCGAGCAATCCAAGTAAAATTACGCCACCAGACTTACAAACTCTTTTTATAGCCCTCAATCTGTTTAAGTAATTGATTTGCAACAATTATTTTCTGTTAGTCCTTTAACACCGTCCTCAAGGCCAACAAGATATTCGCGGACACTTCAAAAGGAGGAAATTGTCTAATAATTAAAAATGATAAAACCGATGGAGAAGTATTGAGTAAAAAGCTAATTTGGATGTGAGTGTGGCACACATATAGTAGCTGAGAAGACACAAGCATAAAACTTTTAAAAAGTAGAAAAGGTAAGAACAGAGAAGTACTCACTGTGAGCAGCGAGGAGGATGAGGCCCAGGCCCAGCAGCAGGGAGAAGTGGACCGCTCTCATGTCGCTGGTGGTCTATGGCTGTCCGGTTAAGCACGATGAAAAGCAGGTTGTTTGCTCTTAAACCCTTGAGCTTAAGCCCTGCTTTTGGTGAGCTAATACTCAACAGCAATGAGGACACAGATTACCAGCCTTGTCCACTGAGGCCTGTGCTTCTGTCTTAAGATCTGAATGGATTCTCACCATCTTGACTAATCAGAGATGAGGGATCGGTGACTGTGCTCCACCCATACAGTAAGGGTGTGATACTCCCTCCAGATTGGATTCAGCTAATGCCTCCATGCACGGTGAGTTTATCAGTGACCAGACTCCCTTTGTGACATAGCAGACAGTGGTTACAGCCAATCAAACAGTTTATACAAAGCCTATTTAAATACATGCATGTGGTAAGGGTAACCAAAATCAAATCTTTACACCAAATGAATGAGTAGATCAGCTTATATAATTATATAACCTTCTATTTTTATAACTTCTATTTTTATTAGTTGTTCTTCCTACAACTACTTCCTATTTTGTATTACTTATTTTTTCACTGTAAAAAATATTGTTGGCGTAACTTTAAAAAAAGTAGGTTACGAAGTTACATAGTCGTCAGTTCACTGAAATACAAAATACAATGTTAATACAAGGAAGGATATTGGTTTAATCAACAGAAACGCAAAAATATTGTTACCTGAACCACATTACTAATTTTTAATTGGAAAATTTAAAAAAAATGACAAATCAATAATTATAAATATAAAGCTATATGAAGAGTTGAGCCAAGTGCCATTTGAAATTTCCTTTTAGAATGATAATTTTTATCAAGCTTGTATATTTAAGTTCATTAATTTTACTTAAATGGGAATGAAGATTACCTACCTGTATGAATTGTCATTTAAGTGAAATTAATGAACTTAAATGATCATTCTAGAAGAAAATTTCAAATATAATATATATATATATATATATATATATATATATGAAGAGTTCAGATGCAAAAGCCTCTAAATGCCATTTGAAATTTTCTTCTAAAATGACCATTTTTATCAAGCTTGTATATTTAAGTTCAGTAATTTCACTTAAATGACAATTAATAGGTAATCTTCATTGGCATTTAAGTGAAATTACTGAACTTAAATATACAAGTTTGATAAAAATGATCATTTTAGAAAAAAATTTCAAATGGCACTTAGAGGCTTTTGCATCTGAACTCTTCATATATATATATATATATATATATATATATATATACACTACATTACCATATAAAATTAAGCATCAGAAATGACAGCATCGGTTTCTTTCCATGTTTTTTAAAAAAATGTCATTGTTTGTGTTTATTCTTTCTTCTTCCTTGATTTTTCATAAATTCTTCTTCTACATTTTTCCTCACTCACAGACAGTTTGGTTCTGTGCCAGCATGTAATTGCCACTAATATAGCCTGTCTGGTGTGATTTTAAGACCCATCTGCCAGCTAACTAATGCATCTTTTTATGCACATATATAGGTTCATGTCAGCAAGATTTATTGTTTGTTAATTAACAACATTATTGCTTTCTTAAAATGCCCTAGTGGGAGGCTAAAAACGTCTGCTAGATGAATAAATGTAAATGTAATTATTATTGCATCAAACATCATGCCTTTACATTTTGTATAATTACTTTACGTCTATGCAATTTGGGTCAGATAAAGAGAAGAGCTGTATTGCCATATTTTATTGCACTTAGTAAGCATGTCCTGTATAAATGACAGAGCTTCTGCTTTGTGAAACATCAGCTATAGCAGGACTGAGACAAAACCATTCAGATTAAATTAGCTCAGAACCACTGACAGTAACAAGTGGGTTCTTTTATATATCAAAATAAAATCCAAAAATAAAATCAAACATCAGTGTTGCTAGAAGACAACGAAACAAATGAACAACAAGTATCTACAAAGATACACAAGGAAGCAGATCAAGCTAACAGTATCAAAATCTGCAGTTGTTTTCCTTTACTCTATTCAAGTCATTTTCATATTTACAAAACCGTCAAGGCCTACAACATGCATTTTATAATCATGATCATGAATACCACTTTGTGACAACTGAATGATTAATTCAGTCCGTTTTATATTATATATATATATATTCTCTCTTGTCATTTCTGTTTTTCAAGTTAAGAAAAGGGTACAGACAGAATCAGTTTAACAGTCGAACTGAATAGGCGTTTGTCATGGCATCGAACACTCATAACTTCAGACTCACTATCATCACATACTCTGTCTGTGTGTGTGATACAGACTATCAAAAAAGTCTCTACTAATAGGGAGTACTTTCACAAGACCCTCAACACAGGTAAGTTGGTGTACATAAATACATCAAAATGAAGAGAAAATAATTACAGCCAGAATCTAGTGTGTCCTCCCAGTCGTAGGGACTCCAGTTTATGTGAAGACGTCAGTAGTGTGAGATTCTTTTGTTTAACTGGTTCATTGTTCTGTCCATAAGAAAGAGGAAAAACAATAACGAACCCTTTAGTCTTTGCTCCTCTGTCTTTACTCTGTTGTCCAGTCATTGTTCTTGTGTCTCTTTGTGGTTGGACAGAACTCTGTCGATTGGACGGCTAGCTCTTCCCCATCTTGGCAATCAATTCATCACAAATTTTGGTCAGTTCCTCGATCTCTTTGTTCTGTAAAAGATAAAACATCACCTCAACATCTGAATGTTGGTTAAAAAGAAGAAGTCGCTTATTTCAATACGGCTGCATTTATTTGAAAAGAAAATACAGAAAATACAATCATGTTGTGAAATAGTATTACAACTTTAAACAACTGATTTCGATTTTTAATTTCTATATAGAATCATTACTCCAGTCTTCAGTCACATGATCCTTCAGAAATCACTCTAAAGCTGCGTTTCCACCGCAGGAACTAGGAACTTTGGGGTGGTAATCGCTGTGTTTACACCGCAGGAATCAGGGTCTAAATGAAGTTCCGGGTAAAAATCCGGGTAGAAATTCTCTGCTGGCGAGGTGGTACTTTTTCAGAGTTCAGGAACTTTTCGGGTGGGACTTGTGCGCCGAACATGCTGATTGGTTGAGCTCACGTCACATTTGATTGGTTGACTGCACGCAGCATTTTATTTTGGCCTGATTTTGCGGCAGTGTGTATATATATACAGTAAGGTCATTCTTAAGGCCTGTTCACACCGGGACGAATTTGGCGCACGTTATTCGCCGACGTTTAACGCCTCGTGACTAAACCAAGGGCGCCAATGTGAGTGTTCACGCCGACGCGTAAAATGCCACGTGTAAAAGCGTCATTTTTAAAAAAAACACCTCGGGTTCGTTTTTTTGCTTTGACAGCGCCACGTCAAAAACTATCCGACCAATGAGATTGGCGCTTTTGCTCACGTGTTTGGAGCTTCTGAAAAGACAGTAAAACAAAACTTGGGCGCTCAAAACACAAAACGGTCTTGCCGAGCACACATATGCAACGCTGAAGAGATATGCACGCGTGCAATGCAAATGGCGCCACCTAATGTCAGGGAATGAATTTGCATGTTCACTTGGCTCATGGTCAGTGAAAATCGTTTAGGTGTGAACACAAAAGGCTTGTTGGAAAACGCTGACGAATAACGCGTGCTGATATTCGTCCCGGTGTGTATGGGCCTTTAGGCTTGCAAGGTATGACTTCAGCAGATAGGTATGTGGATTTACCTTTTGTTCCAGTGTGCGCTCCAGTGAGTCCACCTTCATCTGTTCTTTCCTCAAACTGGCCTGATGCGCTGCCTGCTCCTGCTTGGCTTTAGCTCTCACCTAGAGATGTCAGCGTTCGCCTGCGGGTGGCACACGGTCAAAGACATCCAGTCATCTCATATTTCTAAGGACTCTTAAAGAACACTGAGTGCTATGGGTTTAAGTCTAACCCATAATTTGCCTAACAGTTGTTGTTCCAGGCAACAGAATTCCTGAACTAAGCAAAGCATGTTAAAAACAAATGCATGGATGGACTACCTGCGAAAGGTCTGTACTTACTTATCCAGTTTCTCCTCAGCGTGGATCTTCAAGGCCTGGTAGCGCTGCTCCTCCTTACGAACACAGACAGGTATTCCTGCGCACATTTCTTCAGCACATCCTCATTATGATGGAAAAACAAAGAAATTGTAGTGAGTACATTACTGATAATAATAATAATGTTAACCAACAACCATAGTAGTTTAGGCATTGTTTTCGATAGCTTGCATTCAGTTTGGCTCCATTTTTGGTAATGTAATGACCACAATCAGAAACACATCACAATACAGAACTGCAAATAGAAATGCACAATGTCTTTAACCTTTAACAATCTCAGTGCAAAATGACTTACTTTGCGGAAGCCTTCCAAAACATCTTTCATCTTCTCGTAGCGCCGGAACAAGTCAGCAAGAGATTTCTCCACAGAGTTGAGATCAGCTAAAGCCTGGTCTTTCTCCAGGATCAACTGTTGGATAGTGTGATGAGACAAAGTCTTCTCCCTCTGTTCCACCCTCTGAGTCATACACACAAACACAAAAAAATCCATTATACGCTGATATTATATGATACTCAACAACACAATACACTCAAACAGATGTGCACATCTGCTTTTGGATGAGGCAGAGGTTTATTTATGGCCCTCTGAGTATTTTAGATGTGATGTTACACTCTACAACACTATGTCTACATCTTTGATAATGACAAATAAAAATGCAGATTTAGACCCTGCATCTTTGTGATGCATGCAGACAACACACACGCACACAAACACACAAACTCAATGATGGGCATACCACTGAAACACAGCAGAGATGAGAAGACCTTTCAAAGTCTGTCTTAGCACAGGACTACTGAGTGATTCATTTTAATGAACTGGTTTAAAGAAAACTGATTCACTATTTAAAGGGATAGTTCACCAAACAATGAACAGTTTGTCATCAGTTAGGCCTAATTCACATATAGCGCCTAAAATACCTGTAGAAGACGCTGAGGCACGCCGCATTTTCCCTTTTCCAAAGCGCTAGGGTATGACCTACTGTGCGCTTATGGTGCGGCATTCTGAAAAGTTGAGCTGTTTTTATCTCGAATGGCGACGAGGACGCGTGGGAAAAATGAGCAGTGTTCGCACCGTGACCGCGTCGCTTACCATTAAGCGTGCATACCACGCGCCTACATTTGAAATACCGAACTTAGCGCGCAAAAGACGCGATATGTGAACAGGCCCTTACTCACCCAAAGTTGTTCCAAACCTGGGGTTTATTTCCAGAAACTATCGTTAGCCAACTATGGTTGCAAGTTCACGTCGTTATCAGCATAGTTCAATGAGTTGGTGTTTCCCAAACAATCATTCCAACGAAAATTCGCAAACAGCATCGCAAAGTTGTGTGGTTTGAACGACAGCTCTCGAACCTGTGGTTCAGAGGCATACTATGTAAGAGCGAGCCAAATATTTAGTCTGGTAATAAAGCAAAACAACTGAGAACAATTAGAAATAGTCCTCAGATGACATGTCTGGAATTTATATAAAACAAATCTAGC
Organism: Hybognathus amarus; assembly: GCA_030378365.1. Lineage (NCBI taxonomy): Eukaryota > Metazoa > Chordata > Actinopteri > Cypriniformes > Leuciscidae > Hybognathus > Hybognathus amarus. The sequence continues at coordinate 305,348 of JAQIUQ010002463.1, read as the reverse complement.
GATAATTGGATCTCAAACAGTTTCATTAAAAGTAGTTATTACTCCACCATGTGCGAAAACCCAGCACGTGATGGAACGAATACTTTGCGACAGTGGGTTTCGGGAAACAGTCTTGACTAGCTAGTTGATTTTTCCAACGATGCATCATACTATGGTAGTGAATCAGCGAACTACGTCGATAGTACGAGAAACGCACCCTGTTTGAGTTACTTTCTTCTGTTGAACACAAAATACTATATTTTAAAGAATGTTTGCAATCTTCGTTTGTGTTCACAGAAGAAAGAAACTCAATGTTTGGAACAACAGGTAAAGGGTAAGTAAAGATTTTTTTCCAAAAAAAAAAAACAA
>JAQIUQ010002463.1:212500-300000 GCA_030378365.1 Hybognathus amarus | reverse complement strand
TTCCCCTTCAATGTACGATGCTCAGGAATAGAGGGAACTCTTCGAAACGCCACTGTCCCCCGGTGAGGCCATTTCTCTCTGATGCCAAGGAGAGAGTTGTGAAGAAACCGTTAAAAACCTGTGAGTTTATTTCTGTACAAGAATGTTAATTTCACACATCCTGGAGGGAAGCAGCGCATCAGCTACAGGTTCTACTCAGCAAAGCCATAACGCCATGGAGAGCAGGCTCTTTGTTTGGATTTCAAAAGCCTCCAGCAGTTTGCGAAAGGCCTGCTGCATTCAGCTGGGATGTTATGATTGACAATCCCCAATGTGAGATGGGTGTGAAAAGCTGTTTGTTATGAAAAGATTTGACCGAATACTGGGGTCAGGAAGTGAATGCTGTCAGATGAGGACTGCAGGAGTACAGGTTGTTTGGTAATTGGAGATAAAAGTTGATGATCCATTTTGAATCAAAGGCTCAGTACTAGGACCGCTGCTGTTCACTCTGTACATGCTACCATTAGGAGATATTAGGGGTGTAACAATACCCTCATGTCACGGTTCGATACATATCACGATACTGAACTCACAATATGATTTTATTGCGATACTCCAAGACATATGGTAAAAGGTTAACAAAAAATATACAGTTGATTAAAATGCCAAATTTTATATTACATTGTAGGTTTAAATGAATAGGCTTGGACTTGGTGCTTGTAACCCAAGGACAATGGTGACACCAGAATAACAATATTCATGATTCCGAAGCTGAAATTACTGAATTATTGTAGATGAATATGCTTGCACACTTTCACTGACTAGATATATTTAAAATAGTGTCAGCCTCTTTTTACTGGTAACATCAGACATTTGGCATTATCAGCACCCACAAATATTCCCACATTGCATTATTAGGGCCCTATAATTTCTGCGATCACGGAATAAAAAGCACACTCTTTACAACTAAAATAACAGTAAAGGGTAAAAAAAAGAATTCCCAAAAATTAAAACGGAAAAAAACGGAATTTGTAAAAAATTAAAACGGAAAAAACGGAATTTAGGAAAAAATAAAACGGATTTTATAGGGCCCTACATTATTATACATTATAATCAACATTATATAGAGAAGTTCAATGTAGTATTGACACTAAAACTCACACAGTAATTTTTATTTTGGGGGGACTATCCATCAATACAAATTGTCACTATCCACGATACGTATTGTTGCATTTTTCTATTGTGATATATTGTGGCACGATATATTGTTAAACCCCTAGGAGATATCATTAGGAAACATGGAATTCGCTTTCACTGGTATGCCGATGATACTCAGCTGTATATTTCTTCAAAATTAACGGAATGCATAGCTGATATAAAAAATTGTAATTTTTTTTTAGGAAAATTTTTGGAAATTTAAGAAAATTAGAAAATTTCCTACTAATAAATTCTATAAAAAAAACTTACACACGTAATAACCTAAAATACTGTCTAACACTTGATGGCTTCGTCATCGGTTAGGAACCTGGGTGTGCTCTTTGATACCAATCTTTTATTTGAAAATCACGTCTAGTATCTGTAAAACCGCATTTTTCCATCTTAAAAATATATTACGCCATATGCTCTCATTGACAAATGGGGAACAATTAGTTCATGCAGTTCATGACATCAAGACTAGATTATTGTAATGCTATTATGGGTGGTTGCCCTGCACACTTAATAAACAAACTACAGCTGGTTTAAAACGCAGCAGTTTGAGTTCTTACCAGAACCACAAAATATGACCATTTTAGCCTGGTTCTGTCAACATTGCATTGGCTGCATATTAAACATTGTATACATTTTTAAATATTGCTGATTACTTACAAAGCACTAAATGGTTTAGCTCCCCAGTACTTGTGCGAGCTCTTAACGCATTATAGTCCTTCACGTCTATTGCGTTCTCAAAATTGTGGCCAGTTGATAATACCTAGAATATAAACATCAACTGCAGCCGGTAGATCCTTTTCCTATTTAGCACCAAAACTCTGGAACAATCTTCCTAACATTGTCCGGGAAGCAGACACACTCTGTCAGTTCAATCTAGACTAAAAACACATCTCTTTGGCCTAGCATACACACAACACACTATAGCTTCATATATTAACTTCATTAATTCAAAATTAGGGTGCATAGTTTAGATACAGCCGAAACCGGGAACACGCCGCGTAAATCCTGACGCACTTAGTACCATCATAAGAAGGATGGTGTTTATGTTAATATTAGTCTCTCTGTTTATCCCGAGGGACCCTCTATGGTGGACCTGTGTCTGGACCAATCCCAACTCAACCTTAAGTGCCAGCCTCATCAGCACTGTGAAGGCCTCATCCAGATACAACAGCCATCGTCACTGACCTCTCAACAACTCGTCTCCATACCGGCATGATTACTTCTGACTTCCAAAACAGATGGAAATGGATAAATACTGGTAAATGTTTCCGAATCCAATCTGACTTGTAATGCTGCCAGAATCATACACCTTGTTCATTCGTTGGCAAGAGGAGAACTGTCCCTCCAACTAGAGTCTGGTTTCTCCCAAGTTTTTTCTCCATTTTGTCAACATTTTTGAGTTTCTGGTTCCTTGCCACTGTTTCCTCTGGCTTTTGGCTTACTTCAGTTGGGTACATTTACAGTAAGTATTCATTTATTCAATATTATATTCAATATTCAATAATATTGATCTGCCTTATTTAAGGTGGACGTCTGCACGCAATTTTCTTCTAGAAACAAAATTTGTTGTATTATTTTCATATTATCACTGTGAAGCTGCTTCCAATACAATCTGTATTGTAAAAAGCTGCTATATAAATAAAGGTGACAAAAAACTAAAGCATGTATCTAGGTAGTTCATGCAACCAGCCAGTTACAAGTTCAAAAGTATGTATTGGGCAATTAAAAAAGAAACACACAATTTTTTTTTATTATTATGTACGTATGGGAAAAGACTATATAAATTTCCACTTTCAAATATGAATCTAGTGTAATTTAATTTTAATATTACAATAAAATGTTTATAAATATGCTTTAGATGGTAATTGTATCCTCTTTATAGTCAGTGATGGGGTGTTGTTACTGAATAATCATCATGTTTAGCCCTTAAACCCACTTGCTGATTAAAGCTGATTAATTCTTCCCAGCAGAGCTGGATTAGGAGATTAATCGAGTTTGACTCTTATATCGAGGGTCAGGGGCCGTGTGTTAGGGTACAAATACAGAATGCTCATCACATAATGTTTGGTCTGAAAGAAGCATTTATGTCTAATACCATTTATTGAGAATTATTGGGCTGCACTCAAATCATGGAGGGGGGCACATAGTACGTACATACGGTACAACACACAAATTGAGATTACAATCCTGAAACTGAAATTTTGAAATCATACTCTATTAAAAGTCGGAGTATCAATCTTGTGGTCTTGGATCTCTTATGACTGCATAAATTAAACATGGTCTAGAGGGTCCAACTCATCCAATTTCCAATAATCAAATTGTGCACTGCATAATCTAATCTTGCAACTCTTGAATATGTGATCCAGCCCAAGAGAAAAGCATGTTGGTCAGAACCAATCATAAACACAGCAGAGGGTGAGAAATGAGGCAGAGAAATAACTTCTAAATGTAAATGAGAAACAAAATCATACTAATTGACAAGACAGAGTTCAGTAGAGCAATGGGGTTGTGATGTAATCCTGTCATCTTCAGAGCAGCTGTACATGTATTTGCATGAATGATAAATTATCACTAATGACAAGAAAAGGTAGTTGGAAAATGTGCTGAGGCAGCATGTGAAATGTGTCTGTGGGACTATTTCAGGAAGACCGTTATCTAAAAATGTATGTTAAAATACTGAATATTTTAAGAAGATCATCAATTCAGGCTAGCCATCATTAAACCTCATTATTCTATAATTCAGCTAATATAGTGTCACTCTTTTTATATATGAAAGTACTCCATAATCCTCAAATGTATCAGTACTATGCCAAAAATACTTTTGATGCATTAAAGCTCAATTCTATTTTGGAAATGAAGTCCAGAGGTTATTCAGGGGCAGAAACTATACCTGTGGAATGCGGACTGTCCTGTGACAGAGTTTGCTATCTGTCTGAGTGGATTTTCCTGCAGCTTTCTACAAAAATAACCACACTAGGTTTGACAGAGTGAGACAAAACCAACTATTATTTAGAAAAAAGCTGAGGTCTATACAATGTTATGTGGATACTGGAGAGTCATTTTAAATGTGTCTGGAAAATGAGTTAGAGTTGATGTGTTTTTAATATGTAGGTGACTTTTTAGGATTCTAATTTGAGGTTAGATTTTGCTGTTCCTTGTTTAAAAAAAATAACTCTGAAATGGCAAGAGCAGTTTTTTTAATGTTTAATTAATTTTAATGTTTTAAAATGAAGTCTTATGCTCAACAAGACTGCATCCATTTGATTAAAGTACAGTAAAACGGTAATATTATGAAATGTGATTACAATTTAAAAGAACTGTTGTCTATTTTAATATATTTAAAAATGTTGTTTATTCCTTTGATGGCAAAGCTGAATTTTCAACAGCCATTCCTTCGGTCTTCAGTGTCATATGACCCCTCAGAAATCTTTTTCAGAAATTTGCTGCTTACATTTCTTATTATTATCAATGTTGAAAATATTAAGTGTTGCTTAATATATTTGTGGAAAACTATTTTTCCAGGATTCTTTGATGAACAGAAATTCATCAAAAAAAAGCATCAAATTCATTTTACAAATACAATGTAAAAGTTTTACGGTCACATTTAATCAATTCAATGCATAGTTGCTGAATAAAAGTAGTGTATATACAATAATTCTAAATAATTTTTTGCAGAAAAAAAATCTAAACACTTTCTTTTAAGAATGTTTAGATAAAACAACAAAAATACTGTCAAGAAAATGATTTTTGTAGTTAACAGAGAGGACAGGAGAAGGATGAGATGCTTTCTGTCTGTAGATCTATTTTTCCTACTAATGGTGGTTAAGTCTAATGGTGGTACAGGGACAATGGGATTAGAATATACGGACTAGACCTAGTTAGACTTTTAGAGGGATTGTTTTCTGTCCTTCTTACTTTAGCCATGTGGGAACCGTTGAGATTCCAGCGGCGTGGGCTGGGCTTCTTGAGGCGAGACTGTGAAGCGTGCAAGACAACATCATGAGAATGGAGCGGGAAGAATATAAGGCGCCGTGTTAGGGGTTGTAGTATGTATGTGTGCATGTTTGTGTATACCAGATTAGTCTGTTCATTCCATTTCCTGTACAAATGCTGAGACTGTAGTGACAGTCGCTCATCCAATATGACTGAAAGCAGATCTGAGCTAAGCTTTATGTGAAGCCACGCCAACGGCCTCAGACCAGGCATACAGGTGATCCGTATGCCCACTGTATTCCAATGAGTTAGTGTAAATTAGTAACAAATCGAAACCAGGAACCAGCATGAATGTGACGAGGAATTCAGCATACAATGTTTTGCTTAGGAAAAGCATATAAATGATGAAATCTACAAATCATTCATATATGAAGTAATAATAGCCTAAATAGTTTAAATACAGTCACATTCCAAGTCACATTGACCTTTGTTTCTATGGATCTGCTGTCCAGGCGAACATGCGGGATTGTCACAAAGCCCTGGGAGAAACACACCTCTTTTTGTTCAAAAGGGTGCTGGATTGGGGAAGAAAGCACCAATCGAGGGACAGGAGCTGGGTTAGAGAAACGGGGGATGAGATGTCACGTCCACAGTATGGTGAGGAAGTTTATGGGTAGGTACTCACACTCATACCCAAGGGTGCAGTCAGGGTGCTCAGTTCAGGGAGTATATTGCATACACACACACACACACACGTGCGCGCTCACACACACAGGTGCGGGCTGGTTCAGCGCAATACCTGAGGGGACACAGTGGACAAAGTAGGGCTCTGAGAGATGCTTTTGGCTACCTGTAGAGCCTCTATCCTCAGGGCTGCGAGCACCAGCTCCTCCTGGGCCACAAGGGAGGGTGGGGGGAGGAAAGGGGGAGTGACCCATGGAGTGGGGGCAGGGGTAAGGAGGAGAAGAGGGGTTAGAGTTGTACTAGCCTCACTCAAATACTAAACCTGAAGGGGAAAACATACATATACTGTACATACACACAGACACTCATACACATTTTACTATGAACGTTGTGAATGTGGTGAGATCCATCCATCCTTTCCAAGTTTATTTCAAGTGTTTTTTTAAAGGGATAGTTCACCCAAAATAAACACAAAAGCTATTTGGCAGAATGTCTAAAGAGCTACTCTTCCATAATTATAGTGAATGGCGACCAGAGGCTTCAAGCGGCATAAACAAAAACCATAACAGTAACAAAACGGTAGTCTATATGACGTATCATATTACTTGAAGCTACCATTAAAATATTTGGTCAGTAAGTTTTTAAAAATGTTTTGAAAGTCTCTAATGCTCATCAAAGCAGCATTCATTTGACCGAAAAATACAGTATTTATTTTATTTTTATATTTTTATATATTTAAAACTTAATTTGTTCCTATGATGGAAAAACTGAATAGTCAGCAGTCATTACTCTATTCAGTGTCACATTATCCTTCAGAAATCATTCTAAATCAGAATCTGATTTGGTACTCAACACACATTTCTTCTACTTATATTATCACAATGTTCTTATACAGTATTTTTGTTGAAACCATGATACTTTTTTGATGAATGGCAAGTTTAAATTCAGCAATTAAAAAATAAAAATTGTTTTTGTAATGATGTAAAAGTATTTACTGTCACATTTTATAAATGTAATGCATCTTTGCTGAATAAAAGTAATTTATTTAAAATAAAAATCATACAGACCCAAAGTTTTGAACAATAATGTACTTTATGGTCCATTTTTATCATTTTGGAGCTTAACAGCCCCAGTCAAGAAAGTAAGGCCTTCTTCTTATTATTAAGATGCGTTTTGGGCAATCGGATCACAAGTAGACGAGGAGACTCATACCCATTTACACCTTGTGTTTCGTCTCTTTTGTCCACTTTCAACCACTTCTGTCCTGATTTCTTTGAAGGGAGGGTATATGGACGGGTAAGTGTATGGCCTCATACAATAATGTTATCTTAAAGGGATAGTTCACAAAAAAGAAATTTCAGCCATTATCTATTGGGGCTGCAGCTTTCATTCCTGTGCTGACAACCACAAGACCACAGGAACGCCACGAGTGAGCGATTAGACATGAGGAATGGTGAGAGAACATTTTGTGCTTGGTACATTTTTCATCTTCAAACCAAACAAATTTTAAATCGGCCTGGCAAGCACGCTTCCCATATTTACGCATTACGCATTTACGCTTTTGTGGCTATTCAAACACATTCAACCACATGAGCGTTAACATTATGAAAGCCATCCAGTCGAATGCGACCTACCTCTGGAAGTGGTCAAAAGTGGACAAGATAAAAAAAGTTTTAGACCCCGTTTACACCTGTATCGACCAAAACGCATCTTAACACCAGGTGTAAACAAGTCTTAAGTAAATTTTGGGCCAAGCTAATTACTGTTTCAGGTATACCGTAACGGTTTGGAACATGAGGAAGAATAAACATGAATTTTTGGTTGAACTATTCCTTTAACAACTCCTGACCCCAGCACTAGGGGCAGACAAGATACATGAAAAACTGGAGGGACAAACAAACACAGTGAAACAAAGCTGAGTGAGGACACACACACATATACACACACTCACACATAGAAGCAAAGGCCCAGGGGAGAAGAGGTAGTGGGCACTGGTAGGCTTCTCTCTACACACCTGCAGTTTTTGAGCGAAGGCAGTGGGGTTGGTCTCTGCCAGATCAGGCTCCAGGTAGCTGAGAGGGGTGGGTGAATCAGACAGCCTGTCTAAGAGGGGCAGATCTGAGGGGTCCATGGGGCCCTGGATGGGGGACTGCATCGGGAGTGAGAGCAGAAGAGGGACAAGAGGAGGAGGAGGTGCCTGGGTGTCAGTGAGGCAGTGCAAGTGTGTATTTAGCCTATGATGCCACATCTATGAAGGGTTTATGAAGCCTATGAATAAACAATCTGCAGTTTTCATCCAGGGGGGAGATCCAGATTAATATTAGCTACATGCTTAGCAAAATAATGTTATCTTAAAGGGATAGTTCATTATATTGTTGTAAATGGAAAACAAACGATTATAGAAAGAGGACAGTGTACATTCTTCACATAATTGTCTCCTCTTGTGTTCTACTGAAAAAATAACAGCATTCGAGTTTGGAAACAAGGTTGAGTAAATAATGCAATAATTGGTTTATTTCTTTATAGGATGCACATTCCCTTTAAGACTGAAAAGTAAAAAAATTAAAATAAACCCATCTTCACACATTTGTGGTGTAATTCATGCATTTTGATAGTAAGAAAACACATTATCTGAACTAATGACATAAACACACTCTTGAAGGTGCTGATTCTATTTTCAGTGCTTTATTGGTTTACACTTACCACTCCATCTCTCTCGTTGCTCTGCGTTCAACTCTGAGACTGACTGTCCCTCTTTCTGCTTTTCTCTGAGGCCATGGGGTCACGAGCGCCACGAGGTGGCAGCACAGGCGATTTCCCCTGCGAGATCTGAGCCTCCATCTCCTCAAAGCTCCTGTAAAGTGTCAGACCAATACAATTAAACTCAGTTTATGGATGATGGCTCTGAGGCCATCTATATGAAAGTGCACTTGTAAAAACTGATAAACTTCACCTATAGCAAAACAGAGATAAATTTAAATGGGTGTGACTATTTGTCAAAAAAAATGGTGCAGTTGTCATCTAACAGTAGATGCTGACTTCTTGTTTAAATAGAAAATATGTCAACACAAAAAATTAAAACTATCAAGTCATTCATTGCATAGTTAAGTCATATATATGATTGTGTGTGTCTCCTGGTTATGGAAATGTCAAATCCTTTTTTAAGGAAATGTTAGGGGATAGAATATACACTTTGTACATACCTGTCAAGTTTTGGATTTGAAAATAAGGGAATCCCCCCCCCCATGATATGTATATATATATATATATATATATATATATATATATATACACGGTATATATGAGGGTAGCCTATGAAGAGCATTTATTTTAAGGCTTATGTTTTCTTTACATTTTATTTTCATTCCACACATTCTTTTTATTTCATATTGCTTTTCTTTTACAGTTTTTCTTTTCATTTCACGTTTTTTCAAATTTTCTTTACTCTTTTAGTGAGTTTTTGTACAAATTTGTTGCAGACTTTGCATTCTTTAGGACTGTTTTGGAAGGAGTGTATTTGGGCCACAGTGGTTCATTTTACATGAGAGTAGAGCAAACAGTTCTGCTGTATCAGCGTCATCCTATTCTCGGTAACAGTCTTTCATACCATGCTACACACCCTTTCTCGTGCTAACATCATGGCTAACATACATAATTCCTTCCTCCGTGTGAGATGCAAAAGTCGCAGTTACAAAACGCGTGACTGTCCCCCTGCTCCTTGTTTCCCCGCATTGTCGCTCTTCATCTGACTTCGCGACAACTGTCACCTACACCTACAGTACCTGTAGTTATCGCGAGGCTTGTGACAGAGCTCAGATTGGGAATGTTTTTTGTTTTGTTTTTTATCTCCACCCGGGGTATTATTATATTTTAATAACGCAGGTTAAAATACGGGAGATTTACGGGAAAATACTAATAGGGGAGGACGGCGGGAAAGAAGGGTAAAATACGGGACTTTCCCGGCCAAAACGGGATACTTGACAGGTAGGACTTTGTACTGTATAAAAATAATTATGTCAATATAATGTCACCATAAAACATGAAAACCCAAAGTGTGTGTGTATGTGTGCCTGCGTGCGTTTAGTTTACCCAGTGCAGGGGGAGTTGGGCTCTGAATCGTGCATGTTGGAGGTCTTCTTTGGACTGTCTGTCACAGAGTCCAGTTTCAGATAAAGTGATGGTTTCTTCACTGAGAGAGGCTGTAAATAAATACATATATGCACTCATACATACATAAATACAAAGGTCTGTAATCTAACATTAGTTTGGTGTTTGTCACATACACTTGTTTTGTTTTTTGGCAACTGCCCTAAGTTTATCTAGAAGTCAGGTAGATACTCACAGGTGCAGAGGAGCCAATCTTTTCCATGTATTCAATCTCATAGTCTGTAACTGCAGAGAAGAGAAAATGAGTGATATATAACAGGTTCAATGTTTTATAAAAGTTATATTAGGAATTTTAAATAATATAAGGCTACCAAAGAATATCATCAGTTGACAGACTGACAGAACCAATATGAGAGTGGCACAATAAATTATCTGCTTCTGTACCAATGACCCAGTTATATTCAGGCAGAGTGCCTCAGGGCCCAAATGGTTCCCTATGGGTCAAAGGCTAATAAAATGGGTCAGTGTGTGTGATTTTGGGGGTTCCAGCCAAACTTGGATCATGTGGAAAATAATCTGACAGGTGAATATCACAAAAACATTTTACCCCAAATAAAGGAAAATAAATACTGTTGACATTTTTAGGACCATTTTTATTCATTTGCATTTTCACATGACATTTTGAAAACACTTTCCCACCAAACTCTCATTAGTATAATGTAACCAGAAATGTTTAATGTTAATTCTTTTTAAATTGTCATTTCTGCAATACAGTGGTTTAGTACTGTAATAAAATTATTTAAAATTACTATATAATAAAACGCTGTATGTCGTGGCCACATTACCACCTCGGCTGTGCATTCTTTTTTGTAATAATTCACATTATAAATATACTCTGTCTGTGTGTTTGTGTGTGTATTGGGATGTCACTATGCAAAAAAAAATCTTTGAGTATAATGTAATTGATAATAATAAACTTAATATAATTGATAAAATATAATAACATAATAATAACAAAATATAATTGATCAAATAAAAAAACTAAAAAAACTTGACTTTTACTCTGAAATCAGTTTTGTACAGACAGTCTCATTCTTACTCTTCAAAAATATCTATGTAAAGTAATGTAGGAGACAATCCTTGACTCATGATTAAAAATCTCTCACCATCACTCGGCGCAGGCAAATTGTTCTCGTTGACAAAAGCTGTGAAGTCTGTTGGCTGCGGGTAGTCTTGGACGTCAGAGGTCAGCTCCGCCTCTACATCATGTCTAGTCCATTTCTGATTGGTGGAGGAAGCCAGTTTCTCCTCATCTGTGGCGTGATCTTGTGAAAGGTCAGGATTGGCATACGGGCGAGTCCTCCTGCAGGTGATGATGTGTGTGTGAAGTGGAGGGCGAGAGTGGAGAACACACAGGACAACACTGTTATGATATGAGGTGACAGCAAAAAAAGAAACAGATAATCTTCAGACTGTATGACTGTGTGAGTGTACTGTAGGTGAGTGTGCGCTCATGTCTTAACTTACTTGTGCAGATGGCTCGGCAATCTGAGTCCTCTTTGGAGACTTCTTCACTCTAAAAGTACTACTGTTTAAGAAAACAAGACAGAAGTAATGTTGTTAGTTTTTAAAATATCAATTTGGAGTAAAATGCATAATTTTTAATGTGTCCATTTACTGTCTGCTGTCCAACCAATCAGAATATAAATCTTTTAAAAACCATCCTATGTATCAAACACAGCAGTTTTTTTTCGAGACAATGTACAGATAAACGTTCTATTGAGTTAAAGTTTTAGTTAAATAATACATACATACCTGTTGTGTTGTTCTGATAAATGTTTTTGGAAACCTTTGACAATGCAACTATACTTTAATTCAACCAGTAAATGATGGTGCTTATTATTAAGGATTAATTCTCATCAGTTAAGATCTTACCAGTGCACAATGAAATGGATTATTCAGGGCTTACATTATGATTTACTCTTCTATTAGTGTTGTATATGAATGTTATATTGTGCTTTTTTGTGTGTGAATTGTGTTTTTTATAGTAAACATTCTTCTTTGCTATAATGCCATTTTTATGCCATGTTTTTTTCTACTCACAAATTGAATCATGGCAGGAAATTTAAAGGGGTAGTTCACTTAAAAAAACAACTTTTGCTGATAATTTACTCACCCCCATGTAGGGCTGCACGATGCATCACTTTAACATCGAATATCACGATGTGCGCATCGCAGCAATAGTCACATCGCAAGATTGCGAATGTCACTTAGGATCGTCAGTTAATCCGTGATTTGTGATCAGTAGGCTGCGGTGCCAGCAGCTCCCCCGGCCCGTAGCGCTTGTGATTTGCGGATTAAATGGAAAGTTTAACCATCATCAGTGAGAGTTTATCAATTTTCAAGTCCTGTCAGTTTAAACATCTAAGCAGCAAGAAGACTGGAACTCCACGCTGTTTTCCGTTTCTTCTACTAAAGCGCATTTTGTCCCGCCAAACTTGACCGGTGAATGATGTAGATGACGATGAGTGACTTCTGCGCTCGTTTAACTGAGAGAGAAAGTCCCGGTTACACGTGCACTCATCACCGATCTTCAAACTCTCTTGCTCTCCCTGCTCAGTGCATATGAATAAATTGAGTTAACTGAATATCTTTGAGAATACATGACGGTAAAAGGTCGGAAGACCTTTTTTCTGAACTACCACTGGTTGCTGTTCCACACATTCAGATGACATTACATAAACCACACTTTCAAAAAAAAAAAAAAAAATGCGATACGGTGATGAAATGTTTCACAGTGTTGACAGAAATCTTGTGCGAATGTCCTAACCTGCCTGGATAATCACACAGCGGGTATGGCGTCGAACGTCCGATTACGCGGAACTTAATGACTCATTTGAACCGATTCACTTAATGAATGGTTAAAACAACTGATCTATTCAACACTGAACTCAAGAGACATAATTGGAAACAATTTACAATAAGGTTCCATTTATTAAAGCCTATAGGCTTTAATAAATGGAATTTATTTATAAATGGATTAAAAATCCATTTATTAAATGCTTTAATAAATGGATTATTATTAATGTAGTTAACTATAGTTAACTACATTAATAATAATAATTCATTACATGTATATAGTGCTTTTCTCTGCACTCAAAGTGCTTTATATACAACCACCACTAATGTGCAGCATCCTGTTAACATTAACCTGTACACAGACATTAGTAAACATTCAATTAATTAATATTAGTTTCTATGCGGATATACTTCCATAACAAAACCGCCCCAGTCATTCAATGATTCATTCTTTCCAAAAAGAGCTATTTAAATCATCTGGGGAAATTATTCTAATATCGCAATATATATTAAGCGGAAATATAAAATATCGCAATGCCATTTTTTACCAATATCGTGCAGCCCTACCCCCATGTCATCCAAGATATCCATGTCATTCTTTCTTCAGTCGAAAAGAAATTAAGGTTTTTGATGAAAATCTCCAGGATTTTTCTCCATATAATGGACTTCAATGGGAACCAAACGGTTCAGAGGTCCAAGACAGTTTCAGTGCAAACTGCAAACTGTTCAGAAGGGCTTTAAACGATTTCAGACGATGAATAAGGGTCTTATCAAGCGAAATGATCGCTCATTTAAAAAAAATATAGTTTAAGTTTTATAAGCTCAAATGGTCGCCTTGCTCTGTTTTGTGATGTGCGTTCGAACTCTCCTGTTCATTTGATAAGACCCTTATTCATCGTCTGAAATCGTTTAGAGCCTTTTGAACAGTTTGCACTGAAACTGTCTTTTGGACCTTGAACCGATTTGGTTCCCATTGAAGTCAATTATATGTAGAAAAATCCTGGAATGTTTTCATCAAAAACCTTAATTTCTTTTCAACTGAAGAAAGAATGACATGGACATCTTGGATGACATGGGGTGAGTAAATTATCAGCAAAAGTTTTTTTAAAAGTGAACTACTCCTTTAAGACATACAGCTATTAGTGATGAATTGAAAATATGTCTTACAGAAGCATGAATATTATGCAGTAAAACTGTATGCTTTTGAATTATAATAGGAAATAGATACAAAAATAGATACTCTGCCTTAACACAGATAATACACAGAAAATATTAATCCCTGTTGCCCCTGATAAATTGCTCAATGAACTCAGAAAATGACATGTAACAACATAACAGACTCATATCATATCCTATTATGTTGCTGTTGTTGACCTTGTTACTATTTCATAGTGTAACTGTGATGTAAATATTTAATTTCAGCAGTATTGTTGAAACGCCACCTGTAAAATCTGAAAAGACTGATCCCAAATAGCTGCATTAATGAAATCGGGGTGTGCAGGGGGTCATACACGAGAAAAGAATGTCTCGCTCAAGACCGCAAAAAAGACTTTTCACTTGTTTTCACTTGTCAACTTTTCAGGTCACAGTTTCTGCTTACACAGTAATGAAACCTGCAATGTTTATTATCCACCAGTGTGTTCAGCGACTAATAATGAGGGAAGATCTCTGAATTGAATCTCTGTCTGGATAAGGAATATGTTCAGAGATTAAGAGATAAGATGTCAACCTTCACATCTAATTCATTGGAAGAAGTGTCGTCAACACAGCTCAAATTGGATTATGTGCACATTGTAAGCAAAATTAAACAATGTTTTCTAGACTAAGTGTTCTAGCCTTGTCACATTTGCACATCAGAACTTGTCCTCTGCCCATGTTCCTGGAATCGACTGCGCTTATTGGGGGGTCCACTAGATGGCAACACGTTCTCATTGGATAATATCCGGCATGGAGCAGAGGAAGAACTGACTAAGAATGATGTGAAATCAGTCATATGTATCGAAAATGAATGATTAAAACAATTGATGAGCTCATGAGTTAAAACATGTTAAAATGACATTTTGTGTTAATCTATATTATTGCTGATGTTGATTTTGCTACATCTCTCTACTTACACGAAACAACACAGAGAAGAGACATTGCTGGACTTCCTGTGATGCATGAGATCAACAGACAGACATGTGACAAAGGCTGACAAAAAACAAGTGCCAACACCCACTCCACTCACATACATACACGTTCAGAAATACACACAAGAAAATGTACTAGCACTTACTGGTCTACACTGGATGAATGGCACACATTATGACCTAATTCGAAATGAAAATGAATTCATTAAAAGTTCAGACTTACGATTTAAGAGGCTTCTTTTTGTTTTTGGCAGGTTTGTTCTGGTTGTGATCCTCTAACTCAACAATGTTGTCATTCTCATTCTCATTGTTGGACTGGTCCAAAGAGCCAGCTTTGGTTGGGGGGTTCCCATATTGTTAGATGACTTGAAGGGATCGATTGAATCATCAAATGAGTCAGTATCAAAGCTGTAGGATCCTTTAGACAGATTAGGAGAGTTTGGGACACCACTGCTTGAAGAAAATGGATTAAAGTTAGGGTCATCCCACTTGCTGGGGTCAAAGTTATATGACGCCTTCAGGGATTGGGATATCATCATTGTCATTTGAAAGTGCTGGAACAGGTGAATTGTCTAGCTGTTCTGTCTTGGGAGGAGGGGCCTTCTTAATCCCCAGTTTTGGCTTTCGGATGGGCATCTTGGCACCTGGTTTCTTGCCCAGGACTTTAGGAGGAGCACTGCGCGCGCCTCTCCGCTGTCCTCTGAATAGTCAAACTCCAGTCTGACTGGTTGACGCTTGCCGATTGGTTGTTCCTCAATGTTTAAGGGTTGCTCTTTAGCAGGGGAAGGGATACAGGGCTCCTCTACAGCAACAGGGGTGTCTGAAACCAATGTAAAGTCCGCTTTCCTACCTAAGACTGGCGAGTTTGCAGACTTTACTGCCTCCTGTATTGAATGGGTCAATGTTCTCAAAGTTGTCCGGATCCCATTGGTAGGAGGCACTGGGAGGGATAGGAGACTCTTCGTCGGGGACAGTAGGAGCCTCTGGTACTGGATCAGGAAGCTCCGGCTGGAGTGGGGTTGATATTGAGGCGTAAGTGATCTCCTCAGCCAAAGGCGGAGGACTCTCAACTGCGAGACTTTATTCTGTTTCTCCGTAGGGTACCAGCAGGACTAGGACTAGGACTGGGAGAAGAACTAGGCCGCTCTTGGGTTTGCAAAGGGCTTTCAGGATGGGGTTTCCCTCTCTTTTTCTCTTCCGGTGTGCTGCTAGAGGACACAGTTTTAGGGGAGGAATGCTCTGGGTTTGAGTTCTGCCTGGAAAGAGGCTTCTTCTTTAGAGATCCTGGACGGGGCTTCTTCACTCTACGAAGGGTTCCCGGAGCGCTCTCTGTTCCTATACTGAAGGACTCTGTTCGTGGGTGAATGGGTTTGTCGGAGGTTCCTCCTGAGGATTTGTCTCCTGGACTCTCTAACTCACCCGACTGTAGGCTTAGAGAGCGGGTGAGAGGCGCTCGGCTTGATGGTCCAGACCCAAAATTTGATTCCGGTAATGGGTCATTAGCGATTAAGTGCTCTAGGTTGTAGGCACCGCTAGCAGCTATTGGTTTGTCTTCATCAAAGACTATAGATTGAGAGCGACTGGCAGGTTTAAGTTCTGGGTCTTGAGCTTCACTGGCAGAGATGTCAGCAGTGGAAGCTGTGAAGATGGAGAATGACATGTTACTATAGATTTGAAGCACATCACAGAATAGTACTCACATATGCATTGATATTATTAAGTTAAAGAGCTGACGAATGTAGAAGTATAGAGTACAAAAGAAGTTTGCGTGTTAGTTTTTGTTAGATATTTTTTTAAAATACCTACAACAGCAATACACTGTATTTCCATTAGAGGGAGTACGAGTGCAGTGCTTGATAACAAAGACTACAATACTCCAAGTCAGAGATTAATGGAGGTAAAAAAGGCATTTCCCTTCTTGATTTAAAACGTTTCAGAAAATTATTCTGAGCAAGAAAAAAAAACATGAAAACACTGGGAAAATAAACTGAACTGAAGAAATGAGAATAGACAAAAAATGTAATTGGACATCCATCGTTTTGTTTCCAAAAAAGCACAAACTGACAAAAAATTTGCATATAAAATATTCAATATCTAATTTATATTTCTATAGTTAGTTAGATAATGTGTTTTTCATAACATTTCTTGTGTTCCAAAGTTAAGAATCGTATATTATATTGTTCTACACTCTCTGCTAATTATTACTTTCCTTTTTAATTTGTATAAAAAAATTCCAAAAATGTGTTCAAGACAAGAAACAAACTACTGTACATTTTCAATGTCCTACAATTTAAACCTCGCCTTAAGCATTTCATTGCCTAATAAACCCTGCTGAAGCTATTCAGACAATAAATAAAACTATTTGACTATTTGACATAAGATCATTGTAGTGTGAATTGTGATGTAATGAAGATCTTAAATGTACCTGTGTGTTCTGGGGACAATGCCTCTGAGCTGGTGCAGGGGTGTTCTGCTGGGGGCAGTGGTGGGGAAGCAGACTTCACAGGAGTGGTGGACTCTGGGGTTTCGAACGCTCCGTCTGAGTCTGAGCTCCTACACAAGAGACAACAAGACAGAAGAGAGTCTGAATATATTGAATTAAGAGTTGATTTAATAATCTTGAAGTATAAACATCAGGTCTGTTTTGTTTCCATTCAAAGAAGTTGCATATCCAATCCAGCACTGATACAGCAAACAAGCAACATCAATTTACAAGGCAACGTTTCACAACTTAAACCTACATTACAGGATCAAATACATTCAGATAAATAGCATATTAAACAATCAATCATTGTGTGTCAAAAAAAGCCAACAAATCGTTGCCTCAGCATATGTCTAGTAGGCCCTGGTGGATTATTACAGACGAAAATATGAACCTGAAGCTTGGAGACCAATAAGAGGAGCTCAAACACAAATTACACTCATTCACTCATTATTTGATTTTGACCTACCAAGTGTCCCAGTGAAGGTTATTTTCAAATCAAATGAACACATTTTATTGCCATTTCAGTAAAGACTAATGATTGCTTATTTAGTCGATGCAAAATGTCGGTTTGAGAACGTTTTTGGTCTTGGCATCAGTGTATAACACACAAATCTGACATAGTATGTGATGGTATAGGTAAACACATCAGTACAAACAAATCAAGTCCAAATACGGCAACAAAGGCGCAGCCTCAGACAGATGTGCAGACCCCCACCCAGTCTCACCGCAGTAGTCCCTGTCCTCTCCCTGCTGTTACCCCACGCTCACCTCTGCCTGCCGTGGATCATGTAATCATGTCTAGAGGTCCAGCTGAGGCGCCGGAGGAGCCCTAGGGCTGGGTCTGCCTCATCCTCTCCGGATGTCCCTCCCAGCAGTGTGTCCCAGCCCCAGCGAGCCCACTGCAGCGGAGACAGAGCCTGCCATGCGCTCACAGCCATATCTGCCACCGATCACAGGCTCACGGTCACTCTCACACGTTCCTCATACCTAATGCCGATTCCCGAAAATCTGGCGCACCACGGTTCGATGGCTTTATGTGCTATGTTCCCTTCTCCCTTTTACCCATCCCTCCCTTTTTTGTATTGTATGTCCTCTTTCTCCGGTATCTTGCTGAAGGTGGGCTTTATCCAAATGAAACCCGTTGCAGATACTCGCCACTTGCAGACTCATTACTTGGCTGGCTGGCTCTCTCTCTCTCTCTTTCTCTCCTCAGATCCTCAGACACGTTTTCCCTCCCCCACGTTTAGGAGAGAAGCAGACTTCTCACTCTGGCTCCTGTAGTATAAAGACATTTATTTTTTCTTTTTACTATATCCTGATAATTTTTCATTATTCCCAATTTCTTTTTCTTTCTTTTTACTACCCGAGCTGAATTTCTCTGTACTGTACTGTATACCCAGAGAGAGCAAAAACATGGGTTTTCTCTCAAGTCTATGATTGGTTTCTCTGTCTGTAGTGATATGCCCTATTGTATCCACAGCAAAGACTTTGGCTGCAGTCATACACTCAGTTTTGCTGCATCAAACACTGGTAAATGTATTGACGCCTTTACTTCAGTGCAGTGAACACACCCATTCCCTGCTGAAAAAACCAACACGTGTTTTGGATCCTGGTCCATGGGAACCTAATCAGAGATCTTAACCAGTAAGACAATCTAGACCAGCAGCAAATCAGCATAACTTAGCCAAGACCAGCATGGACATTTTCTTTCTTTTCAGGAGGAGTGTTTCTGCATCTGACAAGAACCAGTGCATGCTTACAAACATGAATCACATTTAAGCGTGTCAAAATGGTAGTGGTCTTCCACAGTGCTAAATCATATTTTTACAGTCCATCTTCACATTCATTTACACATACAGTAAATTTAAATAACAACACAAAACTTAGACCACATATGCCCTCTAATGTGACATTTGGATCCAAATTCTAATTATATGCATCCAGCAGTTTATTAGCAAAATAAGAGATTTACTCTTCATAATCTCAGAAGAATGAGCGTAAAGGACTCATTCCTTTTCCCTGACCTGATCAGCAAACACGATGTCAATAAAAGAGGATGACACGTACATACTGATCATGTAATTTAATGCTCAAACACACACCCAAGAACTACAACAAACTACTCATTTGGACTACAACGTGTTTTTTCCGGATCTTGTGAAGTCATAATGTAGGGCCCTATAAAATCCGTTATATTTTTTCCCAAATTCCATTTTATTTTTTCCCAAATTCTGTTTTTTCCGTTTTAATTTTTGCAAATTCAGTTTTCTCCGTTTAAATTTTTGGGAATTAATTTTTTTTACCCTTTACTGTTATTTTAGTTGTAAAAAGAGTGTGCTTTTTATTCTGTGATCGCAGAAATTATAGGGCCCTAATAATGTTATTCATTGAAATAAATCCACCCACGGAATAAAAAAGGGGTCGAGGCCTGGTTGAGCTGCATCAGAGAAGACAGTGTTGTTCTCAAAGAGACACTGTTTTTTTCAGCTAACATCCAATCAAAGCACATTATGTATCTCAGAAGGAGGGGCTTCATCGAAACAGGAAATTAACGGCAAGTTCAGGCCAAACTGGGGAGAGAGGTGCTATAATAATGTAAAATATGTCATGATAATGTTTTTTAAACAATGTAGCATGAAAACATAATCTAGTACACCCCAAAAACTGAATCAAGACTTCGTAAAAGGACATATTAGGACCCCTTTAATATTCATCTCCAAGTACAGATTCAAAACCAAAATATTGATTATAATATCGATTTGTATTCAAAGATAATTTCATTAATATTACATTCAATATCCTTCAAAGACAGATGGAATGCATTTTATGTCTTCCCATCTAATTTTGCAGCTTTCAGTGTGTTAATGACATTCGATGAGACAATTATCAGTTAATGAGCATTCCAGCCCAAGCAGTGATGTTTCCACATATCTGGCAAGCACACTGTTGCCATGGTGACGGTGCTCTCTAGACATATGCTCCCATGTGCTAGACAACACGCACACTGGCAACTTCCATAAAATCCTGGACGAAGCCTTAAATTTCCTTCTCTTTCGCATATATCCACACATGCACAGGAAGTCTATTAGAGTGTAGACAAGCCATTTATTCCTGGTATGGGAAAAATAAAACACTGATTTATTTCTGAAATGTCTGCTGGGGGAATTATATGTAGCACTGTATCATCAAGCTTATGTTCCTCTTGGGGGCTTTAAAAAAGGGTTTTCCACATCCTACTTGAAACTCTCCTCTAGAATATGATGAGGAAAAATCTATTATAATATTATATAAAATATATATAAAAACCCTGTTTAATTTAGCAAATCTTCAGGACCAAATATCTACTAAGCAGGTAAACATCTACAATAACCATTATAGGTTTTAATATAATAAGACAAGTCATTTCAGGTGAGTTTATCTGCTTGGAGACAGTCAGGCTGGCACAGAACAGCACTGTTGGGTTCAGCAACAGACACTGCTGTGAAGCACGACAACCCACAATGCTGTTCCAACAACGCGATCCTGAACGAAAGGACAGCTATAATGTCACAGAGAGGAGAGTGATCAAGAAATTGCTCTATACAAACAACTGCTAAAAGATATTAACACATAGGTCTGCATTAAATCATACTATGTGCATCTAAAATCCAAATTGTAAATGCATAATATAACTAGAATTAGAATGATCTTGTGAAGAGAAATAATCTAGGCTACTGGTTAAAAAAAGGTTGTGATCTGCTCATTTTTATACCAGAGGGTACAACATGTACTAGAGATTGAGGTATTGACACAGGTTGACCAAAAGAGGGAGACAAGTGAAACAGTAATAGAGGGAGAGCGAGACTGGCTGTGCTCCAAATAGACTACTAGCACATCGGTTTCCAACACAAGGGGGCCTCAGTGAACTCTGTAGGGGGGTTGCGTCAGATTTTGAAAGGTTTAAAGGGTTAGTTCACCCAAAAATGAAAATTAAGTCATTAATTACTCACCCCATGCTGTACCAACCCCATAAGACCTTCGTTCATATTCGGAACACAATCTGAGAGCTGGATCACTCCTACATAGGCTGCCTAAGGGACTGGCACTTGACGGCCATTAAAGAAAACAGTCATTAAAGAAAATGTTTAAATATTCCATGTGCCTACAGTGGCTCAATTATAAGTTTATCAGAGCGACGAGACTACTTTTTGTGCGAAAAAAAAAAAACATAAATAACAACTTTATTCGACTATTCCATTACTTCCTTATGGGCCTTGAGACGAGAATAGAAGAGATTTCCAGAACGCATGCGCGAGAACTGAGATGAGGACGTTCTTCTTCAACTACTTCTTGTTACCGGCTGCTCACCGCTTAGGAGTATTACCGCCACCTACCGTATAAGATGATGATCCATATATAAGTAGTTTTTGAGAAGATTAAAGGCTTTTAAGTGCGCATTATATTGCGGAAAATACAGTAATTGAAAAGCGTATGTACAGCGCGCATCTTCCTCTGCTTGTAAACAGAAAATGTTGCACTTCCAGCTATATCAGCACGTCATCTTATACGGTAGGTGGCGGTAATACTCCTAAGCGGTGAGCAGGCGGTAACAAGAAGTACTCGAAGAAGAACGTCCTCATCTCAGTTCTTGCGCATGCGTTCTTCTACTCTCGTCTCAAGGCCCATAAGGAAGTAATGGAATAGTCGAATAAAGTCGCTATTTATGGGTTTTTTTCGCACAAAAAGTAGTCTCGTCACTTGATAAACTTATAATTGAGCCACTGTAGGCACATGGAATATTTAAACATTTTCTTTAATGTCTTTATGGGCCGTCAAGAGCCAGTCCCTTAGGCAGTCTATGGAGGAGTGATCCAGATCTCAGATTTAATCAAAAATATCTTTATTTGTGTTCCGAAGATGACGGTCTTACGGGGTTGGTACAGCATGGGGGTGAGTAATTAATGACTTAATTTTTATTTTTGGGTGAACTAACCCTTTAAGCAATAAGCTATTAAACTATTTTCTGTTCAAAATTTACAAAATGTATAGAATGAGCGAGTTCATCATGAATCCATTTTCCAATCCGTGTTTTTGTCTTATCATGAACCACTATGGTACACCTATAATAAGTGTTTACATTCAGAATATTTTGGACTGGTTCAGATCGCTGCCTCTGCGCCAGAGTAGCCCAGTATCTTCTTAGACGTACACAGAAAGTAGTTCCGGCTACAATGTTCTTTCGAAAGACGCATTATTCAGTTAATTAATACAAGTTTATTATCGCCCGCTATAGCATAAAAAATAAAGCCTCACATTGATAAAACCTCACAAATTATATTACAAAAATTGACAACAGTAATTTAGGAATAGCCTATATTCTTCTTTTTTTTTGTTATCTACACACCAGTGTGAATATTTTTGTTCTTACATTTCAAATTGGGCTAATTGATATGCTTCTCCTAGGTTTACGTTTTTAAATTACAAAGGGCCTACATGTTTTTGTTATTGTATTTATATTATAGGCTATTATTTGTGCCCAAACACACCGTTTGTTTGAAAAAAAATATTTTGTCATCCTTGCTGCAAACTTACAAGAGCGATAATATAATTAAATGTGAAGTGGGGCCCTAAAATATTTTCAGGGTCTCAGACAAAAAAAGGTTGGGAACCACTGTACTAGCACACCGTCACTGTGTGCTGGTGTATACATGCTATCCTGAACATAGGCTGTGTTTCCAACTCTTAGAAGTCCCTTCAGTAAACTTCAATATATTTTCTTTCAAAGTCAGGAATGTATATCTATATATATTTAAAAATGACCAATGGCTATAACAGTGTTTTACGAGTAGATCCCTCCTTTCTTTGGCAGTTCAACACCTAGAATTTATTCAAAACTTTATTCATCTCTATATGAACTGATTAAGCAATCCTTGATTCAGTTCCAAATGAGATTTGATGCTTAAGGGATGGTTCACCCATACATGAAAATCATTTACTCACCCTCAAGTTGTTTCAAACTTATATTAATTTCTTTCTTCTGCTGAACACAAAAGAAGATATTTTAAAGAATATGGGTATCCAAACAGTTGATGGACCCCAATGACTTCCATATTCCACAGTTCAATTGTGTAAAGCAGAAGAAAGAATTTTATTCCGGTTTGGGAGAGTAAACGATGACAGTTTTAATTTTGGGGTGAACTATAAGACTATATTAGATATTAATTATGATTCATATCATATTTCAAATCAGAAATCCTGCAGTACCATAAAACAGTTCATAAATCTACAGGACCAAGGTTCCTCAGTGGGATGCAGCGATGTACCAGCTTTCACCACCAGAACTATCAAATAATTCAGGCATATTCTCAATATTTTATGTGTTCTAGATCTCCAGCAGCACTGAGCTTATTTCAGGGTTTAGGGAGTGGTGAGAGACAGAGAGAAAGTACTGGTCATACGCATCACCAAATGGGACGTCTCAAAGCTGAATCACCACATTGAGCTCATTTTGACATTAGGCCATTGAAAGACGGAGAATTTCTAATGGGCACATGATGATATCACATACTGTCGGAAGAGAAGGATACATGATCGCCGGATGCCCAGTGACAGTCCTATTTTAACATGCCACAATAGTGCATGGATGACAAGATGATCCTTACACAACAGCACACTCCAGATAACTCAGAAGTGGTGGTTGGCCAATAGAAAAGTACATGTCCAAACAGGCACAGTGTGTGCTAATCAAACAGTTGTGCATAGAAAAGTTAAAGCAAGCTACTTGAGCTTGTATCTTGTTCGTGAAAGAAAGTGCAGGTCACATGGTTTCAACCTTCACCGAGTTGAATGCTTGGCAGTGCATGAAATCTCCTGCACTCTATGTTACCCAGGAGAACTGAATGTCAAAGCTCATGGTATGGCTTCAGTGTGACTGCTGAAAATTCAGCTTTGTATCAAAGGAACATTACAATATTAATATTACAACAATAAAAATAATAAAAATAGAAAACTGTATTTTTTTATTAAATAAATGCAGCCTTACTCAGCACAAAACCCTTATTTCAAAACATTTTACTTTAGTGTAAAAGCACTAAACCTTCAGATTTATTATTTTTAACCAGTTTTATTATTTTTAATATAAAAATATAATAATAATATATTATATACATTTCCAATTATGAATGTAAGATTCTATAAATTACCTTTTTTCCATCATGTTCTGTTGAGCTACTGGTAGGTGAATGAAATGTTAAAACTAATATAAAGCTTTTAGAGTTGAGGTTCAAACTTCCATATAAACTATGCAGGTACTGTTATGTAAGAATTCTCAAAAGTGGGTTGCATAAGCAACTTTAAACGCTAAAATCTGTTAGTCATGGCTGAATGAGCAGCACTATGGTGCTACAATACTTGCACTTACAGCACAGACCTCAGAGCAGGTTCAAACTTTCTCATCATCCCCAGCTGTGTTGCCTAGAGCAACAAATTCCAGGCTTTTTTTTACACAAAGGTCAGTTTTAATAAAATAACTATTGTGGCCAAAGGGATGAGGATAAAATGTAGTATACAGTCTTATTAAAATATGCTTTATAAACAAAGGCACATTTGGTTTATCTACACTTTTAAAGAGGTAGCTGAAAACATTAACATTAAAAATGTAATTTGTCTCACAATTTTGTAATTTTTTTCTAAACCTTATGTACACTCTAAAAATGCTGAGTTGTTTTAACCCAACTTTGGGTCAAATATGGGTAACGCTTCCTTTTACAGTACAGTACTTACAGTGTACTTACAGTGTACTTACCTAGAAAGTACTGGCTAATATAAGGTAAGTACATGGAACAGGGGTAGGTTTAGGGGTAGGTTCAGGGTTAGTACTAGTTATTACCCAGTAATTGTAGTTACTAAAATAAGTACCTAGTATTTACATGGGTAACTGGACTGTAAAAGGAAGCGTTACCCAAATATGAACAAACCCAAACATTGGGTTAAAAATGTTATTAAAAAATGTAACCCAATGGCTGGGTTTGTGTAATTTCATCTTTGGGACACAAAATAAACAGAATACCTTAACTATTTTCTGTACAATAAAAGTGGATGGGGACCAAAGGCTGTAAAGCTACAAAAGGACCGGAAAAGCATTATAAATGCATCATAACACTTGTCCATATAATAATTTAAAGTCTGAAGCGAAATGAAGGCTTTATGTGGGCAGACTGAAATTTAAGTAATTATTCGTCACATGTTTTTTTCAATTTGGCCTTTAAAAACTTGTTTGACAGCTGTAGTGAACATTAACTTTCAATATATGGAAAAGAGCAGCCTGGACACTCTACTAAATCTAATCTAAATCTTCTTTTATGTTATTTTAAATAAATAAAAGTGTTTTTGTAAACGATGACAGAATGTTCATTTTCAGGTGTATTATTCCTAGATTTACAGCAGGCTTTTACCACAAACCAAGGTATAGAACCCCATTCCACAAACACAAAATTGCATATTTTTCATAGTCACTGCCATTCTTCTCTTCTGAATGTCTACAACATAAATACCCCTCTCTCTCTATCTCTCTCTCTCTCTCGTTTCTCTTTCTCTTCCCCACCCCCTTTTCTCCAACACATTTGAGTGTTCTATTTCAGCACCATCTCTCTCATTCTCTCGGTGCTGCAGCATTAGCCTCCATCCCCCACAAAAACACACATCTCTCCCTTATTAAATACAGCCATTACTCCCCCATCCAGACGTCTGCAAAGCCCGCCAGACTGGAACGCACACATCAATATGTAGAAACACAAACACCAGAGCCTTATTACCACCATCAAACGGCAAACGTAAATAAACATCACGTCCTATTGTGACATCATGAGCCCAATAACAATCCCCTCCTTCTATGTAATTGGCATTTCTCTGACAAATATTTCAGAATGGTTATTTTTCTTCTCTTTTCACAAGCTGAAAGAATACACATGCATTCAACTGAGACTCAAACCAGGTGAGCAAACCAGGTAGAACAACAACAAAAACAACACCAGCGACGACAATGAGGTCATCAAGAACCCCCATCTCTTCTCCTCGGGTTCTTACTCACATGCTCTCGGGACGCTCCTGAGATGGACAGAGGGGCTGTCCGTTCTCAGCGGACTCCACTGCTCCCATCCTCTGCTATATGATCTCCACTGGCACCCGTCTCCTCCTCCTCCCCCCAACCTGCGCCTCCTGTTCCTCCACGTCTCTCGTCCTGAGGGCCCTTGGGCTGGCGTCAGACTCGCGCTTATTCGCTGCAGTAGAGCCGGAGCAGATGGCATCAGGGGCATGCGGGTGACCCACACTCAGCACTCAGCATCACTTCCTTTCGCTCTGTCTGACTCCTTCTCGGTCTCTGTCTACATCGCATCAGGGGGAGGCTGTATCTCTCCGTGTATCCTTGACAACAATAGAACAGAACTGCTAAGCCTTATGGGTAGAGAAGTGGAAGGATGCGAAGACGAGTGAACAAGAGAGAACGAAGGGAATAAGCGATGCTCCTGCTCTCTAGCAACTCCGTCTTCTCATTGGATTGTTGTGGCGTTTGGCAAAGTGGCTGCAGGTTTTCTCCATAACCCCTCCCACTCTGTCTCTCTCTCTCTCTCTCTCTCTCTCTCTCTCTCTCTATACCTCCCTAGGGACCAGAGTGCTTTAAAAGATGAGCAGCTTTTCCCTGTCGATCTGAGCTCTCTTGTGGCTGATCAGCACAGCGAACGCAAACAATAGCCGACCCCACGGCAAGCCAAAATACACAGGTCTCCTTTTCACACGCTGAGACACAGAAAGACACAAATGCATGTGGTCACTCCTGTCTTTTGTTATGCAACACCTTTCTCTGTGTTCCTACTATAAAGTGATTTCCCTTAAATCACATTACTATGCCATCCCATCAAAGTAGATTTCGCAAAAGAAATTTAATTGAATAAGAAACTTGACCCTGATGGTCACTTTAGGGTCTTCCAAACCTATAGGACATTATTTATTCTTAATAAATAGAAGATATTTTAAATAACTTTAGGTCCAAACTTTGGAGCCCATTGACTTCCACATATAAAGAACATGTTAATAATAATGTTAATAATAATGTAAATATAATACATGTTTTGAATGACATAATTGATGACAGAAATTTACATTTTGGGAGAATTATCCCCTTTAATACAGTATTTGTTTCAGTCTTCGTGATTTTTCATCATCTGATGAAAATGAATTATAGTATAAATACAATTTCAGCATAATAACATGCATCACACATTAACAAATATTACAATACTTCTGTACATAAACATGTACAGATTCTATGATACCATGACATTTCTATTTCAAGAGCATTTCTACTTTGTAAGAGTTCAAGTTTGAAAAATGTCTGTCTAATGGGTTCTGATAGGGTCAATGACACATTAAAATACTTGCCTATCCCAAAATCAACAGAGTATGTATCTAATAGCAACATGCAATAAAATCAACCAATCGAGCATAAATGAACAACAGACTTGATTTACTACGGCTCTCTCAACGGTTTCAGATCTTTCTATTTGCTCAGGTCAAAGTCATGATTTATCGACCCATCTGAGAACAGGAAGGGGTAATGACAGAAAGCAGCCATCAGTCCTGATGTTCTCAAATGACAGAAACAGATACATTCACATAATCGATTGATATGTTGAGAAAGGGATTGTTGGTGTGATCTGGAAAATGAAATGAGAATGAAAACGACAGAACATGAAAATGAGAGACAACTCAAAGAAAAGAGTTTATCAGCCTGAAGGGGAGTAGCACCAATTCATACAGGTCAGAGCTAATCCATATTGATTTACAGCAGAGACAGCAGCAGTTGTGGGAAATTGGGACATTGGTGGGGGATCTGAAATTTGAGGATTACAAATCTATTGTTCACTCGTGAGAAAGCAGAACAAAGAGATTTTCACACAGATCTGCCCATTCACTTATAGAGCCTGAGGACTGGACACAGAGTAGGGAAGGGTTTCATGCCCCAAAGTTAACCGAAGCTTTGTTGTGCTCCTGTGTTTGTATACGACATTATTATGAGCCTCTGAAGAAACAATTATTAGCAAAATTAAGATGCACCTGAAACCCTGAGCTTGAGGCTTTTTTTCTGAATAGAAAGAAGAAAAAGGTGGGCAACTCGTCAAGATAGAAATAAATCACCTATACAAACAATAAAAAATAAATATAAAATAAAAGATTTAAGAGTGCATAAAGAATTTATTTTTATAAAGAAAGACTGTCCAACAGATTATAGTTCATTTTGATGTGGTGCAACCACGAAAGATATTGCAAAGGCCGTTTTTTGTTTAAAGATTCATAACATGGGCTTTTAGTATCTAGGTTGAACTTACTTACAGCATCAAGTATAGTACACGAGTAAAGAGAGAGCAAATTCAGTTATTCATTTTTGGTCTAGGAAAATTATTCATATTTGCAATGACTCTTAAACCCTTAAATCTGCCACCAGTGTGATATATTGAATATATTAAGCTTGATATATTGAACTATATTGAGTGTGATATATTGAACTACATTTTGCCATGACAAATGTGTATGTTTACCTGAACATGTCTTAAAAAAACAGAATTACTGTGCGTTTAAATACTATTAACTCATACACTAAATCATACATACTAACAAATGACCTCTCTTAAACAAAAGAGATAGAAAGACAAAGACTAAAAATATAAAGGAGGAATGCCCTTGGTAGCAGTTTCATTCCTCTAATGGAATTTTTATGTTGAGATGCATCAAGCTGGCGCCTCAGGACATCAGTTTTAATGTGGCTGTATATTGGGGACTTCCTAAAGAAATCTCATTATGCAAATGCTGCTTTTAGATTTTACACCATTTAGATTATTGTTTGTGCATATTTACACTCTCTTAATATAAAATAGGTCTGTTTTTTTAACAGTTTGATTTAACAGGGGTCCATTGAGAATTAGAAAGGTAATTAGATTGAACTGTACACTGTCAAAAATGTAAAAATATTGATACAATAGATTGCCACTTGAAGGTCCACCTCTGTGCCTTATATATTGCTAAAGAGTGTATGTTAGTAGTAACATGCATTCTGTTTCCTTTATGGGTAGATAAGATACAAAGGTGTACATTTGCCATAGTTACAGTGTAAAACAGTTTATATTAAAACTGCAAGCTCTATGCCTGTTCTGATGTGTGTTTTTCAAATTGTGCTGCAGTGGGCAGCAGAGCTCAGTTCCAGTGCAGAAAGAAACACATGCATAATTATACATGTTCGCCCTCTACTGTCTGATAAAAGAAATCCAAGCTGAGCTCATTGCCTGTGTCAGCCATGCCAACGTGGCCAAGTCATCCTGCTCTCTATCCAAACACTGCATAGCTTCAGACAGATGTATAAACATTTACAACAATGTACACAAATGAAAATGAGTCACCTACAATAGTAGCAAAGCACTTAATTGCAACAACTGTATCTAAAGCAACAGATTTTTATGCATATGTTTATTATAGCATAAATAGTGGCCCCAAAAAGTATTTGAACACTTACTGTAAGCCAAGCTGTAAATTTTGTCATTGCATTAGATAACAAAATAAAAATGTGGAAAATAAGCACCCTTTTTGAAGCAAAACATTTCAGTTTTAAATAAATGTTTAAAGTACTAAAATATTAGATATTCTCTTCAAAATTAAAGATAGGAGAAGTGATTTATACAGATTTTTTCTTGTTACGAAAGTCTCTGATTTCAACTGTAACTTTTGACAATGTGACTGAAGTATTTCTTTAATAGCACGTGACAGTTATAGCAATGAGACTAATTATCTCTCTTCTTTGCCTGTTATATTGAAAATGTATGTTTTACACTTTGCAGTATGATCGCCATCCATTGCTAAATTATAACTTATCATAGACTAGCTAATCTCAAAGCTAGCTAATGCCACTATCATCAGCCTGTTCTGTTGTGACAATAAAAGAAACATGTTTTTTTCAAAATGCATGATCATAATATTTTAGTTAAAACTCATAAATAACAACAAATAACTAACATTAGGGAACTCTGTTAATGTTTTGTTGCGCGTTTTAAAAAAAAAATAAATAAGTAAAAATATCGGCCATATATCGACATATCGGATTTTAAATTATTTGTATTGGTATTGGCCTTCAAAATCCTTTATCAGTCGGGCTCTATTGAGTGGTCAATCTAAATGTATTTATATGTATAATTCCGAAATTTGAATATTTAAAAAAAATAAATACTATTCAAATGCTTAAGTTACTATTCGAATATTGCTTTTTTATGTATATATATATATATTTTTTTTTAATATGCCCCTTGGATCACACGCATGTGAAAATGAAATGCTTTTGTTTCGTCTGATGAACAACAAAGATTTGGAATCGTAACACAATTGTGCATGTTATCCACGTCAATTATCATAACAATACAGTCAAAAAATGGTAAATGTTTAACGATGTAAAAAACGCCCCCAAAGCACCATGGAGCGCAAATACCTCGGCAAAACTCAATGGATTCGGCAAGCACATTGGGAGCATCTAGTCCAACTGAAAAGAACGATATTAGTTTCAGAATTTCCGGTGGAGTTTTCGCGGAGATATTAGTCAAAAACCATCGGATTAAGTGTTTATTGTAATGTTAGATGTCTCTAGTGTACAGAAGAGAATGTGTAACAACAACCACATGCTATAGTGGCATTGGCAATCTATAAGCCCAGAGTAATGCCATACAAATTAATAATAGGATGAATTTGAGCATTTAATATTAGAATATATAATACAAAAAGAATGGAATTCAAATAGCATTATAGAGGAAGATTAACAGCCTTGTCTGTGGAAGGTGTAAGACCATAAAATGTTCGTCCAGTCAGTTAATTCGATCCAAATGCAAAGACACAATGTCCTACCTGCTTGTCAACATATCTACTTCCATACCTCCACACACCTTGCTCAAGCAGACATCACACATCATCAGCAGGTTTCATACTATTCAGAGTTAGACGTCAGTCAGCGAGCACCGCAACCAAAACAGCGGCCAAAGTTGCACAATTACTCCTGAACAAAAGCAAGCTTATGCTGCGTTCACACCACAATTTGGAAGATATGGAAACCCAATACAATCAACGGCAAAATGAATCTGCAGCAGTCAGGTGGTACAAGTCAGTGCTCTGAGACATGAGGTAATTTAATGCTGCCACTTGGAGGATGAGATCTTATGCTTTTAAAGGGCATATTGCAGGTTAGAGGATTGAACGAGTCAATGAATAGAAAAATAATGTAGGAACTAGATTTTCCAAATAGGAAGGGAATACTGTACAAATAGTAAAAACATATCTCCGCATTGTCTCAAAAACCATGAAGGGAATTATTTTTGCAAAACACGAATCAAAAATAATGGAAACTGAATTCGAGTGAAACATCATCTGTGAAATTGTGGCATTCTAACAATCTTTTAAAGAAGAAAAAATGTATATTGTTAAACAGCACACTGATTATATCCTACCTTGCTGAAGGTTCAGAGTGCTGAAGCTGTTGGATTTGAAGAGGCAGAGGGGGAGACTCAGGTATATCAGAAGGAGCAGGAGGAAAGGTCTGAGGCTCAGGGGCAGCCCTGTCCGGAGGGGTAGGGGGTGGTGTGGGGAACTCGACTGTGTCCTGCAGCAGGTGAGCAGGGAGGGCAGGAGCAATGCTGTGCTGTGGTGGGGGTGATGAGGGAGAGGCGACAGGCTCACTCCTCTCAGCAGCTTTTATCAGAGGGGGCCTGAACAACACATACATTTCCAAATATTAACACCACAAAAACACATGCAAACGCACACAGGGCAGGGTAAGGAAAGAAGCAGTCACCTATAAAATGGTTCATGTAAAAACCATTATTATAGTGTAATAGCAGCAATAAGAATGTGACACCTCAAACATTAATGAAGTAAAAAAAAAATATATATATATATATATATATACACACACACATATATGAACAACATACACATATATGGCTCCATATTATATATGAACAATATTTATATTTAATATTTATATATAAACAATATGAATGTGAGCCAGAGGAGAACTGGCCCGACTGAGCCTGGGTTCTCCCAAGGTTTTTTCTCCATCCAATCTAATGGAGTTTTGGTTCCTTGCCACTGTCGCCTTGCTTTGCCTTGCATTTGGCTTGCTTAGTCGGGTTTTTACCATTTAACAATATTACTTATCTGTGTTGTACTACTGTTATGTTATCACTGTGAAGCTGCTTTGATACAATCTGTATTGTGAAAAGCGCTATATAAATAAATGTGACTTGACTTGACTTGACATATACACATATATATATATATATATATATATATATATATAATTGTTATTAATATTTCATCATTTTTAAACAATGTAACCCAAAATGTAACAAAATCTGAACAACAAAAAATAACTAATACAATTTTTAAAAATCTACAAAAAGTTTTGGGTGCGTTTTTTATATATATATATATATATATATATATATATATATATATATATATATATATATATATATATATATATATATTTGTACTTTTATTAAACAAGATGGCATTAGTTTAATCAAATGTAACAGTAAAGACATTTTAAATGATATGAAATATGTCTATTTCAAATCTGTTCATTTGAATATCTTGACGTTCTATTTATCAAATAATCCTGGAAAAATGTATCAAGGTTTCCATTCAGTCAGTGTGACACTAAAGACTGGAGTAATGGCAACTGAAAATTCAGCTGCGTCACCATTGGGGATACGGTAAAATTTAAAACATAATAAAATAGAAAACAGTTATTTTAAGCTGGAATAATATTTGACAACATTACTATTTTAACTGTATTTCTGTATTGCAGCCTTGGTGAGCATTAAATCTTACTGACCCCGAGACCACTGATTGATTCATAATTGTATACATTAACATTGCATAATTGTTCATACAATAATAAATCACAAAACGTTATCACTCCTACTAAATCACTCTACTTGGCAGGGAAAAATGGCAATAGCTGAGCAATACCACAAACAAAACCTAATCCAACAGGCAGAGCAGCAGACAGCCCTTCAGCTGCTCCAATCAAGGGGTGTGCCTCATGTCACATCCTAAAAATACAACTCACTCCAGTCTCCA
The DNA here is from genome assembly GCA_030378365.1 of Hybognathus amarus. NCBI lineage: Eukaryota > Metazoa > Chordata > Actinopteri > Cypriniformes > Leuciscidae > Hybognathus > Hybognathus amarus. The sequence continues at coordinate 266,466 of JAQIUQ010002463.1, read as the reverse complement.
CCACACTGCTTAAACAACTGCACATAGCATTGCTCTATCCTTTCAGTAACAGTAGACCGTTAGCAAAATTGCCCTCTAATCAGGCCTACTCTTATTATCCTCTCCTTATTTTGCTTTAGCCGGATAGTGGGAGATTGCATGCTAGACATAACCACAAAACACAACTTTAATGTTGTACACAACAAGGTTTAAAATGCACCATAGTTAATAGAAAGAGCCCTGGATAAGGATCTGATCTCCCAGGAGCAGCTGTGTCTTTAGGAATAAGTCCAGACATGGTTTTTAATAGCAAACAGACTGCAGAAAATAAAGGCAGCAGGAGGGAGTTGCTGTTTTACCAGCCATAAAAAATAACAACATCACTACTGTTAGCGTACTGTAAGCAATTTTTAAACTGGGTTCCTACAGGTTTCTTCAAGTTAAATTAAGACCTTTTTAAGACCATTTATATAAAAAATTAATACCTATTTCACGTCCCTACCAGCAAAGAAAAACAAAATCCTTCAACTTGTGTTTTTATTTTTCAAATGTGGAATGGGTAAAAGATAAGTCAAGCAGGTAAAATAAAAACATTTCAGTCGGCCACAAGAAAGTTGTTAAGAACGATGTTAAGTTGTGTTTTAACATTAGCTACACACAGGCAGGGCATCAGTTCTGACTGCATCGCTTCCCAGATCAACACTATCTAACATTTTCATCTAGTTTTTATTACATTAAAAATAACATAGGTTTTGTCATTCAAAACTAGCATCTCGTTTTCGTCAGTGAAAAAATGTTGTTGAAGAAAAGGTTTTATCATTAATTTCGTCAATGAAATTAACACTGACATACAGCACAATTTTTAAGACTCAGACATCAAAATTCAAGACATTTTAAGGTATTATTTCCAAATTCATAAATTCAATGCTTTTAAGGCTTTTTAAGACCCTGCAGGAACCCTGTTTAAAGCATAATTAGACAAGTATTATTAGGGCCTATTGTCTTGTTTTATAATGTACAATTGTTAAACAATTTGACTAAGCACCTCTTTTAAAAGATTCCCTAAAATAATTGTTTCATTAACTCAATATAATTGCTATGGATAACACTTGTTGCCATGGTCACTGTTGCTTAGCTCTAGTCACGCATCATAAAGTTTCCAAGCCAACCCCTACCTCTCTAGGGAGCTTTTGCATCCACACAAACATTCAATCACGTCAGATGTGAAATTACAAGTGGATTAAAAATAGATTAAATAGAATCCTCAAATGTGGAATAAAGAACAATCCATCCAAATTACAGTGAACAGTTTGGAAATGACATATTCAGCTGCCCTATATAAAAATGTGTGAAAGTTGGAAACACAGAATATAATGGAAACTGTGTGGTGGGCACTATAAAAATTAGCATGAGCTCTCAAATAAACGTAAGATGGTTTCCCTCTGAAGGGAAACCTACGAGCTTTAACAAATGGTAGCTCAGGCTTTTATTAAAATTAGTTACAGTAACTGTAACAAGATAATGTTAGCCCAAAGATGTGGAAAGTTGGAGGTTAGCCAAAAACATCTGACTATATACTTCAGGCAACAGATGTGCACTGTAATTCCTTTATAAACTGTACAAACCCTCAAAAGCCACATATAGTTCAAAACTCCATCTCTGATAAATACAAAATTCAAGAGTAAACTCGCATGCCACAAACTATAAGCATTAGCATTTTATTGGTTCAAGTAAACAAAAAAACAGGTCAAGCGGTGACAAGTTTTTTCCAGTTGTTTAGCATCTTGACTGCAACCATAAAGTCCTCTGTAATTTACTTCATTCCTTACAATAATGGAATTTAACCTTCTGTCAACACTAACCAAATCATTAGCATTAGTTGTATGATGCTGCCAAAACACAGCACAAGCAAGCCAGCAAATTTGAAAGACATAAAGAGACACACTTCCTTATTTCCACCCCATCTTCCTACTGTCCCTCCCCCATCTATTCAGTGAGATCATCAGAAACCATCTGTAAATAGCATCTCTCCAAATACCATAAGCCTGTATTCTTCAGCAACTTTCACTATTCGTCAAATTAAAAGAGAAAAACATCATTTTAAACAGCAAATGACAGTATAGAACTCACCCGAGATCAGCACCCAAAGTAAAGATTGCGACTATTCTTTTAGGCAAGCCACTCAAAATTCCTCAGGCAGCCACTTTACACTCCCTCTCTCTTTTATTTCTCCCTATCTCTCTCCCTTTCTCACAGTCTCTCGTGAGTATCTATCTATCTCTCTCTATATATATACGTCTATCCATCTATCTATCTATTCACCCTGAGTGGGCTAATATTCTCAACTGGGGCTGCCCTGAACGATGGCTTTTGTTCCAGACCGACTGACAGACCTCTTGGTATGACCTCATGTGAGGGCGTTGGTGCAAATAGCAAACACATATGCATGCTTTAGCAAGACATGTGCATGCACACACATACTGACAGATACAGGCAAGATTCCTTTAGTCCACATCTGTGTCAAGAAGTAACAAAGTGTGGGGTGCTCAGGGATACTGGGTCAAATACAGTCAAAGATAGTCTGTCTTCTTTCCCTCAATTTCACTCTTTATAATTTTGCCCACCACTCTCTCTTTCCTTTTATCATTCTGTCTCTCTGCCTCCCACGTGTCTTTCTAAATGAGGCTGAAACCTTTGACTGACAAGCACCAAGTGCTCCACTTTCATCTGTTGTGGCTGCTTCAACAGAGCAGATATAGAATGAAGAGAGGGAGTGGGGGGTACTATCAAAATGAGAACGAACAAGAAAAGTCACCAAAAGGACGCCAAGTACAATGCTCATTGATGTTAAACCTGTTCTTTAAATACAATTCAAGAAATAGATATTTGAACACCCACATAGAAATATGGTTAATTTATCCAATGAAATAGACTGAGTCCAACACATATAAACACATTTATTTAAAATAATAATAATAATAATAAACCTGCACTGCATGAGCCTTCTATAAATAATGATATTCCCTGGACCTAAACACCATTTTTTTTACATTACATTACCTTAAAATAGTCATTCACATTCCTGAGTGGTTTGAAGCAGTAGATTCAATAACAAACCAAAGAAAGTGCATAAGGGGTATTTACAAAAGTCTCACCTGCAGTCTTCTTGTTCTTCTGGCTGCTCAGTAACAGAGAGAAAACTCTCCTCAGGCGCAGTGGAAAAACTCTCCTCAGTAGCAAAGGGCAAACTCTCCTCGGGAGCAGGGGGAAACTCTCCTCAGGAGCAGGGGGGAAACTCTCCTCAGGAGCAGGCGGGAAATATTCCTCAGTTGGGGTTCGGAATTCTAGTTCAGCCTGAGGTGAAGCGAGGGTCTCAAATGGTCTGGAAAGAAAAATAAATAGAAAGAGCAGATGAATAAATTATGCTACTGTTTGTCTCAATGCAAATGTCTTATAGCCTGCGTGCATGTGTGTGTTGTGCTCAAAAATGAGAAGCCCAGTGTGTTTGTGCGTGGGCATGAAAGGATTCTTTCTTGCCCTAAAGGGCATGAGTTGATGTCACTGTTGAGGTCACTCTCAGGAGATAATGGGCTTTTCACACAAAACAATCATATCACACAATCATAAAACACTTCTATGATTATATTCAATTCCAGGTTCTGTGATGCACTGTTCTTAATAAATAATTTTAATACGTATATGTGTGTCAATGAAAACCACTACATTTATTTTGACATTTCTGTGAGTGAAACAAAGTCACTTTCCTTCACTTTTTCTTATTTAAAAAAACAACCACATCGATTTGAAAAGTACCTGTTTTCTGTAGCTCCACAGGTAGTCTCATCTCTGTGCTCTGGAATGATCTGAGACAGGGAGGCTGTTTCCTTCAGATCTCTGAGCCAATCAGAACTTTCAGAAGAGTTGACTGAACTCTCAGGTACAGAGACTACACTTAAGTCTTGTCTATCTGAACTGTCTTTCACCGGTGATACCTGAACAGTTCCTGGGTCTGAACCCAGAAAAACATCTGCAGATTCTGACACCTTGCTGACTTCCTCTTCACTAATTTCACTGTAATCTTTCAGGGTTGCTTTTTCAGTAAGAAGCGATCCTATGTCTCCACAATGGCTATCTGCTGTATCAGGATTTTGCTTGCTACTACTTTTAGATGTATCTGTGACAGCTTCACATGAAGTTTGAATAAAAGACTTGGTGGGCTGCTGATTAGACTGTTGATTGCCTGTGTGAGCGGGCTGGAGGGAATCCTGGGGGTCAGTCACCAAGTAGACAGCGGTCTCAGGGTATAATGACAAAACCTTTTTCATTTCAATCAGTGTCCCATCAGTGACTTCCTCTATTGGCTGGTCTACATTATCGACTATTGCTTCATCAGGGAAAGATAAAGAGTGCTCCTCCAGCTTGCTTTGGCTTTCTTTGGATATGCTTTCTTTCACTACAGACTCTGAAGACTTAGGTTCAGCCCTTTTGGACATCTCTATGCATTCTTTTTCAACGGTCTTATTCTCTTTTTCGTCCTCTATTTGTTCATTTATCTTTTCTTGAATTCCTTCTGGCTGTTGTATATCATTTGAAGCAGTGTCTTCTGCTTTCATAGTACTGGTTGTGTTTTCAGAGCCTGAACAAGTTCTTACATGTTGTGACTGCATAAGCTGCTGTTCAGAACACTGTGTATCCTGCTCCTCTGTGATTTGGGTACGGACTGGGAATTGCTCTGACAAATGCTTATTAAGCTGCTCCATCCTCCAGACGGCTGTCTCAGATTGCTGAGAGGAATTAGGAGCATTGGACTCTACTGCATCTTTAGAAGCATGGTCCACACTTATCTCTTTTTCCTCTTCAATACTTTCCTGGAGCACAGAAGCAGATAAAGTGAATGTGGTGGAGAGCTGCTCATCAGAGGGCTGAAAAACTAACTCTTTCGTTAGCTGTTGGGAGTTGGGAAGTTGGGAAGTTCCTTCAGGAGACAACTGTCCAATATCACTCATTGAATCATGACGGATCGCAGTGTTTTCAATGTCTCCAGGGGTAACAGAACCAAAATATTTCTCACTTGTCTTTAGTCCTTCTGCATGGTGGGAGAGGCTGGGAATCACAGAGAATTCACTTGAGTCATTTATAGGAAGTTCTGAGCCTTTCTTGGCTTCAAGGATTTCATCCAACACATTTACATGCTCGTCCACACAAGTCTGTGATTTGGTACATTCTGCATCTTTAGTCACACTTTTCTGTGATGCTGAGATTGAAGGCTCTTTTGCCTCTGTAGGCTCTATAACCTTTTTGACTACTGGAGTTTCAGAAGCTGACAATGCTGTGACAGACAAGTTGGGAGCCGGCTGTGTTTGATTTTCACAAACAGAAAAATTCCCACCACTAAGATCTATTTTTTGCTTACTCTGCTCTTCATTCTGTGGACATTCATTGTACTCAGCAACATAAATGTCATTGCTCCCCACCAGTATGGCACTCTCTGATGTGTTTAGCGAATCTTGAGCCTCTGCACTACAATACACCATCCCTTTCTCTTGCGTTTCACTTGCCTCAGCATCTGCATGATTATTGGTCTCGACACTTTCAAAACCATTTATTTTACCCACACTAAACACTGCTTCTGGGACATTTATAAACTTATGTTGCTGCTGAAGCTCTTGGGATTGTGAAAATCCCAAATCTGACTGGCTCAAGGCCCTCAGATCTTGTGTGTGGTCTCTCTTGGGAAAATCAGGATCAGGCTCAAAACATTCCTGCAATTTTCCTCTTAGAATAGTTTCATTTAATAGGTTTTCTTCTCCTGATAACTTGAAGTCATTTATTAATGTCTGGTTCTCTCCTTGTGTTTGATCAAAATTTGCAGCAGTCTTATCCTGTTCTTCAGAGGTATTTTTCCTTTCTTTGTTGTCCTTTTCTGAGACAGATTTTACATGGTCTCTCTTATGTTCTTTCACACAATCTTTGTTTTGCTCTCCTTCCATCACCTGCCCGAACCCTTCAGATACATCTTTATTAATTCTTCCATTGTCTACAGACACATATTGATCAGGTTCTTCAGCCAGAAGTGTATCGCCCTGTAAATGCATCAGGAGCGAATCACATTTGAGGTCATCATTAGGACTCATTAGGACAATAGGTGTTGTCAAAGCAGATTGAGAATCAGCACAATATGCTTCCACTCTGCTGTCTTTCTGCTCCCAAAAAAACATTTCTTCTTGTTCCTTTCTTTCATCCTGCTTCCATTTTTTCTGTTCATTTCCTTCTTCCTGAGAGGCAGTAGTTTCATTTTTTGCACTGGATTCTTCTTCAGTTTCCTTCACACTCTCCCTGTTGTGACCTTCTCTATTCACCTGCTTGAATCTTTCAGATTTGTCTTCATTATTTAACTCATTGTCTGATATAACATTTGTAGATACATTGCATAAATCATTTTCATGTTTAGAATGTACATGTCCTTCTCTCTTATTAAATTCTACAGTGCCCGTACATCTGTCAATCTCTTTCATCTTTGCATTTACAACAATATCTGGGTTTTTTGAAATTAGCAGTAAACCTGTCTGTTCTAGTCTGTCAGTTGTGAGCAGAAAGGACCCAGATGATGCTGCAATTTCCTGTGCAGAGACACCAACAGTGTAGGGCGGATCATCTGCATTTTGCTTTCTTAACATGTTTTCATTTACATCTGACTGTTGATTCATTTCGTCTGCATTATTAACAATCTCTGTATCAGACTGGTTAACACTGCAATGCTCCCGGTTCCTGCTACAGCAATATCACAGTCATTAATGGACTCATAGTGACTCAGCATTGGGCCTGGAGCCTTTAGTACAATGACAGACACATCTCTGGCATCACTGTTACTGCTTTGTTTGGTGGTTGAGGAAAGATCACTTTGTGCTGGTACTATAGTTTCCGCTGCAGGAGGAGAGGGGACTGCTGTATCTCCAGCATCCACTGCATCACTTTTAATTATTTCACCAGTAAACTGTGATTCTGTCTGATAGGTCAGCATGTCTGCACACTTATCAGGTTTTGACAGGAGTGGCACCTCTGTGGTTGTAGTAGGATGCTCGGTGTTGGATTTGTTGTATGGTTGAGTGCAAGGACACATGCTGTCTGTGTCGGGGGCTGCTGCTGGAGACATGGTGCTGGTTTTAACCTGTGACTCCTCTTCATGTGTGTCATTCACAAAATTCTTTGAATTACCTGGACATATTACTTCTAGATCATCTGCTTCAGGTAACGCACCTCCCTTTATTTTGTCAGTCTCTTCATTCAGCCTTTCCTTGCTGCCAAATAGCATTTCTATAGGTCTCTGTTCAACTCTTTCAGACACAGCAATATCACCCCGCTCACCATCCACAGCAGGACTGCTGTTACGACCATCTTGTAGAGAAACGTCCTGTAGTAAAACACTATTCTTCTCAGTGGATGCTGACTCATCTGTATCACTTGGACTGATCTGAGTAACATTCAAAGACTCTTTATATTCTTGGTTCGGTTTAATTGCTTCATTTTCTTCCAGAATTTCATTAACCACATCCTTTGTTTCAGTAACACCGGTGGTCTCATCAGCAGCTGACAGTGATGAATATATAACATCAGTTCCATCTGTCACTTTTCCACTTTCTTCACAACCACCCATATTTCCATTCACATTTTCTTCAAGTTTTACAGTAGTCTCACCCTGCTCTTGAGATGTGCTGGTTGTTTCTTTGCAGTCGTTTGACCCTTTATATGCTTGTTCCTTAAAAGCAGTAGGTTCTTTTAATGCACTGGAATTTTCCTTTTCTACGTCTGGTTTGTTGGTGGTGAAAAAGCCTTTAAAGTTAAAGCTAGTTTCTTTTACCGGGTGTCGTAGACTTTCAAATACCATCAATGGAGGCAGAGAGGCACATTCAGTCATTTGGCTTTTTAGTGCTATATCCTTTTGGTCCTCAAAGTGCTCTGCATACCTTTTGGAGACATACGCTCTTCCAACTTGGTACAACCAGCGATATCCCTCATGTTCACTTGTAGCTTACTTGATTGAGATGCGTCTTCAGTTGTAGGAGTTGTTTCTGGTTTTAGTTGCTGTGTTTCTGTCTTGATGGATGTCTCACAGCTTGCGGTTGTAGTTTGTGAAGAGCTCTGTACCTGTTGATTGTCGACTTGTGCAGCAAGGCATTTGTTTTCCAAAGAAAATGCTGGCGGAAATGATCTATCACTGCAAAGCAATTCAGCTCCTGATGCTCGTGGGCTTGGATTCAGATTAGCCTCTTCCTCTCTCTGCGTTTCTGTCTCTGTAGAATTTATGTGGGAAAGAGGAGGGGGTGGGCTGATGGAGACGCAGTTTTTTATTCTGTTGATGGTCAGAGGAATCGGGGCTGTGCCTGCTGTGACAGGAAGGATGAGGTCACTCTCGTCTTGTGTCGCCACTAGTGATGCTGTGATGCCGTGGGATGGACACGTCTCGGTTGCTGCCTCTGTCTGTGACACCCTGCCGGTCTGTGCTGCGTTCTGTGCTCCTCCTTCGCTTATCTCATTCCCCTCTTCTTCACTCTCTCCTTTTCTCTTCTTTGATCGGGAACTCTCCACCTTCCAGTCACATGTTCCAAGGACGCCTGGAGAGGAATATGTGACCAGAGCTTCGTCCCTCTGTGTCGACCGTGCCTGTATCCTTGTTTCCAGCTGGGGAGAGTGCGATCAGCGGACCCCCTCCCTTCCCCTCGCTCTCTGTCGAGTTGTGTGGCATTTTGTTGCCACAGCTCTCCTCAGTCGCCTCCTCTTTTGGAACAGGTGAGCAGTTAATCTTTGGAAAGATTACTGAGGTGCATTGCCGTCCCTGTTCAGCCGTAATTTCAGTTAATGTTCCCTGTGAGCTTGGAGACTCATCTGCTTCCAGCACTGTCGATTCTCTCTCTGCTGCTTGTACTATTATTGCGACACTTTTGAACGCATCATCTCTCTTCTTCTCTCCCTCGCTTTCTATCATTTCTGGCATCGTGGGTGTTTGTAGCAATGTGGAAGCAGCAGACTCTGCTGAAGCCTGTTCAAGGGCACTCTCTTCCTCCTCTTCTATTGCACCAGTTTGGTTCAAAGAGTGTGAATTCGCCCACAGTGCTCCACTGCCTAAAGAAGGTTCATTCTCCGGCTCCAGTGGACATGTATCCAAGTCATCCAAGTCGGGCTCATGTTCAGGGGCTGTTTTAGCTTGTCCGAAATCAATCACAACAGCAGATGCATCAGACACATTTTTCTCATGTTTTACTTCCCCTGTCGTACAGTGGCTGTGGTGTATGGTTTCATCTTCTGATATTGATTTGTAGGGTCCATCTGTCTGATCCTGGTCATGTTGCTCTGGCCCCTGTGGATAGGGCAGTATTAGGGCAGGTGGAGCCTCAGCCAGTGAAAAATTAGCTGGTTGAGCCTTGGCTTCTGGAGGTGGGGAGCAGATCAATTGTTTACCCTCAGGACTCAGCTGTTCTGAGAGTCCTGAATTCTGGTCTTTGATGCTCAAGGCTTGATCCTACTTTTGTGTTTGTTTCTATCTGTCCACTTATCTGCTGCAGTGTCCCTGACTCCACCTGTTTTTGTGTGTTTGGTTGTAAGCTTATTTTAGCTAACGTATGACCAGCATGTTTATCCATTTGTGGGGATTGGCATGTCAGTAAATCACCAATTAACTGACTATGCATCTCCATTTTCATCTGCGTAGCTATTGCGGAACTGGTGACTTCTTCGATCACAGGATTTAACTCTTGAAGTACTCCGGTTTCTCTTTGGGTTGTGTGTGCTATACAATTTATTTGGTTTTCATCTTGTGTGTTCTCACCCTCGAGGGTGTTTTTCGAAGAGCAGATATCTTGTATTGATTGATCCTGGGTAAGTGTTTCCATAGTTGTATCCATCTCTGATGTTGTTTGTGTACCTGTCCATATGCTATGTGTTGGTTGTTGGCCAGCTATGTTCCCAGCTGTGTCTATTTTTGTCTCCATCTCTGATTTTTTTCGCTGTTCTGCCTCTGACAGCTGGCTAGCTTCCTCATTGTGGTTTTCTGTTATATCCTTGATGTTTTTGACATCCATAGCTACAGCTGTACAAGTATTAGTTATCTCTTTTCCTAGAACATAATCTCTGAAGCTAAACACCCTCTCTTCACCTGCTGAGGAGTCATTTTTGTGTGCTTCATTCTCATGGCAATCTCCATGAAATTTGATAGGTTTATGTGAAGATGAACCAAATTCCTTTTTGACTTCAGCCTTCTCATATTGTTCATTTTTGTCATCATTTTCAGGCCGAGCTAAAGAGAAACACCAGTCCAGATCACCTGTAGTCCATGTGTCTGCATGGGAGGTTATGCCAAGAGCAGTCATTTCATCCTCACATTTCTTTAAAGCTTCCTGGAGTTCATAATCCACCTGGGCAGCCAAAGGATTAAGGGATGGAACATCTTGCTGAGGTGTGCTAGACAACTGGTTCTGGGTCAGCGATGTGGGCTCAGTAGAAACTTTGTCACCATCACAGCTAACAGCGTTCACCAAAAAAGAGGCATTAGAATAAATCTGCTCTGAGATACATTCAGTTGTTTATTCCACACCAAGCCAAAGCACTCAACTTCACCTCATGCCAGAGACAGGATGAGAGTTCATGCATGGGCACAACTTAGTGCTTAAAAAGCAAAAGAAACTAAACACACACACACTGCAAAACATGTTTGTTGTCTTAAAACTAGGAAAACTTTTCTTGAGAAGCAAAAGTCCATAAGAATATAACTTGAATTAAGCTTATATTTCTTATCTCAATAGCATATTGCTTTTTAAAAAACAAAATATAGTGGATTAATTTATTGAAAATTATTTTTATCATGCAATTTTGCTTCTCAAGTAATTGCATCTTATTTTAATGATGTTTAAATAATTTTTCGATAAAAAAATGATAATAAAAAATATTGCTTAATTCGTTGTTGTTTTTTTACCAGTGCACACATCAAAAAGGGTTTGAACTAAGTATACACTGCATGATTTTTTCATAGGGTAAACCTCTTCAATTCCTCATTTCAACTTTATGCATCACTTGAAATCATGTGTAAGATTATAATCAGGATGTTGAAATATTATTGTAATTTTGAAAAGCTGAAATAAAAGTGTTTGCCAAGTAAAATCCTTCATAGAATTCATAGCCTCAGGTCTTATAGACTTGGCAGAAAAATCACGTTTTAGATGAAGGTTAATGCATCAATGCTTTTAGTGAGAGTGGCTACCTACATGACATAATAAAAAAAAACCAGCAAACAACCTTTTTATGGGAGACATTATACAACCTGGTGAATCACTGTGACTAAATCACATTTCCAGAGCTGAAACACAGTCAGTGACTACAGTATCATCCCAATAAAGAATGACAACCATGCTTCCTCCACACTGCCTGTGACGTCTCACCTAGTGTTCTTCTCTCTCTGTGCCTCCAGGGGCATTAACAGAACAGAGACAGCCGAGCTAACACATTTATGCCTGTCATTTTACACAAAAAAATCTATCAATCACCTTCACCTCAAATGGAAACAAATGAGGTGGCAGATCGTCATGTTTTTTTCTATTGGACCACAGAGTGGTCATGTGATCAGGCAGCTTGGCTTGCTGATGACAACAGGCTCAACCACGCAGCCTTTTTCTTTTTTCAGTAAATGATTATGACTGGAAGCTGACACTCCCATTCAGAGGAGGCCAGGAAAAAAAAGTTTATAACTCTTCTCTGGCATAACTGGAAAGTCAGACAGCTGTAATGCAGTTTAAGTTACGGCATTTATGCTTGTATATGCTAAAATCCTGAGGCCTTTTGGCATACTGCATGTCTGCATGAATTACAGAACTGCAGCCACTCCCTACTGCACTGTCAGGCAGCATTTCAATACCCACAATCCTCTGCCCTTCGAAGTGTTTTTATAGCCCTTTCAACATAAAAACATAATGTGTAAAAAAATATAAACAGTAAACATAAACAGTTTACTCTGACATGATACACCAAATTTAGTTTAAAGAGAAACATTAAGTATACCCTTAAAACATGTCATAGCAACAATAGCAACCAGGTCTATGTGTTGATAATTCTCTCAACAGGAAAAAAAAATTAACACACAAAACAAACGCAAATGTACACACACCACACTCAAACATGGCTTCCGGTTACATCTCTCACGCTGTACATTTGATTCAGTGTGGCAAACCATTGTCACAATGCAAGCGTGTTAAAGAGTCATTTCAGCTGGTCAATCAAAAATCAAACAAAAACAACTCTAGTTTAGTTCACAGCAAACCAGCTCAACCAACTGTAAAGCCAAACATAGTCAACAGATCACCACCCCAATAAGCACAGCTACGTTGGTGTAGTGAAAAGGTCTGTTTAAATACTTAAATACTTTTTTAAAAATAATGTTTTAAATACTTACTAAATACATAAATATGTAAGTGTAAATAAAAAAAGAAAAATTTTATATCATTTTATTACTACATCCAACCTGTTTTGTACGCTTACATTTTAAATGTGTTTACTAGGGCTGTCAAACTATTAAAGTTTGTGTTTACATAATATATGTGGGTGCACTGTGTATAATTATTTTGTATATATATATATATATATATATATATATATATGTATAAATATATATATATATATACACACACATATGCATGTATATTTAAAAAAATATTTATATAAAAAATATTTATATTTATGTATAACATAAATTATATCTATATACAGTATATACATGAAAATATTTATTAAATATATACAAGCATGTGTGTGTGTGTATTTATAATATATATATATATATATATATATATATATATATATATATATATATAAAATTATACACAGTGCACCCACATATATTATGTAAACACAAACTTTTATTTTGGATGCGATTAATCGTTTGACAGCCCTACTGTTTACCCTTAAAAAGTAAGCTATTTCCAGTTGTATTTTGTTCATAATTATGCATTTATATAAATTATAAACAAAAAAAATCTGGAAAAATAAAAGTAACACCTTTTTCATTCAAATATGCTAATTGCAAATATATATTTGATAAACCTAAATAAGAATAATAGTCCTTTTCTCAAAGTTGCTGTCAGGTGTTGTATTTAATCCAAATACAAAATACTTGTCATGTTTTCATTATGCTATTTTTTATGTCTTTATGCTGTTAGTCAAGCATTTTTAAAACAATAACTAAATTAACTAAAATGTAAAGAAACAAGTTTTGTGCTTACTGGGAGGAAACTTCATGTACACACATATCAATTGCCACAGCCAGAACACAAAATGGAGCAAAAGAGATCTCACCAAAATCTATTACATCAATGAAAACATGAATAAACTTTGGCCCAATTAAAAAAAATCCATCTATTGTGCCATAGCAGACTGGTATCTCTCTGTCTCCATTTTCATTATTACTCTGTTACCTCTTCATGAGGTCCACTACTGGTGGACTGGCCTCCATGTAGTGCTCTAGGCCTGCCAGCAGAGGGTTGGCAGTGCCACCCAGTGCCACAGTCTCATTCTTCATCTCACCCAAGCCTACCTGCTCACAACTATACACACATACACAAATAAATGACCTTTAATATATTACCCTTATAACACTGGGCTCATTATTTGAAAGAATAAATGATTAATAGAGTTGTAAATGAAAGCAAAGAAGCCAGGTTTTATCAGACGGTGTGATGCATTGTACAATTTATTTGCGTGAAATTCACAACATTTCCAATTTTTGCCATTTTAGTCTTAGTATTGACAACAGATGCTTCAGTGATCAGGTCGTAAAATAAATATTTAAAGTACTGTAGAAAGAGATTTCCCCGCAAACTCTTGCTGTATTCATCGATTTAAACTGTTGTTAAAATCCCAATAATACACTACATATTAATAAAGACAGAGTATCTAATAAAAAATATACACTACCGGTCAAAAGTTTAAGGTCGGTAAGATTTTTTATGTTTTTAAAAGAAGTCTCTTCTGCTCATCAAGGCTGCAATTTTTTGATGAAAAATACACAAAAAAACACAGTAATATTGTGAAATATTATGACAATTTAAAATGACTTTTTTATGTTAATGTATATTAAAATGTAATTTATTCCTCTGAAAAAAAGCTGAATTTTCAGCATCATTACTCCAGTCTTCAGTGTCACATGATCCTTCACAAATCACTCTAATATGATGATTTTATGCTCCAAAAACATGTATGATTATGATCCATGTTGAAAACAGTTTTTAACATGTTTATTTCAGGATTCTTTGATGAATAGAAAGTTTAAAGAACAGCATTTATTTAATTAGATTCTTTTCTAACATTATAAATGTCTTTACTGTAACTTTTGATCAATGTAACTCATCCTTGATGAATAGAAGTATTGATTTTTTATTTATTTCCCCCAAAAATAAAATACAAATTCTTACTGACCCCAAACTTTTTAAAGGGTAGTGTTTAATGTTACAAAAGCTTTCCATTTCAGATAAAAGCTTAAAAGTTTTTTTGAACTTTCTATTCATCAAAGAATCCTGAAATAAAAATGTAAAAAACTGTTTTCAACATGGATAATAATCATACATGTTTTTGGAGCATAAAATCATCATATTAGAGTGATTTGTGAAGGATCATGTGACACTGAAGACTGAAGTAATGATGCTGAAAATTCAGCTTTTTTCAGAGGAATAAATTTTTATATATATATATATATATATATATATATATATATATATATATATATATATACATATATATATATATATGTTAATATATTAACATAAAAAGTCATTTTAAATTGTCATAATATTTCACAATATTACTGTGTTTTTTGTGTATTTTATCAAAAAATTGCAGCCTTGGTGAGCAGAAGAGACTTCTTTTAAAAACATAAAAAAATCTTACCGAACCTTAAACTTTTGACCAGTAGTGTATGTATAAACAATATAATTCATAATGTAAAATAAAGATGTCTGCAAACAAGCCTTTCATTTTCATTAGCATTACATCCATAAAATCATGTAAAATAAGTCACTGGATTGTACCTTGGCTGTACCACCTTAACAGCTGGTGAGGTTTGCGGCACTTTTGTAGGCCTGCCAATTGTCCATTCAGTCAAGTTTTCCATAGGAATGAGTCAGAGATTAATGGAATTCACTCTGTTTATCCAGCCAAGTGAGTATAAGAAAGGATCTTTATAGAATAAGTCCAGTGTTTTGTTTTGCTCTTATTGTGAAAGAGTAAGATTGTAAAAATGTGGGCAAATGTCAGAGTCCAATCCAATCTGTGGCTTCCCGTTTTAAGACAGATATGAACTTGCGTTATTCTTTGTGTCCTCAATTCCCAGGTGAGCTCATAATTTAATGGTCTCTTTAAAAATGAAAATTCTGTCATCATTTACTCACCCTGAAGTCATTTCATTCCTGCATGTGACATTTTTCAAAATATTGCCTTGAAAGTCATTCAAATTTAGTATCAATATGAGTAAACAGATTAAAGAAATGTAATTTTTTTATGAATTATGCCTTTAATCAGACTAGACACATTCATAATTATCACATCTTTAATATCTTTAGTCTCTAGAGTACAAAACTTGCACACAAAAAAAGAAAAAAAAGTTTTTTGTTTACCAGACATGTGTATGCAAAACATAACTGAAAAGCAGAAAAATTTGCATCAGAGGTCTGAACAACTTTTCAACAGAATCAGCCATCCTGTTGAAACTTGTCCCTTGATAAGTGTCTGATGAAGGTCTACTCCTCCAAAATTCTTGAGTAAATTAGTGTGTGTGAAGGAAAAAGAAAGTTACTTACCCAAGTGAGGTTCCCCAGGTGAGATTGAACTCAGTGCTGAGGTCAAGGTCTATGCTGGGCAGCAGATCATGGGGAAACTCCAGCTCCTCTTTTTCCTCCTCTTCCTGTCTTTGTGTCTTTCTTCTTCGTCAGCGGACACCTGTGGCTCCGTAGTGACTGAATCAGTGTGGACAGACTTTTCCTTCAGTGGGCTCACCTTGTCAGTGTTTACTGCGGCCTGAGAATCGCAAAAAAAGTAGTAAGAGCACTGACTGGCGCAATCTGTTTTTAATCGAGATCCGTAAATCACTCACACCAGCTGCACACACTTAAAATGGCCTACTTGCCACTTCAGGGAACAAGTTAGTCGTTCAAACCGAGATTATGTTTCTTTACACGTACAGGGCTTGACTTTTAGCATAAAAAGAAAACACACCCACCATGTCAATAAAATGCTGAGGTGATTAGACTACACACCCTGCCTGATCAGTGTCCCATCTACTTTTAGACAAATCTTAAAAAATAAACATGTTTTCAAGGAATCCAACAAGGCATAAGTTCAGACATGCTCATTTGCCCTCAGTTCAGACGTGCTCATACACAGCTTGTAAACTTAAAAGGTAATTCAAGGTTCGTACTAGTGAACTTCCACAGAATTCATTCGCTTACTTTTTCTTTCCAAATGAGGCAAAATAAGTGACTGTTATTTCCTAATGAAAAAGATGGCTTCGTTCAACTGAACTACAAGATTAAATGCATTCCACTCTTAGAAAAAAGGGTTCTATATATGTAGCATAGAGTTCTTTACTCAACTCCAAAGGACATTTTATGTTAAAAAAGGTTCAATAATGACAAGAAAGAACACTTTTGGCACAAAGTTTCTTTAAAGGCTATTATTCATTCTTATATTACATTATTCTGCAACATTTTGTAGTTGTAATAAAATTATTGTTTATTAAACTGTTGTAGTAACTTAATATCACATTTTAATCATGCTGATTTTTGGAGGATAAAAACTGAAATGGCACTCATTACATTAGTGTGATATTGATTAATTACATTTTTAACCCCCATATCTTGAATTTTGTGATCATTTACATGCATTGCATTTTAGGGGTTCCAAAATCGTATACGCTTTTGAACCTTTTAAGGTTCTATATAGAACCTTTTCTTCTAAGAGTGTGAAGAATTTTGTAAAGGGCTAGGCCAGACCAAATAAACAAAAACTGAAATGTAGAATTACTATGCACAAAATTTTTAGTGTTAAAATTTAGAATGCAATTTATTTTATACTGAAAGACAATTGAACTACAAAACAGAAATCATACTTATTTAAGAAATTACTTCAATTACTAAATGAAGTGGATTCTTAACCTTCAAATGGTCTTAATTTCCTGTTTACACTTTTGGGCTCCGGGTCTATACATTTTATTTCAACATTCTTTGATGAATAGAAATTTACAAAGAACAGCATATATTTAATTAGAATCTTTCTAACATTATAAATGTTTTTACTGTAACTTTTGATCATTATGTAACTCTATCTTGATGAACAGAAGTATTGATTTCTTATTTATTTCCCCAAAAATAAAATACTAATTCTTTACTGCACCTCAAGCTTTTATCAAGGGTAGTGTTTTAATGTAATCAAAGGCTTTCCATTTCAGATAAAAGCTGTTCTTTTGAACTTTCTATTCATCAAAGAATCCTGAAATAAAAATGTAAAAACTGTTTTCCACATGGATAATAATCATATCATGTTTTTTGGAGCATAAAATCATCATATTAGAGTGATTTGTGAAGGATCATGTGACACTGAAGATTGGAGTAATGATGCTGAAACATTCAAAAAACATTAAATAAGATCATTTAAAATTGTCATAATATTTCACAATATTACTGTGTTTTTATTACTGTGTTTTTGTGTACTTTTTATCAAAAAAATTGCAGCCTTGGTGAGCAGAAGAGACTTCTTTTAAAAACATAAAAATCTTATCCCAATCTTAAACTTTTGACCGGTAGTGTATATTCAAAGAAATCTCCTTCACTGACATTAGGCTGTTCCCATTAGGGGTAAAAATAGTGGATCATCCACATATTTAGTCACAGGTATTATGGCGGATCATCGTTCTGAAAAATATTCAACTAAAATCCTTATGTTAGTATATGATGTTAGTGACATTACAATTAGACAAATAATTTTCAGTATCTCCTTTGCATAACAAAAACTCTTATTTAGAGTAAAAGAAATCTTATCCCTTCAAAACACAGACACACACTCATTTCACACATTGATCGACAGATTCACAGGCAAGTCTTTGTGCAGCAAAAGAAGATCATGTTGCAGGCTCTCTGGAACACAGGTCACATTAGAGATACATTACACAGAAGCCCCACATCCATTACCATTACCCATTGTTTTAATCATCTTAGACTGGTATATGCATGCATTCCCACCTCTGCTGTAGGTTACGTGTTATACTCTGTCTGAGCTTTATAGCATGAGTGAATTCATACATTGATCTACATTCCCAGGCCTGTGAGAGCACAAACACCACTCAATTTGAATCAGGTCAGAGTATCAAATGAAACTCCCAGATCTAAGTCCAGACAAACTCAAGGGTTCGGATTCCATTAGCTTATTCAGAATTTTAATTTGTTTGCCAAACCTGGAATAAACAAAAGGGTTTCAAATATCAGTATGATTTTGTAGTGACAGACGGCTGGATTTTCAGCAGAAAAAAAGCAAAATCTCTGAAGAACAGGATGCACTTTACACACCGGTGAACAATCACTGTACTGTATCACTGTATACCTAAAGCCCTCTCCCTCAGCCCTCTGTATGGACCCAGTGCTAGACTATTCCAAAAGTCCTGTCATCAAGCTGGGAATCTGTTTACACTTCCTTTAGACAACAAAACAAGGCATTATGATGTCATTTTTACTTAACAAATCAAGCTACATTTTTATTTACGCAATTGGGGAACAGAAGTCTCCCCACTAATAGTAAAAATACTTCATCAGTTTATTTTATTTGTATTTATTTATTGCAATAAACTACATTATGACAAAACTATTTGAGTGAAAACTTTAACTGAAAAGTTCACATACATTTAAAATGTTCTAAAAGCATATTGTGCTTCAATGGAAACACAGAAAATATAGTTTTGGTATAAATGGGTTAAAGGAGTCAGTATCATAAATCTGCTTACATAGCATTACTGACCAAGAATTTTTTTTTTTTTCAGGTTTAAATTAGATATTGAGTTTTAAATCATACATTTTTGTTGAGATTTAATGCTTTATATTGTATAACAAGTTTGATCATGAGCCAAATACAAATACTTTTACTTCATTGAATCATTGAGGTTTTGTTAATGCTGCATAAACCACATTCATTCACACCTCCACTAGATTTAAATAGAATAATACACACTTCATCAGTTGATGATCTTGTTTCTCATGGTTGGTTTCAAGTTCCACAACTTCCTGTTTCCTGTACGCTGTTAACTTGTATCTAAACCCTAAAAAACTCAACACACAGAAACTAAAATAAGTCACTCTTGATGAGTATAACATGTCTGTGTGTTTACAATGTTAAACCTGCATGTGGGCATCTCTTCCCTAGGTATAAAATAGGCAACCTTTAAAAAAAGAGCCATTCTATCATTGTCCTTTGACCTACAGCATGAGTGGCCCTGAAAAGCGGACTCCATATGGTCTCTTTTGCCCTGCCTCTTTAACAGCCCACATTGTCCACTCCACTACAGTAAATCCCTGCTGTTAACTACTATGCGTCCTGACTGTGCAGGGTTACTGGTTGCCATGGCAATCATATAAGCCCAACACAGCAGACTGACCTCTCCATAGTTGTGGGATACACACACACTACCCATAAATTATATGAAATGCAGTCCAGTTTTGAATTAGTATAGCTTATAAAATAGACCAAAATATTATCCCTCTTCAGAAAGCATACATTACTGTCGCTAACACATGTAAATACAGAAGCAATACAACTATTAGCTAAACTGCTTACAATGACTTTATAGTAAGTTTTTAATTGATATTTTTTCACTTGTTACAAGTCTAAAAAATATGTTAACATCTTTAAAAAAAATAAAAAACGTTAAACTACGATATACACTCTCTGAAAACAAACCCTGATATATCTCATGCAGCACTCACTGCAACATTGTAAAACTATCTTGTTTTAAGCATTTAAGTGATTCAACGAGAGGTGGAAATGCTTGAGTATATAGGCATATATAGGCTTTATAAGCATAATACGCCATTAAATAACTGCCAAACTCACCTTCCCCAAGGAGGAACACACATTTGCACGAGAATGCAGTTCAGCCGGGTAAAGACATAAACATGCTGCAACACATGCTGCCTATGTTCCTGTCTCATCCACAGACTCCTGACTCAGCTCCCTTCACCTCTCCTGCTACAGATCCATGCCCTTCAGAAGAGTACTCTGTTAGTCCCTGAAAGTGTGAGACAGACTGTTCCTCCTGAGAAGCAGTACTAGGAAATCTCAGGCTACTAGGGACACTCACAGAGCAACTTGAGTAGTGATCCCTCCCCCTTTCTTCTCCGGGTAACTCGTTGAGCATGACGCTTCTGCCCTCTGATCCCTCCCTCTCTCTCTCTCGAGCTCCTGCTTCTGGTGTGAGCTCTGCTGCTGTTCTGTCACTTCCTGCTGGGGGACCGAGTGAGGAGTCGCACTGCACTCTGATGCACACGCTGCAGGTGTACACTAGGAAATGGGCCAAAGATCAATCTCATAGGAGCTATGGGGGAAACATGATATTGACTAACTTTTGAAGCTTTTTTGAACTAGAAACATATATTTACATTTAAACTCAATGATTTTAGCAGAATATAGACTTGTAATGTGAAATTTTAAACATTGAGACTGAATCTGCAGTGGTTCTCAACCTTTTTGACTGCAAGGCCACAACAATATTCAAAGGCCCCATGACCTTTCCAGTTGTTCATGATTAAAGGGATAGTTCACTTTGAAATTAATTTTTTATATGTTTTAGCTTACCCCAAAAGCATCCAAGATGTAGGTGTCTTTGTT
The DNA here is from genome assembly GCA_030378365.1 of Hybognathus amarus. Classification (NCBI taxonomy): domain Eukaryota; kingdom Metazoa; phylum Chordata; class Actinopteri; order Cypriniformes; family Leuciscidae; genus Hybognathus; species Hybognathus amarus. The sequence continues at coordinate 245,589 of JAQIUQ010002463.1, read as the reverse complement.
TCCGCAGTATTTTCAATTTTGACATTTTTTTTATCAAACCGTTGTTGTCTGTCAGTCATATAATGCAGATTTAGGGGTCCACCTCATAGAGCATGCACAGAGAAGTCCAAATTAAACATGATTTAATGACTTGTAAATGTAAGTACACACTGATGGCCTAAGACACGAAACGAGCTGTTTGTGTGAGAAAACGAACAGTATTTATATAGTTTTTACCTCTTGTTAACAGCCATGTCCAACTGATCTGAATCAGAAGTCCAACTGAACCGTCTCCAACGTTGTACCGGAAGTGATCTCGGAAGTGAGATTTCGGGAGTTTTACCTTTTACTAAACATATTTACATATATCGAAATCAGTCTTCCATTGCGATTTCCCGTATATATCTGAATATGTTTAGTGAAAGGTAAAACTCCTGAAATCTCTGTGTGAACATTGCGTGACACAGACACGCGAGAGATCACTTCCGGTACAACTGTTGGAGAGCGGTTCAGTTGGACTGTTAAAGAGAGGTAAAAACTATATAAATACTGTTCGTTTTCTCACACAAACCGCTCGATTTCGTGTCTTAGGCCATCAGTGTGTACTTACTTTCACGAGTCATTAAATCATGTTTAATTTTGACTTCTCTGTGTATGCTCTTTGAGGCGGACCCCACACCTGCATTATATGACTGACAGACAACAACGGTTTGACCGAAAAATTTCAAAATTGAAAATACTGTGGAAACAAAGACACCTACATCTTAGATGCCCTTGAGGTAAGCTAAAACATATCAAAAATTAATTTCAAAGTGAACTATCCCTTTAACTGCATAAGATTTTTTTATCACATTCTTGGCATAACTTTAAAAACAATTCTCCTTAGAGAAGGTAAGTTTGGCAGTTATTTAGTGGCTTCTTTTTTAGTGGCATTTTACACTGCAAAAATCCCTATATTATCAGGCATTTCTATTATTTCTGAAATAGTTTTATAATGTTGCAATGAGTGCTGCATTATATGTTGTTGTTGACTTGTTTTCAGAGAATGCATTTTATAATAGCTACAAGTGTATTTCGTACAAGTGTTTGTGTTTAAAATGTATTTTAAAAAAATCTTAACAAGTGAAAAAGACTAATTAAATACTTATTATAAAAAAATTATTTGCAAAGCAAAGCTAATTTCTCTTCTAATAAGAATAGTTAAAAAAAAACTTATAACAGCCTAAGCAGGTTTGCTGACATCCAAGGTTTGTCTGGATTTATAATTGTTTTATATGACCAGCACTTTCAGCAAGTCATCTATGGGAGAAGTTGGCCATCCAACTAAACACCAGCTTGGCAATGCATGCTGAGAGACATTTAAGCTGATTTAAGTGGGTTAAGCAAAATATGAAACTAAATCCACATGTTAACTGCTCCTATACAGTATGTTCTCACTAAATATTTTCTCATACTGTAAGTGCAACTTCACACACACATGCAGAACCTCTCAAGCACCACATTTACCATGACAGACTGTGTTTCCTCTGGAGGAAATAACACCACGTTGCTTGGAGCGCCCTCCTGTGGCAGAGATACAGGTAATATATGTGTAATGCAAAAGGAGAGATGGATACATACAAGTTCTGGAGATATAGGAACAGTCTGGAGAAAAACATGGCATATTTGAGTCACCTTATACCTCAGGCAGTCTACGGTGCTGTTGTTGTTGGAAGTTTACAGAGAGTAGCCTAGCCTAGGCCTACTTAAGGTTCGTTCTGGAAAAACTGGTTGGAGTCATCCATGAAAAGCACAGAGCCAAATAGGTTGATCCTATTAAGATAAACCCTCAATTCCAAGTTGAGTAGCTTTCAGTCTTTCAGTGAAGCATAACATCGCCCAAATTATTCCTTTCAGGGTGAATTGAAGATCACATTCACATTTCCAAATAAATTTTAACTCTTTCCTCACCAGTGTGTTTGAAAAAGTTGCAAGCCACCCCCAGCATTTCTTATTAATAATTTTAGCAAAAGTTTATGAATATCTGAATATGCAATAGCCTATATCAAAAGAAAGAATAGACCCTCTCCTTTAAAAAACTTTATATAGCTTAATGCATTCCTTTTAACACTTTAATGTATACATGATTTTGTCAAAGACTAGGCCTACATCCAGATCAGATTCAGAACGATGATCAAACATGGAGTATCGAGTCCATCAACACCCCAACGCCTGCACAGTCCCTCGTTTTACACTGTATGCTGTTTAATGTTGATGGTCATGTTATTTTACATGCTTGTTTATGTCACCTGTGTTTTGATCAGGAGATTCTCTCTTCAGAAGTAGCCTCAGTCTAGAATCTAGTAATTTCTATTCAGCAATGGACTACAATTTATAGGCCTAATGGGGACAGTAGCCTAGATCACTAATAGTCTCTAGGTAAATCTATATTTACTAGAAAATCCTAATATGCATAACTTCGGTAAAGAAGAACCTGAAAGAACTGAATCAGTAGAATGAAACAAAAAACCCAGCGCTACAAATGGGCAGTGTTCATAACAAACCGATTCAGCTACAATCGGGAATTTCTCAGTGATTCATATGTGAGATGAGACGGATAAAACCTTTAGAATCAATTCACTTTAATTAATTGAACTTTCCAACGCTGAAAGAGGACCATTGAGGTGAGCGCGTTTGATTATTTCCTCTGCTCAGACATTAAAAATAAAAAAACTAATGTAGCGGTTGGTCACGCGACACCACTCAGTGGCCTACTACTCATTGGGCTAGCTTCTGGAAAAGCTGCACGTTAAAGGGATAGTTTGCTTGAAATTATTTTTATATGTTTTAGCTTACCTCACAAGGCATTTCTCACCCCCAAGGCGTCACCTGACTGACGCCTTCGGAACATTTGACCCAGCTTCAGATATCTGTACGCTTTGGGCCACCTCGTGAGGTCAGTCCATGAGACACTGGGATACATGTAACCCTACCCCTACCTACCCAACTCTGCAAACCTAGTGGTCACCATGCAACTGATCAGCTAAAAGGAAGGATCGCATCATGAAGCTCAGGCCAAAGGAGCCCAAAGCGTCAGATGTGAAGCTTTGGTCAAGGTTGACGAGTTGGGATGAGAATGTGTTGTACCTCAAGGGCATCCAAGATGTAGGTGTCTTTGTTTCCACAGTATTTTTAATTTTGATATTTTTTAGGTCAAACCGTTCTTGTCTGTCAGTCATATAATGGAAGTCTATTGAGATCTTCTCAAAGAGCATGCACAGAGAAGTCCAAATTAAACATGATTTAATGACTCATAAATGTAAGTACACATTGATGGCCTAAGACACGAAACGAGTGATTTGTGTGAGAAAACGAACAGTATTTATATCGTTTTTACATTTTGTAACCACAGTCACGTCCAAGTGTTCTGAAGATCTAAACAACATTTAGATGTACAGGAAATCGACAATTTCGATATATCTAAATATGTTTAGATCTTCTCAGTGAAAGGTAAAACTTCCGAAACCTCTGTGTAAACGATGAGTGACGTACACGCGAGAGAGATCACTTCCGGCGCATGTACAGACCGAAGCGCCCGTGCCTTTAGATCACTTGGACGTGACTGTGGTTACATGAGGTAAAAACAATATAAATACTGTTCGTTTTTCTCACAACCGCTCGTTTAGTGTCTTAGGCCATCAATGTGTACTTACATTTACAACTCATTAAATCATGTTTAACTTGGACTTCTCTGTGTATGCTCTTTGGGGTGGACCCCTAAACCTGCATTATATGACTGACAGACAAGAACGGTTTGACCTAAAAATATCAAAATTGAAAATACTGTGGAAACAAAGTCACCTACATCTTGGATGCCCTTGACGTAAGCTAAAACATATAAAAAAATAATTTCAAAGTGAACTATCCCTTTAAGCAGCCAAATGTCTGTCATGCTACTGAGAAAATGTAGTTAATATGCTAGTAGCGTCTCTACTTTTAGTGATGGAAACAGCATAGTGGTTAATACTGGGGGTTAATACTGGGGGGCCTATACTGACCATCTGCACTCTTTCAAAACTAAATGCAGTCAGAATGTTTGACAACACAATGAAAACAATGAAAACAGCAGCGCATGATTTTTACCACAGCACTCTCTCTGTCTATACGTGCTGTTATCTCAAGCACAGCTTGTCACAGGCAGTATGTCAGTTGTGTGGGAATGCTAACAGATGTCACCAAAAAAGTCATAACAGCAAGTGTAGTTTCATTAAGGCACACAAGCGTTGTAGTTCAAGCTTGGGAAGCATTTTAGAGGAGACGAATAATGAGCCAGGTATGTCTCAACAGAAACCCTCTTACCGGAAGCTCTGAAGTGCTGTTCTCATTGCCCATCTTGTTGAGCGGGGCTGGCAGGGGACCCCTTCACATCAAACCGAGACCAGACAGACTGAGAGACCAATGTGAAGAAAGCAGACACTGTCAAGGAATTACAAACACTATTTCCTCGTCAGACATCCAGTGAAACACTAAGCTTTGAGCGAACAGGGAGTGAAATATGTGTGCAAGTATGTGTCATGTGTTGAGATTTAAGAGGCTCTGATGAAAGCAGAACAAAGTGCAGAGATGCTGTCCCATGAGAAACCTTAAGAATATTAACATGGCTTTCAGGCAACAGTTACAATAACTATTACGTAAAGGCCTGAATAAATCAAACAACTTCGAAAATCCAGAAATCTTAGAAGTCCAGATTTCAACTGCAGGTTTTGAATCTATAATTCGAATGTGAAAATCCAGAACACAGACAAGATAAACCAGATTGAAACCAAAGAATACAAAACAGAAACCCAGAAGAAGTGACAATACTGACTCTCAAAAAAGAGGGACAGTATAGGCTATAGCCAACAGAGTAAAGTTCTCGTTGCTGGTGCCATAGTGTCATATAATAAATAATGATCATTTTAAATCAATAGAATGTAGGATAAAAGAGAATATTTTTTAATGTTATTCTGCTCGGTGGGCAATATGTTATATGTTGAAGATACACTAGCCTACTGTTCAAAAGTTTGGCATCAGTTAAATTAATAGGCTACTTTAATTCAAAAAGGATGCATTCAATTGTTAAAAAGTAAAAGTAATGATTTATATTTAAAATAAATGGTGTTTTTAAAAAATTTAATAAAAAACATTATTTTCATTAAAAAAAAAATCCTATATGGAAAAATTGTGTCATGGTTTCCACAAAAAACTTGAGTAATGGTTTTAAATGATAACAATATTTCCCAATATTTACTGCATTTTTTATCAAATAAATGCAGACTTGGTGAGTATGAGAGACTTGTCTCAAAAATCACACTGACCTGAACATTTGAATTGTAATGTACATATAGTACATATATAATGTGCAAATACACAACAATTTGCCTAGTGAAATAAGAAAAATTAACATTATATGCACTTTTTCTTTGACCATTAAGTCCATTCATTAAAAAATGTGTGTAGTTTTTATGATCCTTCCCTGCCAACTTGCAATTATGAGTGATGTTTTAATGCATCCTTGATTTAAAGTGCATTATCAAAAAAATTGTATGTTCGATTAATAACCATAAATAATTTCAAAACTGTCTGTTTTTCACCGTGCCACATTAAGCGAGTGATATTTTTCAGGCCCATTGCACATCTGGCTTGAGAAGTTGCTCACTGTATGAAGGTTAGTGAGAGTGAGTGGAGGAGTGCGTCTTATTAGCCCATAAAAAAGCTCCACCAGATGGGTCTAACAGAGCTCTGGCCAGAATCTCTTTTAAGAACACCACAAGCTCATTATAAACATAAATCAGCTTCCTGGAGCATTTTGCATACACCGTTGACCCACGGCCAGCACTCTGCAGAAAGCTCCAGGGCCCATCAGTCAAGCTGTCGCCCCCTCAAACAACCACAACTACAGCATGCTCTAATGTGAAGAAACTCAGGACACACATCCTATCTATCTAAACCTTCTGTAAAACACCATAGTCCTATCTAGTGCTGTGTATTAAACTCCATGAGCATTCACTGAAGATTGAGGGTGTGAAATTCATGTATAATATTAAACAAGTTATAGATCGTTTTTTTTTCCACATGGGCACAAGAGAACTTAAGATCAGTGACATGTTGCATGGCACAGTGGCACAGTTTTAGCTCTGTGAGTGGGAGTCTGTTTTGTCCCGTTAGCTGTGTTAGTAGGTTAATCTGGTGCAGTAAGCTCATCATTTGACAGATTGTGCTAGTAGATGCGTTTGACTGGGAGATTACTGCCAAAATCAACTAGTCAAAAGAAGCTGCCCTCTGTCTCCCCCTGCTGAGAGTCATTACTCTTGGACATTAGACATGGTTTGAGACCTTAAGGCTGTACTTCTATCCCTTACAATCCCATTTTTGATTACGGTATGTCAAATTAAATATGGTGTCTATACCCTAACTGAAGGTCCATATCACCAAAACATAGGTGTAGAGTGGTGTTAAAGTCGATAAAATTACATAAACTACTGGAGATTTAGCTTTAAAATGTAATGTAAAAATACAATATCAAATCATTTTTGAGTAGCACCTTAAAACTATAGTGTCAAACAATGTTCCAGATCATTTTGAAGAGTTGATAAAGACTATGTTTGTGTGTCCATGCGGCTCTGCTGGGTGATCAGTGCCTGCTCAAAATCCTGGAAACCTGAATACGAAACTTGTTATAAATAGATGCTGTTCCTGACTCTGGGGCGGCGCCTGAGAATTTTTAACGTAGGTGCTGAGGGGGTGCTAGATCTTTGACAGTGGGAGCTGCAAAATTATATGTTTTATAAATACTATTCATAAATTAGCAAAACTTGGCAACTTAATATTTAATATTCAATTATTTTAATTATTACAATTAAAGTTTTTTTAATTCAACAAGCACAACATTTAGCATTCAATCAAAGAGTCTTAAATATTTCTTATTATTAAAAATGTTATTTCAACATAATATCGTTATTTTCGACATAATATGTGTGCTGCAACAAGCAAGATGTGCATTTGTAAATCCGGTGACACGCGTGACCCATCTGAATTTTATTAATAAACTAGTGTTTTCTGTGTCAGTGTCGGCTGCAAAGATGAAGCTGATGTTCAACATAGATGGGGAAAAAATAACATTATAAATGTTAACAAATATGAAACTAAATGCGCTTATTTAATGGCTACAACACATATAGAAGGCCTACAGACTCCCTATTTGTACAAATTGCTGCACATTCATTTAATTCTGAATTTTGCAACACATAAGTTGAAAGGCATTTTTTTGTGCATAGTAAAACATATTTGCAACATTTATCAAGTTTACCGGATAATATTGCAAGCATTTATTAATCATTATGATACATGGCATAATAAAGTAGGCTATGTGTAAAAAAACAACAAAAAAAAACAGAATATGAACGCAATGCAATTACACGTTAATCATTTTCCTCCCATCGAAAACCATTATAAGAACGGTTAATGTGGCTTAATACAGATTAGAGTGTTCCTGTATTATGTCAAAATAACAACTTATTATGTCGAAATAACTAAATATTTTGAAGAAATAACAAGATACTCTTCACCATGAGGTTCAGGACCTCTATAGAATAGGCTACAGCCTGAATATAACTGTTTGAGAAATTAATTTTGGTACTGAGGTAGTCTTCCCATAAGTTTCCCTTTCAAACAAACTGTGCTGTGTAATAAATAGGCCTATACAATGATTTCAATGCAATGTCTGAAGAGTCAAGTTTAGATTTGGCCGGGCTTTCAGAAACAACCGATCAATAAGAGTAAACTGAGAGAGAAGACAAATGACGGCAGTGTTTTGAGCACTGTCGTTCTGAGCTATTTGGGTAAATGGAGGGTAATTCCATCCCTGATTATATTTGTGTCATCTAACATAATATAAACCAAAACAAATACAGACTTCTAGATGATGTCATATCACACACACACACACACACAAACATACACACTCACACACACACCACATAACCTCAGTACCTTTCTTTAGCATGGCTGAATCATTGCAAGCATGAGTGCCTGCATGTTGACATAGGAACACGTACCCTCAAGCAGAACAGAATGTGCTCTCCTTTTTCCATTGAAAATGAAAAAAAAAGATTTCTTATTTCGTACAGAATTTAAATTAAATAGTAGCTGTTACAGAATATTCATTTTGGGTAAATTAACCATTTAAAGAGTTAGTTTACCTAAAAATGAATATATGATGATGAAATCTGAGAGCTGTCTCACTCCTTCATAGGCTGATACAGGTCATTTAATTTGCAAGCCCAGGAAAGTTAGTAAAGACATCATTAAAATTGCTCATTATTCCTCAAGAGCGCCACGATGGATGCTCGAGAACTGAGAAGATGACGCAGATGGGTCTTGACGTAATGTTTAAAATGGTTTCTAAAGTGCATTTCCTGAATGTCCGAATCCTAGAAACCAACGAGAAAATGTAAAAGTGCCTTACCAATGCCACTAAATGAATGGCTTACCTTTCACACTTTCCCATCAAATGATTGATTACGAAAATGAATAGCTGAATAAAGTATTGTTATTTTTATATATATGTATAAATGTCATTATTTTTTTGTTCTTTGCGCACAAAAAGTATTTTCGTCGCTTTAGATAAATTCTGAGGTTTAGCCACTGTAGTCACTGTAGGACTTTTTTAACAATGTCTTCACTAACTTTTTTGGGCCGGCAGATGCAGTTACCAAGCAGCCTTTGAAGTGAGACATGCTCTCAGATTTCATCAAAAATATCTTAATTTATGTTCTGAAGATGAACAAAAGTCTTACAGGGTTGGAACAAAATGAGTAATTTCCATTTTTGGGTGAAATAACCCTTTAAAAATTTGCTACAATCATCAATGCACTTATTGTGTGCATGCATGTTTTTACATTGTACTTACATTTTTTAAATTTTAAAATTACCTGCATTTTATTACGACTTTAATTAATTATGTAGCCTAATTACATCTATAATTACACTGATCCTTTTCTTACCACCCATACCGCTAATCCTGTGGCTGCCTTACTATCTTGCACCAAAACCGTACGAAAGGAAATCTAAAGTCATACTAAAGATGGAAATCACCTCATTTGAACTAGTTATGGTCATTGTGTTAAATTCAAAAGTAATAACAGCACAGTCATGTCAGATTCACTCACCCAGCTCACAGAGGCAGAAGCATTAATCCACAGAGTTAATAGAACTTAAGTTGTGTTCACTGCAGCTACACCACGGTAAACAAACCTGAGACAACTGGCACATCGGGTTCTATATCTGCACAGAGTATGAGCATGCAAGAGGGCAAATACAGGCGAGAGGGGGTGAGCAGTGGGTTGACAGAGAGACCGTGGGGGTGCACTGTTTCTGACAGGGTAGAGATGACAGAGTCAGCTGGACGTTACATGGCCCTTGGAAACACTTGTAAACAAACACAATGTCATTAACTAAGCAGAAAGGATTTTACCCTTCCTATAACCCTCTTAGCCTGTCAACAGGGTCCCAGAGCAATTACACAGCAATTTTCTCTTTCTAAAGGTGCACACAGTCATTTCAGATAAATTAATTAAAAGACTGGAAGAGTCGTCATAAAATATATTTAAGTTTACATAGAGCAGGTCGCCTCGAATTGCTATCTTGCTTACTCAGTAACCTTCATGTTAACACATGTTTGCTCAAAGAATACATGAATCATAGTTGATTGTGAATGCAGAATTTCTACAATGGCTTCAACAATTGAAACATGTCATTGAGAAATGCTACATTCACATTAAGTGTTAACGTAATGCTGTTCACACTGAAAGTATTTTTACTTTTGGAGGTCGACAAGTCACTGTAGCTGTTGGGGTTAAGGTATTCACACTGCTGGATTCACACATTTGCTGGGTAATAGCTATTTTTGTGTATCCAAAAGTATAGTGTAAAATTGATCCAGTGATGTTAAATAACTAATGTAATTTAATAAAGCATTCACTGTAAAAAAATATTGCTGGTTTAACTTAAAAAAGTAAGTAACCTGGTTGCCTTAAAATTTTAAGTTGATTGAACTGGAAAAAGTGAGTTAATGAAATGAAGGAGATTGATTTAATCATCAGAAACTCAAAATAATAAGTTATCTCAACTAAATAAATTATTTAAGTTGATTTTACAAAACAAAAAAATGTTTTGATAACAAATCTTGAAAAACATTTTTTTTTACAGTTAGTGAAAACGTTAATAGGGCACAGGAATATAACTTACCAACAGTGTTTTCAGCTCTTCCCGCCTTTCTCCAAAACCCTCCATTCAATGACGATTTCCAGTCATTCTTGTTTAACTCCCTAGATTGTGATCTTTCCTTTGAATTCAAACTTAAATTCAACCACACAGCTGTTTCCCATAGGACAACCATGCAATGCATAATAATACATAAATGCATTATTTATGTATTATCCATTATCTGCAACCTGTTAACCTCACCCGTTTACACTCTTAAACACAACATACACTCCATTTCACTTATTCACTAAATAATCATTCTCACCTTTTGATACAAATTACAAAACCATACCCTGACTTTTTAAAAACAAAGAAAACATGAATTAAAGTATTTAGTCACTGTAATAAATCCTTTTTTAATTGCTGGCAGTCACGCAACACACCCCTTCTCCTCCCTGATATCGTTACAGTATTAAAATATTAAGATTATTATACAATTATTAAATATAGTGACTAACATTCCTATTAAAACAAGTATAACATGACTGTAGTGCATCTCATCACTTAAGAGAGGCTGAATAACAAGTTATTAATAAATCATAAAGACAGCATTTAATGTCTATAAACAATGATTGCTTATACTGTTTAGTTAAATTAAGCATTCACTTAACAGATACTGAATGCATAAATATTTCTTGTTATGGGAATCAGTTCCTTATTTAATTCTCTCAAACTATGTCTATTTTCAGCACAAGACATCATTTACTTGTTGCAATCTTGCCTAAATGCAGTGTCTAGTGCCTTCCATTTATCCATGTCTGTCATTCCTTTGCCTGCTCAGATATTGTCAGGGATCTCTTTGCACCTCCCCTCTTTTTCCCTTCCATTCCCGTCTCCTTTCACTCTCTTTATCTCCAGAGCTCCGACCACTACAGGCCAGTATGAGACGAGACAGCCAAAAATACACGCTTTTTCATTTATATCCCCCTGACGTCAGCCCAGTCGACACAAATACTCCCCCTCATCCCCTTTTCTTCCAGCACTAACAACCACCGATGTCTTCCCACTCATTCTGGTTTCATTTTGCCATGCCATTCTGTGTGCAGTATCTGAGAGATGTGGTGTTACCTGGCTGCGTGCGAGCTCCGATGCAGCTTCCCATCCTGTATTCCATGTCCTCCTGAGGAGAGGTGACAGAAGCACTACAAGGCTTGCAAAAATAGTCTTTCCAGGATTGCATCCCCACTCCAAAGCAATGGCATCGCTGAGCAATGCAAGCAGGGTGTGAGCAAGTGTGTGCAAGCGTGCAAGGATACCCTCATGTGTGTGTGTGAGAGAGGGAGTTTGTGTGAATAAGCATCATCTACTGCAATGCCCAAGGTATAAGCATGACATACATGCTCATTCTCTTATATAATAATGCAATTATATAAATGGCACAGTTGAGGATTCAAAAAAAAAAGTCTTGACTTTTCCCCTCTCTTTCGCCTGGGTTTGCAGTGATGCTAAGAGATGCTGCTCTGCAAGTGGCTGAAAGCCCCTCTGTTATCGACAGCGACCGTCACACAAGCAGGGAGAGGAGGGAGGACAGAAAAGGGGAATGAGAAAGGGAAAAATAAAAGAACAGAGCATCTGCGGGTTTATTAGAGCAACAGCAGCCGGCATGATGACACGGTGCTGAGCATTAAATAAAATCGCTAGAGGAAATGTGATGGAGCCACTCAAGTGAAATGGGACAGTGGAAGAAAATAAAGGGATTTCACTAAATAATATAAAAAGGTCATAATGACAAAAAGAGATAAAGCCGTCCGAAAATTCACAGACTAAATTGAAAATATTTATTAAGGTTAACATGAAATCATAATTGTCTCTTGTCTTTTTTAAAATAAATCTTACTGGTTTAGCGCTGGGCAATGATTAATTGCGATTAATCGCATTCAAAATAAAAGTTTGTGTTTAAATAATATAGGTGTCTGTAGTGTGTACTAACTATTTTGTATTTATAAAATACACACACATGCATGTACTGTATATATTTAAGAAAAATGTGTTGTTAATATATCAAATATTTATATTTATATATATTAATTATGTATATATATATATATATATATATATATATATATATACAGAATTAATATATATAAATATAAATATTGGTGGTAGAAATATTTTATATACTTTATATATATATATATATATATATATATATATATATATATATATATATATATATATATATATATATATATATATATATATACATATATATATATATATATATATATATATATATATATATATATATAAAAGTATATACATGCAAATATTTCTTAAATATATACATGCATGTGTGTGTATTTATATATACAAAATAGATACAAAACGCCACACACACATATAATGTAAACACAAACTTTCATTTTGGATGCGATTAATCGCAATTAATCGTTGCTTAGCCCTAGTTAAAATTCCTCCAAGCATTAAATAATAATAATAATAACAATATTTATTTATTTGAAAGTTAAAAAATATCATAACTGTACATTTGCATGGTCAGGCTGCAGTTAAGTCAATCATATTCTGATTTGCCTCTAATCCAGCATTGCAGTGAGTTTATCAGAATCATATCTCTTATCAATATTAATGACTTTAATATAGCACTATTGGTCAAAATTGACTATTTAAGTGTTTGAGGCCTAAAATAAGCATTCAACAACATTGAATTGACACTGACAAAAACTACTGCACATTTATTTAAGACTAAATTGTTCTGAATTTTTATATCAGTCACTACATTACATACATTAATAACAGTATAGGACAGAATTTAATTATCTGTGCATCCCAATGGAAAATGAGCTTTCAGCAAAAAAAGTAACCTTTACTTTAAGGAAAAATTCTCAAGAGGTCAAATAAACACATCATGTGTTTAGATGCATAACTTATTCTAAATTATATTAACTAAAAATTGACAGCAGGCAAACATACTGCAGTTCCCTGAAACATTTAAATTATAAGTGTTTAATACAAGCTACACAACAGCTCATAAAAGACTAGGAAAAAGTACGAACATTCAAGCAAATCCAACAAGAACTACTTTAGTATATGGCAATTAAAAGCTAATAAATATTTTTTTACATTTTCTGAAAGAAGAGAGACAGGATCTCTGCCACTTTGAAATACAAGGACTAGCGTACAGTGATCCACCACATTGGGCAGTTAATGAGCCAACAAAGTGCAAGAGAATACAGATATTCCCATATGACCATGCAAATATCCCCAGTTAGAGACATCAGTTGAGATAATGCATTCAATCATTTTTTGGGTGGTTTAACCAGTGCATTAAGTTCCTTCACCACTAGGGGGAGCTCAACTGTAATCTAAATGTAATTACTGTCAAGGAAATCAGGATATGGCCCATTTGAATAGGTTCATCTTAGTTTCTGCACTAATGATAAGATTATTGATTAGTATTGGGGACTCCAAACATAAACCTGTCATCCACACTACAAGCAACTTTAGTTAATCTGCAAGGATACATCTATTAAAATCAGATTTCAGGCTGTGTGAGTAGTTTTGACTTGCAAATAGGATTATATCTTTGTATAATGGTTTACAAAGCAAACTTGTTTTATGAAATAATGGTCCCATGTGATGGTCACCATCTCTGTGTGCAATATATATTTGGGATTCAGAGAAAGAGAAGAGAGATTTAAACCTACAGACAGTGGAGAGTTATGAACCTTGTGTCCACGAAATGAAAATATTTCTACCACCTAATATAATGTTGACTGAAAGTTCACTTTACATTTATTTTATTAATCACAATTATTACACTTTGTACAAAATTCTAAAGATATAACTCTTAAAATTGAGATTCCAAACATTAAAAATATAAAAAGTATTTGTTTTTTATTTTATAAACGTTTCGGTAGCTGTTGTCAGCCATCCTCCAACTTAGCTTTCTTGAGACAAAACCTCTGGAACTGGAATCATAGCTTCCTTAATATCAAAGGCATCAATGATTTCCTGAAAGTCACAAATGAGAGATTATTTAACGTAAAAAAAAAATGGCCTAGACCATGCTAATTAAATATCTGCTTGAATTTAGTGACGCACCAAAACTCCAGCAACTGAAAGTATTCAGCCGAATTTCTTGATTCGAAACTTAATTTTGATGAACCGAGGTCTTTTAGTTCATGCGGTTTTTAATTTGCTTACTATGGTGGCGTATTGCATTCACTTGAAGAAAAAAAATCTACTCTGTTTTTCTGAATTAACGACTTAATTATCTCAGAATTACAAGATAATTTTTCATGGAAAAAAGTTTTTGCTCTGTTTTTCTGAATTAACGACTTAATTTTTCATTAGAAAAAGGTTTTTGCTCTGTTTTTTTTAATTAACGACTTAATTTTTCATGAGAAAAAAGTTTTTGCTCTGTTTTTCTGAATTAACGACTTAATTTTTCATGAGAAAAAAAGTTTTTGCTCTGTTTTTCTGAATTAACGACTTAATTTTTCATGAGAATTAATTTTTACTCCGTTTTTCTGAATTAATGAGTTAATTTTTCATAAGAAAAGTTTTTGCTCTGTTTTCTGAATTAATCAACTTAATTTTTCATGAGAAAAAGTTTTTGCTCTGTTTTTCTGAATTAACGACTTAATTTTTCATGAGAAAAAAAGTTTTTGCTCTGTTTTTCTGAATTAACGACTTAATTTTTCATGAGAATTTTTTTTACTCTGTTTTTCTGAATTAACGACTTAATTTTTCATAAGAAAAAAGTTTTTGCTCTGTTTTTCTGAATTAACGACTTAATTTTTCATAAGAAAAATTTTTCATTCAGAAAAACAGAGCAAAAACTTTTTTTCTCATGAAAAATTAACTCATTAATTCAGAAAAACAGAGCAAAAAAATGTTTCTCATGAAAAATGAACTTGATTAATTCAGAAAAACAGAGCAAAAACTTTTTTTCTCATGAAAAATTAACTCATTAATTCAGAAAAACAGAGCAAAAAAATGTTTCTCATGAAAAATGAACTCGTTAATTCAGAAAAACAGAGCAAAAACTTTTTTTCTCATGAAAAATTAACTCATTAATTCAGAAAAACAGAGCAAAAAAATGTTTCTCATGAAAAATGAACTCGTTAATTCAGAAAACAGAGCAAAAACTTTTTTCTCATGAAAAATTAACTCGTTAATTCAGAAAAACAGAGCAAAAAATTTTTTTCTCATGAAAAACTAACTCGATTAATTCAGAAAAACAGAGTAGATTTTTTTTTCTTCAAGTGAATGCAATACGCCTCTGTAGCTTACCATCCAATAATTGCAATAAAATTTGTGCTTTGTTAATTTGGGTACAAAAAGTCTGAGACTCTTTACATTTTTTAACAAAATTATAATAATAATTATCGTTTGATGCTCCTAAATATGGTTATCGTGATTTTGCCAAGACAGACATGTTCCTGGATAAACATATTTTGTTGATTAGGGGTTGAAACACTTTTTTTTATGTGATTAAAGTCAAGTTAACGTCGACTAGTCGCTGATGAAGTCATTAACTAATAAATAAGCCTGAACCCCGAGCTGAGACTCAAACGAGGGTTTCTTTGTACACAGCTATGGATATGACACAATTCTTTAGTCTTTGGGTCATTACATTTCTCAAAGATCTAAATCAGATACAGATAAAGTAGCACAGTAAAGATTACATTTGTATGAATGCATTATAGCAAGTGATAATGTGTGAATTAATTCTACATGGCAGTGTATTCCTACTAATAGTAAAGCTTAGGGTTTTAAGTTACTAAGAACTAAAAAGCAGAAGGTCTGGACTCTATCGCAACCCAAGAGGACCTTTGACTGACGTGTAAAGCAACCAATTATAGTTTGTTTTGTTCTGCGTCATGTTTAGGGGATTGAAAATGTAAAGTTGAAGTCAATTTCCCTACAATAATAGACCTAATAAATCTAATAAATTATTTATTCAAGACCGTTGTGCAAGTTTACTGCAACAATGAAGCCGAGAAATTTGCATACTCTTGAAAATCCAGTGTTTAGTTGAACTTGTTTAGCACTTATTGTCACAGTTGTAAACACCACGGCATTCTTTTTTCACAAGGGGGGTTTGGCGACACACACACACACACACACATATATATATATATATATATATATATATATATATATATATATATATATATATATATGATAAATATAAACTAAATATAAATATAAAAATTGGAGTAGAAACAATAAACATTTAAACATTGATATAAAAAGTTATATTAAAACTTTATTTGACAGTTAATTATTAAGTAAATTTAATTGATTGTTAGTCACCATAAAAAATAATTTTTAATATTGTAGTATTTATCAAACAATTTATCTGTGTTTGTTTAATAATCATAAGCTTTAATCATAACTTAATCTTGAAATAAATAACCCCTCCCTCTTGCAACTCTTCACTTCTCTGATGACGCGTTTATTGAAGCGAGGGCGGGACAAGCTGTCACTCACATGAGATCAGAGCAACAGCAAATCACAACCAGTAAATTTTTTCTTGTATGAGAAGCAGTTTCATTTTGATCTACATCATAATAGAGTTGAAAAGAAAAACAGGGTATATACAGTATTCCTTAAGTTAAATTTACTACTTTTTAATACCTTTTTACCGCCTTCAGAACTTTTTTTAAAACCATCACGACACTGAATTAAGTGTTAAATGCAGTGACCTTTGTATTATTTACACAGATTTTGACATTTATAACATTTTCATTCATTTTTGTGTTTAGTGGATTGCAGCGACCAAAGTGCATTAGCTCCCATCCAGTTGACACTGATTTTTTTTTTTTTTTTACACACCAAACAATAGAGGGAATGCATTGACATGGGACTAGATTTAATAGGGGAAACTGAGAAAATGTGACTAAAACGAATACTTTTAATAGAGAAAATAGGGAAATAAAAGCAATATATAGCCCTACATAGGCAAAATGCCTGTGAACACTTTATATAAATACAATATAGGTAGGTCTAAATCTGGGTGACTTATATCAGTGTTATATATAACCTATATATATCATCATATCGTCCAGCCCTAAAACATATAGCTTATAGTTGTTTTTTTTGGTCAGTGTTATTACCCAGCTATCAGAAAACTTGCATTTGCCCATGAAAACAACAATGGTTATCCAGTCGTTTAAGATACGCCTTGAAGCAAGTCTAAAATAAAACGTAAGCCAGCCACTTCTGTTGAGCGCTCAGTGTTCACAGATGATGTCGAACGACCACTGAATAATGACGTCAGCATCAAACATAGACAGAGACGAAAGATCTTTGATTGTGCCCAGATAAGCTAAAGCCCATATTTAAATGGACTAACGCAAACACAGAATAGGACACCTGATAGTCTGAAAAAATACAAATAAATACCTAATTTAAAAAAAATAATACCTCTCAGACTACATTTAACACTTTTAATGGCCTTAAATTTGACAATATTGATTTATCACTTTTTAATACTTTTTAAAACCCCGTGGACACCCTGAAAAACTTCAGTTTTATGCAATATTAAATAAACTCTCATTTCATTTTCAGCTTGTGACTAAATGAAAACTTTAATTTCGGGATGGGTAAAAAAATTCTAAATTTTTGGTGCATCACTATTGCAAATTATCACCAAATGCAGTCATAATGTGCTCACCCTCCAGGATTCCTGGTTGATGGAGATGACACACTGATGTTCGGACAGAAGCTCCACCAGGCTCTACCTCACCTTCCTCTACTAGAGCTACAACACACAGATAATAATATCATCTGCGAGAACATTCAACCAAATACCAACACAATAATGACTTATGGATTTGACCTTATAGAATATCGAATAGGTTGAGGGATTATTGTGTGGACAGCCCCACTTGTGAGATAAGCAGAGCTGTCCACAACCTTCTAGTTGACTAGTAGTTGTTCATTTAAGCCATTAGTCAACTTATGATTATGAATTATGAATGTGTCAAATATAGCAAGGAGAAATGTTAATTGTTTATTAATAAACTAATGTTTTCTGTGTCAGTGTCAGCTGCAAAGATGAAGTTGACAATGCTAACTCTTCATCTTCGCAGAAGTCAATGCGCCTAGAGAGAAATGCACGGATTACATAAGCAGAGAGTTGTCTGTTTCTTTTTGTTTTAAATTGTTTTATTTAAAAGTAGTTATATCAAGCTTTCTACAGATACATTTCTCATGTGTTTAAGGCAAGTAGCCTATACGCTGAGTTTCTGGTCATTTATGCAGGGTTTAGTCAGTCAAATTGTCAACTTTTTTAGACATTTTTTATGACCATTATGGGTCATAAATTACATGGCTAAATGTAATTTATGACCCTGTATGGAAAATACAAACATTTTTATGACTTTTTATGGCCTAAAATTCTTCTTATTAAATTTAAGATGTTTTATGACTTCGCGGAAATGTTTTATGACTCTTGCTGCTTATTAATTAAATCTAGACAATTGGTTGATGAAACATTGATTAAAATTAAGATTTAAGATACAATTTCTACAAAACAAAAACAAAACTTAATTATAATTATATTATTTAAACATAAATATGCAACTAAATGCGTTTTCTTTAATGGCTACAGAGAAATTTTATCAGGAGCAGGATTTGAGTGAATTCTGTTAAACCAATGCGATTTTCAAATAATCTAAATAATTCCCAGTGATCATCGAATATTTTTTTTCCATTAAATGCCCATCCCTACTTACCAATACAAGGAAGCTCATCATTATCCAAGAACATCCTCACCAGACCATCCTGAGGGCAAAAAATATAATTTGATGACTTTTTTTTTTTTTTATTGAGGGACATATGTTGAATTTCACAGTTATTGTTGAGTTTTGACTCACCCTTATGAGAAATGATGTGTGGAAGATATTCTCCACAGTCCGGGAGAAGGAGTTGGGGTCTATGACGAACTCGTAGTATGAAATAGGTTCCCCAGCTGTTCCGAAAAAGCCATTTATTATAGGTTTTGAAATAGCCAGTGTCGCTAAGCTCTGACACTAACTTATTCTAGTATGCTTACAATTATCACGAGAGTAAAGTTGCAAACATCCAAGAATCCTTTCAACCTCTTTCTCTGTTGCCTCCTGGTGTGATTCTTCCATTTTTTTCAGCTGTGATTAGAAGATATTTTTTAAAGTCAGACAGATTCTGAAGGATATTTCGAAAGACAATCAGGGTTTGCATTATTAAAGGGGTGGTTTACTGATTTTTTCTTTGCATGATTGTGTTTATGGGGTGCAATATAACATGTATTTGTAGTTTATCTTTTTTTAAAAGTCTTATTTTTCATAAATTTCACCTTTTTTGTAAGCTGCTTTCTCCTCTGTCATTTGAAAGACTGGTTTACATCCTGATCCTATGAAACCACAGTGGGCTTAGATTGGCTAGTTTGGGCCGGTGTGTTGTGATTGGCTAAACTGTGTAGTGCACATTGTCCGGATTCTTCACACCCATTACCTTTCACGAGCGAAAGTTGCATATCTGTTCCTGTCAAATGTACATAATGGTGTCGATACTACAGTATCAGTATGAGGCAGAATCAGACCCAGAAAGTGGCGATGAAGAGAGGCAAGCAGAACATCGCCACACACAGCTCTTACAAAACGTTTCTGAATGGTAATTTGCCTATATATCTTTTTTTTTACTTTATACACATTTGTTTTACACAATAGCATCGAACGGACTGGCTACTGTATACACAGCGTTGGCATTAGTTTACATTCTTGATCAAATCGAAAAATAACGTCATAAAGTATATATACGGTACATGAAAAATACAAAATTAGTTCATATACAAATTCAGGTCCAAAATGTTTGTACGCGTTTGTCGTAGACACGAAATAGCATAACTAAGTGGCTATAAAGCCAGCGCGGGCATTTTATAAAACTAAAACATTGCGTCTGAAATTATATATGGAAATACATTTACAATTATTTAGCCTATTACTGGATGTGACCCAACAACTGCTGCCTCTGGTTTTAAAGTTGGAACCGCTTCATGTTTTAGTAACAGTTTCTTGTTGAATCCATGTGAAATCGCAATCAACCAAAAAAAAGTGAAATCGCAATCAACCAACCCTTTAAAATGATGAGCTCACCTGGGTGGGCATAATTCGTTTAGCCTCTTTGCTGGGGGCTTTTCTCTGCCTCTCCACTCTTGGCCGTGGTGGAGGAGGCTCTGCCAAAAATGAGCCCAATCTTGAATTGAAAAAATAAATAAAGGTTAGCACATTGTGTTTGTAAACTTAAATGAAAAGGCATCAGTAGAGATTTTGTTTTTGTAAACTGTACAGCCAATTTACAAAAAAAAAAATTCCAATATTTAGTGTGAAGTAAAAAATACCGAAAGTTGTTAAATATGACTATTACTACCAGGCAATAAGTCTCTCTTATGCTCACCAAGGTAGTAATAATTTGTACTTATTATATATCATTACAATTTAAAACACCATTTTGTATTTAAATACATGTTAAAATACAATTCATTCCTATAATGGAATTAATGAATTTGCAGCATCATTACTTTAGTCTTCAGTGTCACATGATCCTTCAGAAATCACTCTATTATGCTGATTTGGTGCTCAATAATAATTTCTTATTATATATTTTTATTTCAGGATTCCTTGATGAATATGAATTTCAAAAGTACAACATTTATTTACATTTAGTCATTTAGCAGACGCTTTTATCCAAAGCGACTTACAACTGAGGACTAAACTAGCGAGTCATCGTGAAGAGGCAAAAACAACGCAAGAAGTGCTCAAAATTCAAAGTTCAGACATTGCACAGGGTAGCATAAGCCAGATGAGCAAGGATTTAAAGTAGAGCTGTCAAATGATTAATCGCGATAAATCGCATCCAAAATAAAAGTTTGTGTTTACATAATATATGTATAATTATTGCTTGTATACGCATGCTTGTATATATTTAAAAAATATTTTCATGTATATGGATTTCTATATAATTTATATTATATATAAATATTTTATATATAAATGATTTTTTTTAAATATACATGCATGTGTGTATTTATATATATATACTAAATAATTATACACAGTGCACCCACATATATTATGCAAACGCAAACTTTTATTTTGGATGCGAATGCATCGCGATTAATCGTTTAACAGCCCTAATTTTAAAAAAAATAGTTATATATATATATATGTTAAGTGCTCACGGAAGAGATGAGTTTTCAGTTGTGTTGCATGCTCAGTTAGGAAAGGCCTGATCTTCCTGATGTTGTGCATAGCATTTATTTGAAATAGAATTATTTAGCATACAGTCATTTTAAATGTTTCCACTGTTACTGGTGATTCATTTAATGCATCCTTACTGATTTTCAAGGTAACTAATTTACTAACCTAAATAGTCTATATTACTAAATAGTCGTGTATGCTTACTTACTAAACCATTTTAATATATAAAACACCACATGGGGACATCTATGAACATTTCTGAGGGATGATGCAAAAAAAAATATGCAAGTAAACTTATTTAGATTGAGTTTCTGCTTCACAAAAATGTAACTTACCAATTGTTACACCATCTACTGTAGTTTGCCACAGAGACACTATAACATTTTTATCTTGACACATTCATACTCACAAGTCATGGGGCAAGATGGGAATTGGGAAAATAGGTCAACTAAAGAGCTAAAACAAATGCTCTAAAAATGTTGAGCAATTTTTTATTTCACATTTAATGTGAATTTTCAATATATACCCTGGCTTTACAGTTACCTGATCACCATCAATCTCATGTTATTTCCCTTACAACAGCTATACTTACATGTAGTGGAATGAAGGGGCTGTTTTGAAGCAGGACTTGGATCTATTTGCAAGCTTTTGCCAGGCTCCTTGAGGTAAATATCCCTCCAGGTGTCCATCCTGTCCACTTTCATCCTCCAAACGATTCAGACCCATGAAGGACAACTAGAGAGATCAATATGAAAAATCAACCAAGGAGAAAAACTTCCTTTCAGGGTGAATTTGCCCATTGCAAAATATAAGAACTGGCTTTCCTCTCACAGTAACTTACCAAATGTTCAGCAAATGCAGACGGGTCAAATGCAGAGCCTTCAGCATGTAGCTGGCTGGCCTTCTCCTTCCCTAGATCAGTGGCTAGTACCAGGAGCTGAGCATCCAGTGCGGCTTCACGAGCCTGTCTCACTGAAAACACACACACACAATTGACAAACATCCAGGAGAACGTCATGAATACAAGTTGTGCATGCATCCAACAACTGCACTTAATTCTATTAGTAGATACCAGGATACTTTTTTTTCAGGTTATTAACTCGTTTTGTTTTATTTTAGCTATTGCTAAGGCAAAATTTCTCATTTTTATTTAGTTTACATTGCTGTACTAAACTAATTCAAACTTAAACTGAAAATAAATAAATAAATAAAAAACTAATACAATGACTAATAATAACTAATACAAAAACTTAAATTGAAAATAGAAAAATAAAATATGTATATTTTAAAAACATAATAGTATCTCAATTATACAAAAAATAACACTGTATAGAAATAATACCGTTGACAAAAAGTTTGTTGGCTGCTTCTAAAACATCAGTGAGTTTATTGTTAGCCGGGTTCAACATGTCCTCGCGGTTTTCTGTGAAAAAAAAAATAAATCTCAACAAATGCTCTTCATAAATGAAACATCAATCTGTATTATTGAAAGAAATTTTAACAGTGTTAATACTTACGCTGGACTTGATTGATCAGATCCCTGTACTTGCTCCTGATCTCTCTCCTGCGTGTTGGATCATCATCTTCCTCACTAATACCTGATGGTTCACCAACATCATCTTCATCACCCATGTCAACCACTCTCTCTGACCTGTTTCGCCCTCCCACTCCATTGGATGGTCCTGCTGGCTCCTCTTGACCCCCTCTAGACCTTCTCCTCGAATCAGACATCTTCAGTGTTTCTGCTTAATTTTCTGTGCAGAGAGACACATATGTCAGAATACTAATAAAACAGAAAATTAAAATTCCTACAGCTATAAAGTTGATAAAATATTATATTAAAATAAACATGAAATAGACTTAAAATTACAGTTTTGCAAATCCAAAATGACAGTTGTACGCTGGGATGTTTTGGAAAATTAAGTAGTTTCACTCAAGTATAAAAGCATAATATATGATATAAATGCATAATTTGCAGCATAATCTAAAGTAACGTTATAGCATACTAGTATGCAGCTAATAACATGGCGAGAAAACAGTATTTTACTTATACACCAACATATGTTAGTGAGCCTTTTAAAAAGATTGTTTATAAAACAGAGCATATGTGCGTGCAATCCATGAAAATATATACTTGTTTATTTTTTACATAAATAATTACAGTAATCATTTTTGCGATTCAATGCAGTTGGCCTAAAAATGCAACTATACATCGGAAAATTAAGCCAGAGAATAAACGATAAACACTGATTCACATAAATTAGCAATTAGCACGTATTCTGAAAACGTACAAACTTTAAAACCTGCGGGATTCATGTCTGCGTTAGCATCAACGATGAAAACTTCGCGCTTAGAGAAGGAAGTGTTTACTGTCACACGTCATTTCCGACAAAGCCAATGCATAGAAACACAACAAGATACCGCATCAGTGGCTGTGTCAATCATGGTGTCAATGGGCTGCCATATTGGAACGGTCAAAACACGGCGCCGTAACACTAGCGCAAGACAGCAAGTTGAGTTGACTGCAATTTGCTTCATCAGAATAATTCTGCTCAAATAAACTCAATACAACAAAACGTATACAAAAAAAAAAATGTGTCAGCCATGGCGTCAGCTAACATGACATCAAAAAGTAACCAGCAGTATAAAAAAACTGTTATATTGAGTTAATACATTCTTAATACACGTTCTTTCATACTAGGGGGTATTGTAAACTTATATGAAGATATTATAACACTTGCATATTTTCAATGTTTTAATTGCTTTTTGCTTCATAGAAAATCGGAGTGGAACATTTGTTCTTACTGTGAGTGACGACACAATTACCGTTCCAAGATGGCGTACGTGCCAACGTATCTGAAGCATTTGGAGCGGTCAAATGTGGCATCTACATTTGAGCCAATGACTCTACTTGTGACCATCCTATTTTAATTGTATTTTATATTATTCAAGTTATTTGGTCTTCCTTTGGCTTTTTATACTATGTGTAAAAATACTATTGTTTAAGCATTGCTATTTCCGAACTGCAATTGTTGATGAATTTCTCCATAAGCTCACCCCCTTTGTACACTGTAAAAATGAATATGCTTTATCTAATCAATAAAATTGTGGCAACAGATTCCAAGCAATATTATGAATTAAATTGAACAAATTAGAATCGAGTAATACTTAATCAAAATATTCCTTAACCATTTAAACTGAGTAAAGTTTACACCAAAAAATTAAACAAAAATATCTAAATAACAGACAGACGTCAAAGATCAATTATTTTATATGTTATATTGCCAACATTGACGACACCTGAAGTTAACAAGCAGAATCACTGAAGGAGAAACCCGTCATTTTAAAACAAACCTAAAAAACACCGAAAAACATACTTTTTAAAAATCCTTTTACTCATTTTAAATAGTTAACTTTTAATTAATTAATTTGCTTAATTATTACTCAATTACACTGTTAAATTTAATTAATAATATTGCTTGTAATCTGTTGCCACAATTTGTTTTGATTAGATTAAAGATGTTTTGAAAGTGCATTCATTTTTACAGTGCATGATCCTTGAGAAATCCGTATAATATGGTAATTTGATGAAAACAGTTATTTTTGTGGAAAATATGCTGATTTTTTTTCAGGATACTTTCACAAGGAGAAAGTTCAAAAGAACAACACATATTTAAAATATAAATATTAATTTATTTACTTTATTTGACTTCTGAACGATGGCTCAGAAAACTCAGTCAACCCAATTTTTTAGTAAACACCTAGTAAATAAGAAGTGTTTCAGCTCTCCAAATACAACTAGCTATGCCACATCAATTCAAGGCAGCACAAACCTGTCCAATGTGACCCAGTTTGAAGCTGGTCACTGTAATAGAATTTAGTTCAATTGAATTTAAAGCAGTGCTGTGAATGCTGCTACTGAGCCAAGAAGGAATGCAGAGGGTGGGGCTGTACAGACATAGTACGTTTATAAAGCTTTAAACACATCAGAATTCCCCTCTCCGACAACACAACCATAACTTATTAAGGGCAGCAGAAGTCTGTGACAACGTAGTTCAGAAAGAGACCTGAAAATTAGTGGCAGCAATACATGAGTCATATTTAATTGCGTCCTACAATGATAAAATCCCTGTGGTAGCAATAAATACAAGAGCAATCCTGAAAAATCTGGATCATGCACATTACATTTTATATTACTGTACAATTTTATTAATGACTAAAACAATTCTTAGCTTAGGTCTTCCACATGCGATTTTCATAAAACAATAATCACACTAGCATATGATGCCAAACTGTAGTGTCAGTAGAAACAAAAATATATTGTTATGCTAGGGGTTTATAAAATAAATTATCTGGAGCATGAAATGTGAATAATGCTTAGTCATCTCCAAAAGGATCAGGGTAACAGCATGCCTTCATGTGATGACTCATAAAAACGACACATCTGAAGGTTATGAAAAAGAAAAACCCTGTTTAAAAAACACCAAAGACATGCAAGATGAAATTCAGCATACTTAAAAACAACATATATTACATTCAATATCAGGAATAATTAAAGCAGTAGTTAAACATCTGTGAATTGCAGTAAATACTATACAATTGTTATGATTAATGAAATATGATCTGAAGAAGCGCCATAATTCTGTTTAGACCATGCAAGGTACTAAATTCTTAAAGAGTTCACCCAAATATGACCATTTTGTCATCATTTACTCACTATCATGTCTATCCAAACCTGTTGAACTTCATATCTTCTGTAAAACACAAAAGAAGATAATTTCTTTTGTCAATACAGAGAAAGTTTGTTTTGGACTTTCATTGTATGGACAAAAAGTTCTTCAAAATACCTTCTTTTGTTATCTACAGAAAAAGAAAGTCATAAATGTTTAGAAACAACATGAGGGCAAGTTCATTTTTGGGTGATATTCAATAACAGGTTTTAGATTAGTCAGACCAGGCTGGCTCTATACGTCAATTGAGATCAAGAGGAAGTGTTTTGCTTGGCTTCCTTGTGTTCAGCATCTCTGGAGAGTCCCTTTGGCTGGCGTGGAGGTGTGAGAGGAGGAACTGTGGGTGACTGAAGAATATCTGCGTACCTGTGGCTGGGTTTGGTCTCCCTTTGGAGAACTTTTCTGAGAAGCGGTTTCAAAAGCCCAATGGTGACCTGGCTGCCGTGAGCTTCGAACGGTCCCGAGTTCTGCGCTCGAATCCGGCAGGTTTTTCAGTACAATATTAAGTATGCTCGTCACAGTTATGTCCTCTGGACAAAGAGTCCAGAGGAGGTCCAAATAAGGGTCCAGGTCTCTATGCTGTGACACTTCGCACAGCAGAGCGCTGAAAATCTCCTTGTTCAGAAGCGGGCTCTTCTGGCAGAACCTCTCAGCTACTTGTGTCACCCGTTCCCACTGGCTTTGTTCGATGAGAATCCGCAATGCTTGCATTATGGCTTTAGGCCTCTCGCTGCACAAAAGCAGCTCCACTTCCAGGTGTTGGTTGGACCCTTTGCAAGGAAGCACAGTAGGGCCCGTTTCTGAGAGCGGCAAACTCTCAGAGCTCTCCTTCACACCATAACTCCAGGAAGATGTGGAGGTTGTGCCCATCTGCTGTTGTGCCAATTCCAGAAACCTGGGAAGCCAGCTGGGCTGGAATTTGAAGATGGAGTGGCACAGAGCTCAAAAACAGGCAGGTTCACTGTCAGTGTGTTTCTGCTGACCGTTGCAGTGAGCAAAGTTCGCTGTGGCTTGCAGAGGGCTGAGGATGGTTTTCCACAATTCAGCAGGAGCTTAGAAGACAATGATCCCTCACCGTTGCACCTCAGATGCAGAACCGCTTGCACGGCGTGCCAGGAATGAGTGGGAAAGAGTTGGAAGATGCTGTTCAGGTATTGAAGATTCTCCCTCTCTAGCTCACCGCCAAGCAACCGGCAGATCTCCTGCTGCACCAAGGTTTCACAATAGTTCGCTGAGATCTTCTCAGAAGCCTTCACCATTGACGTTTTGATGTCCTCGAGCAAAACGAGACTCCTGAGTTCTGATTTCGAGCGAGCTCATGAGCCTTTCTTGACCCGAGGAATGTTTCTCACCAGTTTTGGTCTTCTGGTTGCTGAGGTAATCTCTGAGGATGGCGGCCAGGCGATATGGGAGCTTGAAACATCCCACCTTTTTGAGCTTCTCCACCGTGAGCTGTGTGCTACTTAGACTTCTTTGCTGATAGTATTTACACGCCTCCTTGAAAACAGCCTCAACCAAGAGTGCACTTGAGTCTTCTGAATATGTCAGGAGAAAGGCTTCTGTGTTTGCGTGACCACAAACAACCCGGCTCTCTGACAGCATTTGCGGAGAGTGACTGTCCAAAGAGTTTACAAAGAGAAGACCTTCGAGTTTTCAGACTAATTCTTTCTTAATTCCAGGCCACATTTGGTGTCAATTAAGAAGAGGGTCCTGCCTATTGTTAGTGCTAGGACTTCACTATACATACTCAGACTGTTTTGGGTCCCACTAGCACTTAGGCAGTTATCGGGAAGTTTATATACTGTTGCGAAGACAGCCATCCCTCTTCAGTAATGCATACCCAACCAGTGCTGAGGAGGAGGAGGAGGTCTCCACATCCAGTGGGAGAGAATCCACAGATATCAGGAGGATTTAGTGTGGGTAGAAGGCCAATGAAGTCTGTTACAAGCCTTTTGAAGTCTGATTCTTTGCTTGAGCTTTTCATAAGTGGGCAACTACAGGCACTATGCACTTTAAAGGTGTCATGTTCAGGTGACCATACAAGAAACACTTTAGAAACACCCACTGAAGAGTTTTCCGCATGTCTGGGAGCAGATAGACCAAATCCCCTGAACTGATGGTTGTATATTGAGGATTATTATGCAATGCAATTTTCACATTTCCCAAACTGACACCTCCCTCATTAACTTCTACAGTCTTTTTGCAGATACAGAACCGGAAGCTGCTGCACACACTACTGGAGTTCTCAGATGGTGGTCGCTCCTCACACCATATGATGAAATTCTGACACATAGACACAGAAACTACTTTTGCACGAGGGCTGTTACACAGATCCACAGTCTGGAGGAGATGCCAGCCTGATCTGCTCTCAAGGAATTTCCAGAATTCTACTTTTCCATTCTCAAAAATCACTCCCAACACAGGGGCTGCATCATCTGGTTTGCTGAGAGGGATATAAATAACATCCACTATAGGAACATTTCGAGTTAGCACTAAATCAATGTGCTTTTGGCATTGCATTAAATGGGCTCGCTGATATTTGTCATATGTCATAAGACCACTCTTGGGCTGACGCACAATGACATGAATGTGACGTCCATCTGGACTCAGACGCACTTCGGACAGACAGTTTTGAGTAGAGATGTTGGAGTACTTCTCGTTTAAAAACTCCTTTAGATCCTTTCCTTTCGTGAAATCTCCGAAATCAGTCACTTGTTCCAATGCGAGCAGCGTCATGTTTGCTGAAATGTTGATCTGTAATAGGAAGCACACGCGGGTGAAAACACTTTCAGTTTGGACCTGCGATCATCCACAATCTCCTTAAATCATGTCCAGCGCTTATTTCACACGTTAACTCCATCATATGACTCTGTCATATCTAAACAGTCCACAAATCTTGCGAAATACACGTATATTTCTCTTGTGCTGTCTGTTTCTCTCCCACTCCTCCTGACATCACGAGTTTGTTAATTTCCGGGATACAGTGGCTGTGTTTCAAAACTTAGTGAGCCCACTATCCAGGCAACATGATTGAGCAACAACGATCGCGACTTTGCTAGCCAGAAATCTTGTTTAGGTAGTAAGCTAGGTAGCTTGCTACATTTTTAAACACGTCCTATGCGTTGCTTTTATTTTTTAATTTTGCTCCGTTGAAGGGAGGAGTTTTATTCATCACTCTGAGCACAATCTGCACAAGCACATTTTTATTCTGCTATATCAAATTAGCTAAAAAAAAAAAATACAAACTCGCAACTGTCTTTCATTCTGTAAGAATGTGTAGCCTGAAAATCTATCAAATAAATTGCTCATAATAACATGATGAGGCCTATTCGCCACAGAAAATTCATTTGGGTTGTTTGGTTTTTAATACGAGTAAATTAATGTTTGGAACAATACTTTAAGGCTTTTAGGTTCTGATCAACAACATAGATTACATTCATGTTGGTAAGTTGACAAGTTGTTTTATAAAAACAACTAGGCTACACACAAAAAATAGACTACCGTTCAGTTTTGGGTCAGTTCTTATTGTTTTTGAACATAGACATATACACTAGACCTCACCTTGGGTTTCTAAGCATGCGTCAAAACCGCCGCCATCTTGGAACAGGGGTCTTGTCATAGGAAGTAGCTAGGTAACGCTGCTATCTCTGCCTTTACTTCGAATTCATTGTTGGTGGTGGACTTTTGTGCAGCGTATGATGTTCCCGGATGAAATCTGAACAAGGAAGAATGTTTAAAAAAAAAAATTCTGGAATCAATGATAAATACATGTCTGAACATTGGAACAAACCAAAAAAAAAAAACAAGATAAATCTCATTCATGATGATTTATGGTGATTTTATTTCCGTTAGACCTGAGTCTACATTGACGCTAATGCACTAAAGTGGAGGGGCTCCGTTCCAAGATGGCGGCTCTATTGACGCATTCGTTCCAATGAACTGCCGTAGCCAAGGTGACGTACTAGTGTATATGTCTATGGTTTTTGAAGAAGTCTAATATGCTCACCAAGACAATTTATTTGAACAAAAATATATATGACAATTTATTCAAATGTAATTTATTTTTGTGATGGCAAAGCTGAGATTTTTAAGCAATCATTACTCCAGTCTACAGTGTCACATAATGTAAATAGGAACATCTGGACGACATTAAAAATAATCTGCAGATTAATTCAAAGTGATTTTTCTGTACATAAACTATTTTTCTGTTCTGTAACCTTTAGCATATCTCAAGAATCACTGTAATCATTTTCTCACGCCCTACATAGACATTGCATGAGAGTGCATGTGGATTAGATTTAAAATATTTCAAGACCAGTGTCATGGCCTCTCCTCGTGCATGTCTATTAAGTATCTCTGGCACTTGTTAATCCAAATGCTAATTACTATCCATAATCCCGAGCAATGGTATGCTTTTAAATGCTACCCTTTTATATGACAGGTGTTTTTGAAAGGTAGTATACTATCACTTAACAGAATATTTAATCCCATGATTGCTGGTTTCCATCCCCCTAAGCAGCACAACTATGTGTGGAATGCATGTTTCACAGCTCTAGTACTTCACTCTGATTGGCACACTTTTGTATTGGCAGCTGCATAAGGCCTCGGTCACAGGATGTAGGGTGCACTGGGAGAAGGGTTTCTAGACGGCAAGTGATGCTTTAGTTTACACAAAACAAACAGGTTCAGCATGGTAGTGCGAGCATATTTTATTATTGTGATTAACACATGACGTGAAAGAAATGTTTAACAGGCCACCTCTTCAAAACGAAAACAGTCAATGTCTGATAGAAATGTTTTTGGTTTTAAATAAACTACAGTACAATCTCAGCAGTATATGTTTAAATTATTTCTTATTGAAAAAATGGCATAAATAAATCTCAATGCCTACAGGACCACATAAAGTGCTTTCTAAAACTTGACCTCCCATTAATCCCTTATAATAAAAACATTACAGTTGTAACAGTGAAGTTTTTCTTTTCATTGAAATATTGAAGGGATACTCCACCGGTTATTTTGTTTGTTTTTTTGGAGAGAGAGGTATGCATCAACTCATCTTAGTTAAGGGAATGACAAGTTTAATATGAAGAAAAAACGGTGGAAGTAGCCCATTAAGTGCTGAAATCATCAAGTGCAAGTAATTATATTAATAATACAGTTTCTACAGCACATAAAAGTACTAGATTTTCTACATTATTATAGAGCCCTTAAAGGAACATAGTGATGATTTTTTTTATGCTTTCAGCGTCCCCGAGAAACTTGGCGTTCGCTCGCAAAAGCTTTTTCCGTTCTTTGCGAAGTGAATGCATAGTTTCTCAGAGTAAAGCAAACATTTTGTGAGGTAACGACACATTTCTCGGGAAATATTTCAGAGGAAATGCAACAGCATTGACATCATTTATTTCTTCCATCTCTTTCACCATGTCCCTTTAAGGGCTGCATCATTTGTCCACCACTGTGAATTCATTGATATGTGGTTTGGTTTTTATTTATGAATGTATGTATAAGGTGGTTGTTTCTCATTTTCCAATAATTCAGGTCTTAGGTGAGCCTTTGGGAAAGAATGCATCCTGATGTTATTATTGGAATTCCTTTAAAAAGAGAAATAAGGAGACACTTTGAATAAATCCATACGTAAAATATTATCCTTACATTTAGAAAAACAAATAAGATATCTTACTCATAAACATCTGAATACTTCATTCTGCGGTAGTACTTCTGGACAGTTTAACTGAGAAATGATGCTGGGGATCAGGAATATCATACACCAGCCCAAACTGAACCAAAAGGCATTCTGAGAACAGGCAGGACATCATTTATTAAGGGTTTTTTTAGATGGCAACTGCATGGGCACTTACAAATTCATCAGCACTATAAAAAAAGAAAGATGAGATAGAGCTGCTGATGGATTCTTACCAAAGATCCACCAGGTGTTTACAAAGAAGATCATCTGATCTTTCTAATGCTGCCGCTACAGGCCCACAACGACCCATCCGCTCTGTGATCTGACGCAGAATACAACACAAAAATGTTAATAATCATTCAAATAGTTGGCAACTTGAACATTAATAAAGACAAATATATACCGTTTTGATTTGCCCAGCTGACAAATGCCTGAAAGATTTTCAGCTGACAGTCTATGAATGACATGCTCTCCTGCAGGAAAAAAGTGACATTGTCATTTTAGGACATTGCTTCATCATTTTACATACAGTGAACACCCTAATAGATGATAAAGCTAAATCATAGAATTGATTTTGCACTCACTGTTTTCACTATTTGTGATATGTTGTAGTTCAGGACGTCCTGAACATTGCCAACATTTTTAAGAACATTCTCTACAGTTGCCTACACAATGATTGAAGAGAAGGAATTAGAGGATACTGTAAGTGCATTTTTAAATCATGGATATAAAGATAATATATATCTACATGGTTAAAGTCAGAACAAAGAGTTTTGTTTAGTACTTATTATACACATACAACATTTATTTGAACAAAAAAATTTAAAAATGTAAAATTGTAATATATTACAACAATTTAAAGTAATGTTTTTTATGTCAATATTTTAAATTCTAATTTATACCTGTGAATAACATTTCTTATTATTATTAATTGATGTATCATGCATGTTTTTTTGTGGAAACCATGCATGATATAGTTTATTTATTTATTATTGAAAGGAGTAAAGCAATACACAGTGAAAGCATGAAAGTTACATATTTGCTTCCTTCTAATTTTAACTATAATAACCCCCTCATCCCAAAACATCCCATGCATACCAACCAAAACAAAAGTAATGATGATAAAAGTATGTGATACAGCCAGTTTATTAAATATTCTTGATTGATGTGAAATTACAGCATTTATTTGAAAGTCATTTTAGT